>CM045892.1:3490000-3535000 GCA_025169545.1 Anguilla japonica
GGGAGCTACTCTACCAGCCCAAAGACAGGAAAGGACTTCCTGAGCTTCTGGTGGGCATGTTTCAGAAAGCCAGAGGGGGGGTTCAGGGAGGGTCAGAGCAGAGGGTCACAGCTCGGGCTGGGCGATAAACCGGCACGATAACCATCAGGTGCACTACCGGTCATGGCCACCATGTGGCGTATTGCTTTTCTTTTGGTCTTTTTCTCTTTAGTTGTTCTCTGTAGTTTATACCTGATGTGGTAGTAAACAACCACGCCTCAAAGGCAGCAAGAGATCCTTCCAGAGTAAAAACGACCTCACTGTTATCTGTTAGGTGACCATAAGACAGCCAATGAGCAGCAAGGCCTCGCAGCTTCCATGTGACTGACTAAAACACCAGATGGAAGCTGTACGGCCTTGGTGCCAAATGGCTGTCTTATCAACACCGAAAAGATAACACTGGTTACATTTTTTTGCCTCTTTTTTCCTCTGGAAGCATTTCAAACAGCCTCTTTAAGTTTGGTTGTTTACTACTGCTTCAGCTATAATTAAACAGAAAGACAAAAAAAAAAAAAGCTAATTCACCATATGGAGGTGAACACCGTAACTGCATTCGGTAATGATCGTTTTGGTGTGTCGCCCAGCCCGAGCCAGAGCCGCGCCGTAAGGCCCAAAAGCCCTCTGGGACCTCAGGGTCTGGTGGAGCGGTTTCTCTACGCCTCTCTGCCCTAGCCTAAACCGCCATCTTAGCGCTACCTGCGGGGACTCCATGGGCGGCGAGGCGCTGGTCTGGGAGGGGGACAGGAAACGCACGGTGAGACATGTGACAGAGGATGGCCACGCCCCATTCAGACGGCGGTCACACGCAGCCACGGCGTGGGTGTGGAAGCAAGGCATGATGGGTAAATGGGAGAGTGAGTCTGGTGCGTTTTTTAGCTGAAATGAGTGGAACGGGAGCTCTGTGGCAGACAGGGGGAGTGGGTCTAAAGTGAGAACACCACAGAACAGCCTTCTAATGGTGCGTGACAGATGACATGGAACTCTAATGGATTTCGGTACAAAGAGCCTCAACTTCAGTAATGGCAGCCGATGAGGTCTGTGAAACCCAGCCCCCCCCCCCCCCCCCCCCCGCCCCATCCCCCATGGAATTACCGGCTCGGATTCCTCCCCCATCTGTGTCGAGATGCAGTTTTTTGAGGGGGGGGGGGAGAAAGAGAGAAAAATAAGAAATATAGGAAAAAAGCAGGGGAGGGTGGGGGGGGGGGACAAAGAAAGTACTTTGAGAAACAGGAAACTCATTTCTGAAAAACAGTCGCAACCCCGGTAAAAAGTCCTGTGTGGAAAAACAGAGCAGAAGCTTGTGCTACAGGCTACGCGAGAACACTGTTCCTGGATCAGCTGTGTGCTTCTCTTCCTAATGTTCCAGGTTAGCATTGGGGCAGGGTTAGCTTCTCCTGCGTCAGTGCTTACAGGGGTACTGCTGCTGCCCCTCCAGCCCATAATGTAGCTTCGCCATGGCAACGAGCCCGGCGGGCGAGGAACCTACCAGGCTGTCCAGGCCCCCCCCGAGCAGGTCCATGGCCCCCATCTGCATGGCGGTGGGGGGGGCGGGCGCGCCCCCCGTGGTGGGGGGGCCCACGTCCAGGTTGAGCAGGTCTCCCAGCAGGTCGCCCTGGGACGGGATGACGGCCGGGGCGGCCTCCGAAACGGCGCCCCCTGCAGGCTGGGCTGCCTCAGGACTCTCCGAGCTCTCACCCCTGGGGAGAGGAGAGAAAGAAGCAGGAGAACGAGAGAGAGAGAGAGAGGTGGAGTGAGAGAGTGAGTAAAAGAGTGAGAGAAAGCAAGGAGAGGTACAGAGAAAGAAGCAGGAGAACGAGAGAGAGAGAGGTAGAGTGAGAGAATGAGTAAAAGAGTGAGAGAAAGCAGGAGAGAGAGGTACAGAGAAAGAAGTTGGGACCTTAATATCAAGGGAAATGTAAAATTTTGGCTTTCATTAGACGCCACTCTGAGATGGCAGTGTGGTTTAAAGCGGGTCATAGTGACCCGATCCCGGTCGGGGGCGACCGCATTAGTGTTCAGCTCAACCGGTTCAGGAAATTAACCGAAATTCAATTCACAAAAGGAGGGGGGAAAAATGTCAATATCGTTCAGGTTTGTTAAATTTGTGAATAGTTTGGATTTTAAATTAATTTCCTGAAAGTTGGGCCGGGGGGCTTAAACGGAACTGATCTCCGAGCTCTGTTGGGTGGTGGGGGGGTGGTGACCCCGAAGAGGGTGGGGTGGGGGGATGGAGACCCTGGGGAATGCGGGGTGTCGGTGGGGGGTGGTGACCCCGTGGAGGGGGGGGGGGGGTGACGGTGGCCGTGGGAGGGGGGGGGGGTTGGGGGGGGGGTGGTGACCCCAGGGAGGGGGTCGAGGTGGCAGTTGGGGCGGGGGCGGACCCGGGGAGTGGCGGGGGGGGGGGGGGGGCGGTTCTTACGAGCCGGACCGGGCCGGGAGCCTCTTGTGCTGCACGCCGCGGCTCCCCTCCACGAAGGCGCTGGGGGGCTTGTGGTAGACGGACGCCAGCGTGCCGATGTGGCAGATCAGCTCCTCCAGCAGCGTGGGCTCGATCAGGTCCGTCTCCTCCGAGATCAGCGGCTTCTCCGCCAGCACCACCTCCTTCGCCGCCACCGGGTCCGTCGACAGCAGGCGCCAGTAGATGTAGCCGCGGTCCCGCAGGTCCGGGTTGTCCGAGTCCTGAGAGAGAGAGAGGGAGGGAGCGAGGGAGAGGGGGAGGAAAACGGGGGGGAGGAAGGGGAGAGAAGGACAGAGAAGAAAGAGAGAGAGAGAGGGGGGGAAAATGGGAGGATGAAGGGGGAGAGAGAGGAGAGAAGGACAGAGAGAGTAGAGAGCGAGAGAAAAGAGGGGTGACAGGAATGGAGGGAGGATACAGACAGAAAGGGGGGGAGAGAGAGGGAGGGGGGAGGGAGGGGGGGGTGGCAAGTTAGTAAACAGAATTTATTTAGTGTTCATCTATTATTTACGACTGGCGTGTTAAAATATTTATTTATATTTCCAATTCCCTAAGATCAGAGCGAGCAAACTGGCACCCAGAGCTAATTATCCTAATTCAGGGAAGTTAAAAAAAACCAAAACATTTTCATGCAGTGAAGCTGGGTAATATCTGCATCGCCATGGCAGCGAGGGGCTGGAGATGCATCTGTCTGTCTGCTGTTTAAAGCCTGTTCACCTGAGCCCGGGTGGGTCCAGGGGCCCAGAACCAGGCGAACTGAGAACAGTCTTCGCCCCAACTCACCTCTGCGCTTCAATTAACCCAAACATCAATCAGCTAATCGTCCAGATCAACGTACACACTACGCACTGCCTGCCGCGGACAAGCACAGAAACTGTAACTGTGAAACACGGAAATAAGTGCTGGCATGACAGGCCTGATTAAATAATTACAAGCAGGCTCGATGGAAAAAAAAAAACAACAAATAAAATTAAATAATTTTTTGAAACACAAGGCCCTCCAGGAACGGAGCAGGACATCACGTATTTTAGAAACAGAACAGAAAAAGACGAGGGTGGCCGGTGGGCAGCAATGTCGTCGCGCTGGCTGCGGCGAAGGTGAACCCAGCAAATAAAAGAGACGTTTTCAATTACCTCCACACCGCCGCGGCGGTAAAGCCACAGATGGCATTTCGCCTGGCGGGGGAACGGCGGCGACGGGAAGTAAATTTATGCGCCGGCGTCGTCAGGCTTAATCAAGGACGTCCCGTTAATGCAATTAGGGCGATAACGAGAACAAATGTGCACCAGGCACCGCCGACACTCCAAGTGTTGTTTTTTTTTTTTGGGGGGGGGGGGACCGGCTTGAACGAGAGCCAAGAGAAACATCGACGACATTCTCCAAGTCCTTCCTCTGGTTCCGAATCCCTTTTGCCCCGCCCAGTATTTGAGTGACAGGACCCTCGGCCAGTGGTTTTTCCACTCTCGGCCTTGGAGAGCAGCAGAGTGGCCGGTTACTGTTTTACCTGAAATTAGCAGCAGTTCTGAGAGCTAATTAGCCAGCTGAGGTGAGTAAACAGTGAAATAAATTGCTTTAATTGCTAAATTAAGGGTTGAGGAACAACGAAAATCGGCAGACTTTGCCAAGAGCGATTACCACCAAATTTAGCAGGATGGGAGTTGAGATGAAGACACTTCACGGCTCGACAGATGGAATTCTGGGTGCCAGATTGACCAGTGGGGGGTCGCTACTGAGCGCTGAGGTGCTGTAATCCCAGCGAGACTGACACCCCCTCGTCCCCGGGCCACGCTAGGGGCTGCTGTGTTTCTCCCTGTGGGGTTACTGACCAGTCAGCCGTGGCACGGTCCAGATTGGACAGCAGACCACAGAGTCCATCCATCCATGCACTAGAGCAGTGCCTTAACAGGATGAGCCACTCAGCAACCCCCCCCCAAAAATTTTTTTGCTTTTTTTTTTTTTGCTTTTTTGCATCAGATCTTTCCTGGATCTTTCTGGATCTTTCCTTCTTCCGTGGAAGCCCTCCTCCCTGGGGAGTGCTTATATTTACCGTGACGGTGATGTCAGAAGCCGCTCTCACCTGAGTGGCCAGGCTCAGCACCTGCTGCACCAGCTCCTGCGTCTCTGTGGGCTTCTTCAGGAAGAGCTTCACTATGGCCGTCAGCAGCTGCAGCTGGACCTGCGGGAGGAGGGTCAAGGGTCACCAGCTAGACCTGCATACAGACACTCACTAAGGTCAGAGGTCAGCAGCTGCAGCTGGACCTGCACAGACGCTCACTGAGGTCAAAGGTCATTGCCATCTGACTGCGGGGGACTGGATGAGAACAGGTTAAATCAGTTTGTAACAGAAAGCAGTGGGATGATAAAGAGGCATAACAGTGCAAAGCCATCATACATTCTGACAAGAGGTGTCAAGTCAACAGCCTGGGTAAAAGAACTCTGTGGGTATCCCATAAACACCACAGCAAAAGGCAGATCAAAGCCTTCCCCTTTGGCAAAGCTCTATGCCGCTTGGGACATGTTTGTGTGAGTTTCCAGCCTCTCCATGAATTCAGGAGGTAGTGAGAATTCGCATTCTGTGCATACTGGCTCGCTGGAAATTACTCTGGGTGCCTGCGGCCACAACAGCCATTCTTCAGAGGGTTGGGATACAGCGTGGCCATTGGTGGGCGAGGGTTGGGATACAGCTAGCCCATTGGCGGGTGAGGGTTGGGATACAGCTAGCCCATTGGCTGGTGAGGGTTGGGATACAGCTAGCCCATTGGCTGGTGAGGGTTGGGATACAGTCAGCCCATTGGCTGGTGAGGGTTGGGACACAGTAAGGCCATTGGTGGGTGAGGGTTGGGATACAGCTAGCCCATTGGCTGGTGAGGGTTGGAATACAGGGTGCTCATTGGCTGGTGAGGGTTGGGATACAGCGTGCCCAATGGCTGGTGAGGGTTTGAGTGGCAGACCTGCGTGCTCTCGTCGTGGAAGCCCTCCAGGAAGCTCTCCAGCAGCTCGTCGGCATTGTCGATGCGCTCGGCGTACTCGCCCACGATCCAGATCATGGCGGCGCGCGCCTCCGGCTCGTCCAGGGAGTCCAGGTTCTCGCACAGCGTGGCGATGACGCTCTCGTACCTGCAGGGGGCGACGGAGAGGGTCAGGCCGAGCATCGGTCGCGGTGCCGCGTTATTACCGCCCCCCCCCCCCACGCAGCGGCTGCTCTACGCCGCAGTCCCCCGCTGAGGTCGGGGGGGGGTCAAGTCCATTCCGATCCCGGTTAATACGGGGAAGCGAAATGAAATTGAGCTCACGAGCGGGGAGGCGGCCGAACAGACACGGAGCAGCCCTCAGCCCTCTGCTCATCAGCGGGTAACGCGGGGCCGAATTCAGCTCACGCAATGTGGGTCAGCCGCAGCCGCAGCGCGTACGAATATGAATATGAATATGAATATGAATATGAATCAGCACAGCTATGTGTGTGTGTGTGTGTGTGTGGGGGGGGGGGGGGGGGGGGGGGGGAGTGGGGGTTACCCAGCCCTCTCTCAGCTCCCAGGTCTACGCTGGTCTGCGGACAGCGACGACGGACCGTGACATCATCACGCCGCGGCTCGGGCGAGCGGGGGCGGGAAAACGGCACAGGGGCCCGGGAGCCCGGATAGGTCGATTGGCGGGTTGGCGACCGCGCCTCGGGTGCGGGGCCATCGAACCCTCCCCGACGGCGGCGCTGTACGCGGGTATCATGCCCAGAGCCGCGCAGACCGGGTGAGGTAAGGGCATGGGATCGGCCGAGCAGACCCGCGCGGTAACCACGGTAACACGCGTATGCTGTACCGCCGCACGGTCTGACGGGGGGGGGGGGGGGGGGGGGGGGGGGACGTGCTTCCGTGCGGTGCTCGGGCGACATGCATACACAATGAGAGCCCGTGTTCCGCTCGTTAATGAGGCCTCTCTCTCCTCTCAGACTCATTCCCCAGGGGGTGGAATCACTGAGCTGGAACCGAAAGGGCTGGCACAGTGACACTTTATGGGGGGGGGGGGGGGGGGGCTCAGAGGGGCGATACCAATCAAAAAATCACGAGCGAGTTAGGGCCGCTGTCACCGTTCATAAAGAAGGGTGAGTTTGTGTGCCTTCCATAAAGGCCACACTTGTGTAAATTTGAATTTTGATTATGTTCTTTTCGTGTTTTTTTTTTTTTTTGTAAGCATCTGACAGGAATTCATCATCGAGCTTTAATCGCATGCAAACCCAGCTCTCACCCTCCCTCCCTCTCTCCCTCCCTCCCTCGGCTTGGCTCCGCCACGGTGCTAACACGGCACTCGGCTCCCTCAGGGGGGGTAAAAAGGCAAGCGGGTGACGTACTTGTTGGGGTAGTGGGGGGTGGGGGGGGGGGGTAGGGTAAAAGGTGAGCGGGTGACATACTTGGGTTGGGGTACCGGTGGGGGGGGGGGGGGGGGGGGGGGGGGGTAGGGTAAAAGGTGAGTGGGGGACGTACTTGTTGGGGTACCGGGAGCGGGGGGGTGGGGGGGGGGGGTAGGGGGTAAAAAGGCGGGCGGGTGACGCACTTGTTTGGGTAGTGGGGGGGGGGGGGGGGGGGGGGGGTAAAAGGTGGCGGTGACGTACTTGTTGGGGTAGTGGGGGGGGTAGGGGGTAAAAGGCGGGGCGGGGGGGACGTACTTGTTGGGGTAGTGGGGGGGGGAGGGGGGGGGGGTAGGGGGTAAAAAGGCGGGCGGGGGACGTACTTGTTGGGGTAGTGGGGGGGGGGGGGGGGGGGGGGTAGGGGGTAAAAAGGCGGGTGGGGGACGTACTTGTTGGGGTACTTGCGGAAGATGTCCTTGATAACCACGATGGCCTCCTGCACCACGTAGTTGACCTTGGTCTGGATGAGGTCCAGCAGGGTGCTCACACAGCGCTCGGCCGATTGCTGCGGGACAGACAGGGGGTCACGCATGTGCACATGCTAACATTAAATTCCCAAAATGCCAAAAAGAGTACGGTTCAGGCCCCGGTGCCGCTTTTAAAGAATTGTTTTAGCCCCGGTATCGGCAAAATCTAACCAACCCATCCCCAGCAACCATCTGTATGACCGCTAACCATAGCCGTGTGGCATTGGCACAAAAGTCCACATTTTATTCTCCTCTCACTGTTAGACTGACAGGCACCCGATGCCAGTGCATCTGCCTGTCCTTTCTGTGTGCTAATGTGTTTACATCCCCTCTCTCTCCTGTAATTTCCTGTTGTGACATCACCCCGGTCCTTGTGAGGACACCCGAAGTCGATGATGCAAACGCAGGAGGCTCTTTCTGCAGGGGAGTGAGTCGCCACTGACCAGGCGCATGCCACGAGTGACTGGGAGAGAGAGTGAGACTGGGAGAGAGAGCAGATTGACTAGGAGAGAGAGAGCGACTGGGAGAGAGAGACTGGGAGAGAGAGAGCGACTGGGAGAGAGAGAGAGACTGGGAGAGAGAGAGAGAGACTGGGAGAGAGAGAGAGACTGGGAGAGAGAGAGCGGCTTCATCAGAGTAATGACACCAGGCTCCTTTGAGGGAGAGAGAGACCAGGCTGGCTGTGGAGAGGAGAGAGAGACCAGGCTGGGAGAGAGACCAGGCTGAGAGAGAGACCAGGCTGGGAGAGAGACCAGGCTGAGAGAGAGACCAGGCTGAGAGAGAGACCAGGCTGAGAGAGAGACCAGGCTGTGAGAGAGACCAGGCTGGGAGAGAGACCAGGCACTTCAGTCCTCTCAACGGATCCGGGTGAAAACAGAGAGAGAAAGAAAAATCCCTCCAAGACTCACAGCAGCGAGCGGAGAACGGTTCGCCCCTTCAGCAACCGAGCGGCTGCAGTACATGACCCAAGCGGAAGAGATTCATTTACCCCCCCGAGTGCGACCAGACCAGATGCAGAAGAGCGGGGGTGATGCGGGTGGGGGGGGGCATCTCTGCTCAGACTCGGCCTGTTATGTCTGGTTGCCCGGGGATACGGGAGATCCGCATTGCCTTCCTCGTTCAGGGTTAGTGTGTGCTCGTTTTACGGGGGGAACAGGGTACTGCACCGGCTGATGTTGGTGGGTGTAAAACGGACTGAGGGAATGTCTCACAGCATCAGACATTTTACAGCCTGCACCACTCTGTCAGCCAATCACGACGGCAGATCAGCTGGCGATTACCGTCCTGCCCAAGGTGCCACTGAAGATCTGACCCAGAACACTAAGCCCCCCGTAACCCCCGGCCCCCCCCCCAGCATAGCCCCCCTGTAAACCTCCCCCAACCCCACCCCCCAGTAAACCCCCAGAAACCCAGTCCCCCCCCCCCCCCCCAATCCCAACTCCCTTAACCCCATCTCCCAGTAACCCCGCCCCACAATCCCCTCACCTCCACTTTGATGGCGCAGCGCCCGATGGCGCGGACCGCCTTGCGCACGAAGTCCACGTCCACCTCCGTGGCGTACTCCTTCAGCTCGGCCAGCACCTGCGGAGAGAACGCACCGGCCTGTCCGTCAAACCAGCCGCCATCAGACCTGCTGTCCGTCAAACCAGCCGCCGTCAAACCCCCTGTCCGTCAAACCAGCCGCCGTCAGACCTGCTGTCCATCAAACCTGCCGTCCGTCAAACACCGCAGCCACCGCAGACCGACCGCCTCCGTCTGCAAGCGATGACATCACCGGCGTCCCTAATTCGGCCACTCGAACGCAGTGCTCCTTGTCCACGCCCGTTTCTCTCTCCCTGTCCTCCTGTCCTCGCTCCACTGATTTATTGGTCGAGGAGCTCCAGACGCCTGGCCAGAACCGTTGCGTCCTCGCCCAAGGTCGCGGGCCCACCACGCCCAAACGCGGCCGCCGGACGGATGACTCGCCGTGACGCTCGCCGTGACGACGATCGGACGCGGTCCGCGCCCCCCCCCCCGCCGTCCCAGAGGCGCGGTCTCAGACCGGGACGGCCCTCTGTGGTCGACGCGCTCACAAAGCACACGCTCAGCGTTTCATAACCCCGCCACGCCAAACGTGGTTTCCAAACTCACACACGTGCCTCTGCATAAGGCCGACCACTCCAACAGCCCAACGCGGTTTCCACACACGCCCACTTCCTGGCCAGGCTCACAGGCGGCAGTGTGGCATTGTGGGTAAGGAACTGGTCTTGCAGCCATAAGGGTCACAGGTTCGATTCCAGGGCAGGACACTACCGCTGTACCCTTGAGCAAGGTCCTTAACCTGCATTGCTTCAGTATGTATCCAGCAGTATAAACGGATGTGATGCAATGTAAAAAGTTGTGCAAGTTGTGTGTCGCTTTGGATAAGAGCGTCTGCTAAATGCGTGTCACAGCTTCTGGAAGAGTGTGTACTGCAGGTGCAGCCAATGTGTCATTATCACGCACAGCTTTATAGGCAACACACCGAGGCACTAGCCTAAAATGAACCTCACTGCCTGTACTGTCCTCGCACAACGTCTCTGTTATAGCGATCGTCCGGCTTTTTAAAAAAATGTGAGAATGTCACAAAAAGCTTAGAGGCCTTTTCTAATGACCCTTTCAGACGTTTGGGAGGAGAACCTGTATTCTTAAGGACAGCCCCAGCGTACGCTCTTCAAGAAATCACTGGCAAAACAATACTTAAGCCTGTCGATCAACCCCAGCAGACTCGCTGATTATACGGGAAAATAGGAACCCGGGCCTCCTACGGAGAGCCAAGCAGAAGAGCAATCTAAGGCCAAACAGGAGAGGCCGTGCTGACTCAGCAGGACACAGAGAGGGTGAAGGGGGAGGGGGGGGAGAGGCTGAGCAACAGCCAATCAAAGCAGGCGTCTGTCAGACTGCCGGAACGTTCTCTCCGCACAGTCAGGACACAGGGCAACGCCTTCATCTAAAAGAAAACTCAGGGCTTAATATGCGTTATTATTATGATTATTATTATCATGATTACTATTATTGTGAAAGAAAGGACCAGCAATCTTTTCAAACGATTTACTGAATTCCCGTCCTACATTTTGCCTGGACCGTAATTGTCGGTGCTTAATTTCGGCTCGGTTTTTTGTCCGCGGGGTCGCTCTCCGTCGTTTCGCTGGAGCACAAAGCAGTCTGGGTCCGCACTGTAATTTTCTCTGGATGACAGCGTCGGCTAAACGATCGTAACGCACCGAATTAGGGGCTGTTATTCGATCGTTCCATCAAATTAACACATTCGCTGCACGTCGCGCTCCGGAGAGAACAAAGACCCATTCTCGTTTATGAAAAAAAAAAAAAAGGAATATTAATATGAATCATTTCGAACAAAAGCTCAAAGACAAACAGGCCAAAGGGGGACTGCAAAGAGAAATGGATTTTCGGTCGGAGAACAGAAGTGATCCGCAGGGCATGATGGTGCAGAGCAGCCCTGTTCCTGGAGTACCTGTACGCTGGAGACTCCAACCCTAAAAAACCACACCTCGTCAACAGCTGTACGCTGTACTTTCACTCCAACCCTAACAAACCACACCTCATTCAACAGCTAGAGATCTCATTGAGCTGCTAATTAGTAGAGTCAGGTGTGCAAAATTAGGGTTGAAATGAAAACCTACAGGACAGGCAGATCTCCAGGAAACAGGGTTGGGCAGCCCTGTCTCAGAGGACCATCTCTGAGACACATGGGAGGTGGGGGGGACTGGTTACCTGGGCAATGTTGGCCTGGGATGCCAGGCGGATCATGATGTCCAGTTTCTCCAGCTTGACGTAGATGGGGTCGTTATACTTCACAAAAAACACCTTCATCTCGTGCTTGAGGATTTCAGGCCTGCAGAGAGAAAGAAAGAGAGGGGGGGAGAGAGAGAGGGACACAGAGAGTGAGAGAGAAAGAGGGAGAGAGAGAATGTGAAGTTAGTCGGTTGCAAAATTGCGAATCGCTGCTTTGCGCATCCAGATCAATGGTCGGTTTGCAGACAGGACAAACCCGCCCCCGATGAAGCACATTGATCAGGCAGGGTAACAAAGCTAATTTCAAGAGTCGATCAATTCTATCGGCCCGTTCAGGATACGTGATTTTAGCAGTCACGCAACCTCCCCGGTGCTCTGTCCCGGACGGGATGGGGGACTGGGGGGGGTGGGGGGGGTGCTGACTGCTTCTGCACAATGGTACTGATGGGGGGGGGGGGGGGGCAGTGGGGGGGGGGGGGGGGGGGGGGGGGGCTCTTACCGCTTCTGCACGATGAGGTTGATGTTCCTGAGGGCCACGTACTGCAGCTCGGGCTCGGCGGACAGCAGCGTGACGAGGGGCGGGGCCAGCTTCTTCAGCAGCGTGCCGTAGTAGTCCAGGTCCTTGGGCAGCATCTCCATGAACTTCATCAGCACCTTCACCGCCGACAGCACCACCGCCGAGTTAGCGTGGGACAGGCGCGGCGTGACGCGCTCGCAGATACTGCGCCGGGGGGGGGCAGAAAGAGTGGAATGGAGAGGGGGGGGGAGAAGAGGAATGAGAAGCAGAAGAAGGGAGGAGTGTTTGAGGGGTAACAAAGGAAAGGAATAGAGATATTGAGGGAAGGACAAACAAAAGAAGAAGGCGATCGGGTTAGACTGAGATCCTGGAGCAGAAACAAAACAAAAGGGCAGACAGTATCACTGCTTCGCCTGCAGCACGCTACCCCACCCAGAGAAACACGAGCCTGGACAGGCTGGGCAGGTGGCTCTTGTCACTATGCATCCATGTGTGTTGTTTAATGCTTTTAACAGAGCATGTGTGTGAGGGATGGCCCCAGGCAGGAGCCTGATGCGGTGGGACCAGGGGCCAAATGGGGAGGGGCCAAAGGCATGATGGGTCGGGGCCAGGGGCCTGATGGGGCGGGGCCAGGGGCCCCACAGGGCGGGGTGGGCGGGGCTCACCTCTGGGACTCGCGGTCGTCCCGGGGGGTGTAGTTGGCCAGGCAGTCCAGGATGAAGATCTGGCCCCACTCCGTGCACTCGTTCAGGGCCGTCAGCAGCTTGTTGATGGACTGGGGGTTCAGGTCCAGCAGGTTGCTGTTGGGGTGCGACTCGGCGATCTCCGAGAGGGCCGCCACGGCATTCGCCACCACCTGGGAGGGGGCGGGGTCAGACGAGGGGGGGCGGGGTCACAATCAGCAGCCAATCAGAGAGCAGACGGCCCAGTCAGCAACAGTACATGAAGTTGGAACACTGTGGCCAAAGATCGACATGCAGCCAACTTAAATATTGACAAGCGGGAATAATAATAAACTGCAACGAAAGAGATGGGAGACAAATTCTCAAACAAAAAGTAAAGCGGATAAGTGTCATCCCTGACTTTCGCTTCTTCTTATCCACAAAAACAACGCTATAAAAGGAAGCCTAAATTTAGGCCATGTTGCATCACGCGTTCACTTCAATAACAACACTACTGTACAGCAGATAAGACGGCAAGCCAAAAATAAAACTCTTCCTTTTACTTCTCACAGTTTTTATTGGAAGTTATAATAAGGACGATGGAACTCGAGGCTCTTAGCACATCGGGAGTCTGAACATCACGGTCAGACCTCCCGCTGCCGAAGCAAAGACTTTACGCAACGGCTTCCCACGGCAAGCTCCCAAAGCAATGACCCAGTTTTTTAACTCGACGGGCGAAGCTTTTAGTATCACAAACTGCGCTTCCTAACTTAGTGTGAGCAGTGATTGGTCGGAATTCATACTCTCGGCCTTCTGTGGCACGTGACTGGGCACCGTTACTATAGTGACTGATGGGGGAGAGAGAGAGAGAGAGAGAGATATGAAACGCACTGTGTAAATGCACAGGTCTCTTTATTTTAAGCGCATGAGGTGGTGGAGGGCTTATTCTGGACGGTTAAAAAGGATTTGTGAGATTGAGAAACAGACAAGCAGGGATGCGGGCCGACGGAAACGGGTAATAGACTCGTCACCGAAAAATATTTAACAGGCGCCTCTGTGACCTTCACGTTTGACCTTTTAACACGAGAAATAGACAGGAAGAGACAATGTCGAAACACAACTGCCCTTTTCGCCAGGATTCCCCCAAAGCCAGCCCCCGCTCTCTAAACCAGGCCTGGGTCGGCCAGCCGGGCGACCTGAGATACGGTAACCTTTTCAGACACCAGTGTGGCTCCTGGTTTTTTGGGGGGGGGGGGGGGGGCTCACCATGGGGTTGGAGTCAGACGGGCGATCTGAGATACGGTAACCTTTTCAGACACAGTATGGCTCCTGGTTTTTGGGGGGGGGGAGGGGGGGCTCACCATGGGGTTGGAGTCAGACGGGCGACCTGAGATACGGTAACCTTTTCAGACGCCCGGTACGGTTCCCGGGGTTTCGGGGGGGGGGGGGGGGGGGGGGCGCTCACCATGGGGTTGGAGTCGGAGATGAGGTCCTTGAGCGTGTCCAGGAAGCCCTGGTCCTCCACCAGCTGGGCGTTGATGTCGTGCAGCTTGGCCACGCACACGGCGGCGGTCTTGCGCACGTACGGGTCCTCGTCCTTCAGGCACTTGCGCAGCGGCTCGCACAGGTACTCCGTGATCTTGTCCACGCGGATGCAGCCCATGGTGCGCACCGCCAGCGCCCGGATCAGCGGGTTCGGGTCCTCGCAGTCCTGCGGCGGGACGGGCGGGCGGGGCGGGCGGACCGTCACGCGGGGTTTTCAAAAAAAACATACACATCGTACAACAACAACACACGGCAAACGCGAACGCGTCGCGGGCTGTTGCGTGGGGGGAGAGCGGCTTCTGAGCAGAAACGAGCGCGGAGCCGTCCAGACCCACGGCTCAGCTCGCTTGCGCAGAGACGTTCCAGCTGGCACCGCCTGCGCATGCGTCCCACTAAACGCAGCACCATCTGCGCATGCGTCCCACTAAACTCAGCACCACCTGCGCATGCGTCCCACTAACCTGCGCATGCGTCCCACTAACCTGCGCATGCGTCCCACTAAACGAAGCACCACCTGCGCATGCGTCCCACTAAACGAAGCACCTCCTGCGCATGCGTCCCACTGAACGAAGCACCACCTGCGCATGCGTCCCACTAACCTGCGCATGCGTCCCACTAAACGAAGCACCACCTGCGCATGCGTCCCACTGAACGAAGCACCATCTGCGCATGCGTCCCGCTAAACGAAGCACCACCTGCGCATGCGTCCCACTGAACGAAGCACCACCTGCGCATGCGTCCCACTGAACGAAGCACCACCTGCGCATGCGTCCCACTAAACGAAGCACCACCTGCGCATGCGTCCCACTAAACGAAGCACCGCCTGCGCATGCGTCCCACTGAACGAAGCACCACCTGCGCATGCGTCCTGCTAAACGTCCCTCAAAGTGAGTGAGTGAGTGAGTGAGTGAGTGAGTGAGTGACCACAATTTGCCACGCGTAGCCCACGGCAACAGTTCCTGCACGCCGTGGGGAAAAAAACGACGTGACCAGAAAACCAGTCTCCCACCTTAACGAAGGTGTTGACGGCCATGATGGCCATGTCGGGCTGGCTCTTGGCGTAGTTCATCAGGTACAGGTAGACCAGCTTCTTCAGCTCCAGGTTGTCCGTCTGCATGCAGTTCACCACGTCGGGGAAGAGGGCGCTGTGGTAAGGCAGGATTTTTAAAATCGTCAGTTCCCGCTCTGAGGAGGACTGCCAGGGAAGCTCATGAGCACAGCCGTTAGCACGATGCGTTCTCCCCCCAAACCGAACAGACGGCACTTGCAGCGGTAGGCCCTAAAAGCCCAAACAGACGGCGGTAAATCAAACGATTTGGGTATTACAAGGCCAAAGCGATCATCGGCAATTTCTCACGCATCCAAAAACTGTAATGAATCTGAGTCAGGACAGCATAAAAAAATGTATTTATAATGGAAAATAATTAATAGAAGTAACATCGGCCAAATTGAAGTTTATAAGACGGTAACATTTTAATACTTCAACTAATCGCACCACCAAGAATAATTTGTGGTTGTTTAGCACTATGATTTGGAAGAAGTTCCACTAAACAGTTTTTTGTTTTTGTGCCAGATATTCAGTAAAAGACTATAAAAAGAAAGCCTGCTTGTGTACCTTTGGATTTCTTACAGAACTGAAGCAGAAAATGGAGCAGTCTGATTCTGAGCTCACCGTGCATACGCTACTTAACTCAGCCACTGATTCTCTGCCCCAAAGCAAACTGCACAGCTGAAAGGACACACTTCCTTCCAGCCACAAACTTTTTTAATGCAGTCACAGCACATTTCCCTGTCCTTAAGTAAATTGTGATAAAGTACATTGGCCCTTATCACTCATAATTCCAGAAGAGAAATAACTGAACTCTTCCCCTCCCCCCCCCCCCCCCCCCGAGCACGGCACGCACCCCCCTCCCTCCCCCCATCTCTCCCTCTTCATTAGTTTTGCATTATATTTAAAAGGAAATTCCCCCACTGGGTAAAGTTAACTTTAATGAGGCTTCAGACTTAGAGAAGTGAAAAATGGAATTGGGTAGATAAAGCAAGGATATGTGCGGAGGATGACGTGTACATTACATTACAGGCATTTAGCAGACGATCTTATCCAGAGCGACCTACACAAGGCTTTGCATAGCATTTACATGCTCAAGGGAACAACGGCAGTGCCCTATCGAGGAACCAAACCTGTGACCTTTAACCTTTAACCAACAAGACCAGCTCCTCACCCATTATGCTACACTGCCATTCAAAGCAATTACATTTGTGGTGCATGGTAACCACATAGCAACCTAAAATTCCCAAGTTGCTATTTTCTAAAGTGTTATGCAGTGAGGAGAGGGTGTTCTGCACAGGCCAAACCATTTTGGCAAAAATATGGGACGTCACCGCTAAAATGGGGAGCGTTGGTAACCGTGGAGACGTCACGGTGGGCGTGGCCCTCAGCGCCCAATGGGAGCTCACCTCACATCCTTCCCCACCGTCATGGAGGCGATGACCTTCTTCACGGCCTCCTTCTTCTTCTCCTTCTTGTCGCTGTTGAGCTCCGCCTTCAGTTCGAAGATCTCCCCTGGCGACGACAAAATTCAGGGCGTGAGACCCCGCGATCTCCATAGCGACTCCGCCCCGCCCAGTTTCACAAGCAAACCGGCAGTTGGGTTTTCTTCTGAAACGCGGGCAAGCGTGGCGCTGCATTTTAACCAGGAGCGGAGTCACAAAAATAACAACAGCAAAACATAAATAAATAAATAACCCTGAATGAAGCAATCCATCCTATTTAGAGGATCTAAATTTGGCTTAAGCTGAGCTCGGCTGAGAGGGAAAATACAAATATAAACTTTTATCCAAACTGCCTTGTGTGGGCTTCAGCCAAAAATCCCCCATGAGAAGCTTTATCTTCCACACGCAACCACACCTCCACACACCAAACACCCTGCTTTTATCAAAACGGAGTAAACGTGTGTTTACTGAGCAACGGTCAGCCATCATTCACACAAACACCACGTGACATCTTCTGAACGAACACAATAAGATCCGTGACGGTTTTCGTTCTAAGTAAGAGGAGATGTTAGAGATCGGGTCCTGTGGCAAAGCAGCACCGGGCAGGGTCGAGACAGACAAAGCTCTCCATAAGCCGATTAGGCGAGAAGCCGCTGTCCGCCATTTTCCCCTGCCACAGGTGCGTGGTGAACAAACGAGCCACGCTCGCACCCAGGCTCTGAGGATTAATGAGTGATATCGCACGCAATGATCTCGCCCATTTGTACAAATAAAGAGTCCCCGGATTTTTTTTATTAGATTTCCTTCCATGCATCCATCTCCTCTGCAGTATAACTTATGGCCCGTGTCCTGGAGGGAATTAAATAAGGCGTTATAATTTCCTTTGTTCACATTAACAGCTGGAGGTTCAAACACAGTGAATGTCTTGAACTTTCAGCAGAGAACACAGCAACTGTGCACACTGCAAAGAGACAGCACTGGAAATAAATGTAAATATTGGATGAGTGCATGAAAACAAAATCGGGGGACAAGTTGCGTTTTCAAATAGTCCCTTTCCAAGAAACACCAACCTTGAACTACAAGCTCTGTGCAAACTTAATGCAAGAACCCCCACTTTATGAACAACTTTCCGAAACAAAAAAATCTAAAATTTACCAGCCCAGCTGCACTCAAAAATGTTCTAAATACCATGTACTGTACTGAATACCATGCAACAAAAACATAAACAACAAAAAATAACTACAGCAAGCAGACTATGTGGCGTTCTGCACAAAGTTCACACCAGACCTTTCTTGGTTGTGGTGAAATATTTGGAGTCCGTCATCTTGGCTGCGGGTCTTCAGTTCTCCTGCAGGTGAGACAAGGGGGGGGGGGGGGGGGGGGGGTGAGGGTGAGAACACGCCGGAAAACCGAGGCACGTCCCAGAAGAGGGAGAGTGAAATGTGCTGACCGAGACAGGAAACTTCAACAGAGCGCTGCAGGAAAGAGGAGAGGAAATGTGCCCCGGTCCCTAGGATGGGACTGCTGTTCACCAAGAGATAACGACAAACAAACACAAAAAGTGTGACACAGCAAAAACTCAACATGCAACTAAAGAGGAAAAAAAGAAAGGAAAAAAAAGACAGAAAAAGGACAGTTGCTGGCACATCTCCCGACAAGCTGCCGGACTGTATCGCTCAGCTTAACCTCTAGCACCGGGCCCAGCAGCGCAAAAGCGCTCGCAATTTCCTGTTTTTGAATTCCAGGCTTGATCCATCACCTCGCGCACGAGGTCTTCCCGTGTCTACTCTATAGCACCGCGACAGAACGGTAAATAAGGCAGGTTTGGCTTGGAGATAACTGGGAGTCAACGACCTGGGAAACCACTCCACCTCACGTCAGGTGACCAAGACACGGCAAGGCAGATAGACAAACTTTCTCTCTCTCTCTTCCGCGCGCTTGTGCAGAACGAGCGGCATACGGATTTGTTCTTCCGCAGCTTCCAAAACATTAAAAGCGCATTTGCCGCACCGTTTCCCAAACGACGCCCCGCTAATAGCGTGATGCTATTCCGAGCCGCTGTTTTAAGATCCCGCTGAGGTTATCGTCACATAACTCCGCAATATCCCCGCCAATACAAACCCCCTATATGCCGTCCCCCACCAAACAGTTGTCATTAAAACGCCGTTTGTCCAACTTTCTCTGAACACAGAGAGCAAAAACAAGCTCATCCAGCACAAATGTATTCAACTCCAGCTGTACTTTCCAGGGAGCAAGACATTACCAGGCCTCTGCTGGTGAGATCCTCCTCAAAAAATAAAGACGCACTCAACATAACTGTACAGCTAACACAAGCGTTTTTTAATAGTGATCGGTTTCCTTTATAGCACTGCTTAATGCAGATACAAACCTACAGAGTGCATTAAGTACCCAGCAGGGAAAGCAGAAGAGCACTTGGACGCACTAAAAAAAGGAAGAGAAATTGTGTATGCCCCAACAGTCTGGCTAAACGGGTTGATGTCCGCCTACCAACAGCATTTTGAGGAAACGTTTTGATTGCAACCGAATCTACTCTCGTCTCAAACTATGTGTCTGGGTGTCATCTTCACATAATTGCACCTATTCGCAGGTCCTTTCACTTGTCTATTATTTTACCGATATAATTCAACACCACAATCCCACAGAATGTATGCCAATTCACAAACTGGGCATTACACACAGACATGAGGGCATCACTGGGGAATCTGTAGCCCAACACAAGAATGCCATCATGCCCTTACAACATTTCACATTTGCAGAATGCCGCTCACATCTTTCTGGTTCTGGGGAATCGCCCAAACACTGGGCGTGGGCTATCTGGACCAAGATGAACCAGCTTGTTTATAGTTCGCTTAGATAATGAGATTACTGACCAGTTTTCTCAGGCCTATATGATGGAATGAAAAAAAAAATCTCTCAACAGTTTGGTTACTGGTGATTTGACAAATCAAGTGATCTTATCAAAACTTTACCTATTTTGTGGTTCATTAATATTACTATAATAATACTTACTGCAGAGCGGTGCAGTTTGTTTTTTTAAACAGAAAACAATATTTGATGCAGAAACCATCAACAAATATCAGTTATCAGTTGATTAATTATAAAAAAATTGTCAAATAACGTAACTTTGCAAATCCATCAATAGAAAAAAATATCAATTTTTAGAATCAATTGACAAGCAACGCTAGACATTAAATCGCTGCCCGTTTCTGAATGTGGTGCTCCCTATATCATGCAAAATAACGTTATCTTTCGACCATTTCCATTGACAGTTGGCTAGCTGCTGTAGCTAGCGCTAGATAACGTTAGCTGTTTACTGACTGATCGCGTGGTAACACGTCAACGCAAACTATCGTTACACCGAAATGAATAATTAACGTTACCCAAATAGTCTTACAACCAAAAGTATCTATATATGATACTGAATATGGCAGCGGGACAGTCTACAAGCGTTAGTGCGGATGCATTTGACCCAGAGAGCAGAGTTTAATTCGAAGGCCTAACGAACAAAAACGTTTTCATCACGACTAGACTACAGTCTACAGCTAGCTAGTCTACTCAGATTAATTTACAGCTGCCATGGCCACCATAAACTCACGTTACGAATTACAAGTTAAACAAATCAACTGGCTAGCTGGCATTCGTACGTTTCCCAACTTGCGGTAGCACTTACCAGCTAGTTAACTGTTAACATTAGTGTTTACAAGCTATGCGAGGTAGTCTAGGTAAAACATTTTGCCAATTGACATTTAGCTAGATCTGTAGCAAGCTATATTAGCTAGCTAGTAGTAGCCAAATTTAGTTCCAGTAGACAAGCTAACAACACCACAGCAAACATTATATGCACCTGGCCAGGTAGCTGCTAACCTTGGGGAGCGGACAGAACACGATTATAACCCAAGCTAACTAGCTAGAATACCAAACAGTTATTCATATTCAAACTAGCTAGCTATTATACGATTCCACACAACTTCATGCTAACGCAGCGTTATCTTGATGACGTTGGTCTAGTTAGACCGTACTGTGGCTATTAAGTAGCTAAGCAAGCTTACTACACAGCGAAGCACGCACCTTACACGGACTCGGAAATGAATGAACCTGCGGATAAAAATGAAAGCAATGAGAGAGAAACGTAGCTAACGCTAGCTAAACAGTGCTAGGTCTACATAACATTAGCTAATGGACTAATCAGCTAGCTTGAAGATAACGTTAGCTATGCTAAGACGTGACCTTCTCTTTCAAACCTAAATGCAAGTTACAGTATAGCATAGCGCTACTAAACAATTGGACAAACATGAGCTCACGAGTACACTGACCAATGTGTACTGCAAGTAAAACCGAGTACTAATAGTGTAAGGGTTTATAGTAAACTACTAGACTAATTCGTTAAAAATTTTTGTTAAAAGAAATAAAAAGCAATACCGTTTCAGTGAAGTAGCAACAGACTTGAATCGCTACGGCCTTCGTTCCCTCCCACTGTATGATCATCTGCTTCCAACTTCCGGCCACATGATAGCTTCCGCAACCAGAAAGACAGCCCCCCGAAATGAAACCTTTATTTGTGCAATGATGAATGGCACGGCCTTCCCTCCTCATATACGGATGGAGCCCTGCCTGTAAAACTCACTCAACAAGTATCTAATGAACCTGCTCTTACGCTACGCCCACTTACAGACGGCTCATAGTAGGGAACATCGAGCGGCTCCCTTCCTGACCGAAAGCTAGTTGGCAGCAGAGGTTGGTAGGCACCTGTCACCTTATCTCCACCTTCCAGTGCACATAGGGCCATACATTTTCTTTATGGTATTACTTTATTACATGACGTACAAATAAATTTATTTAAAAATTATAAATTTTCTACAGCTCACCTGAATCTAACTGGCAAACTAGCACCCTACTTAAATAAAACAATGGTTTAAAAAAACCACTTCATTTAAAAAAATTAAATTAAATTAAAACGTATTGAAACTAGTTACAGTCATGATTTCAATCTCTTACCTGAAATATTTTTTATTTTGAGGAATAAACAAATTTCACAATTCAGTAAAACAAAAGCCATTCCATACTCACTCCTGCTGTGTGCAAAAACAGATATTTTGTGAGGCCACCTACAACAGTTATTTTGAAAATAATGTCCTCTACACACAGATTGGGGGGGAAACGTTTATTACAAGGACAAAATAAACAGCAATAGAAGTTCAAGGAACAGTAACTTCTTGGTGTTTCCATACTGCCATTTAAAACAAATAAATTATATATATATATTGTCAAAGCACCTTGGAAGATACACTGCCCAAACGGAGTGTGTTTAACATCAGCAAACAAACACATACATCACAAAGAACCTAGAAGTCAAATGCACACACGTTCTGAGAGTTCATATTCATTCCATCATTATCACATTGCCATGATCTGGCTGGCAAGTTCTGTGCAATACCATGAAAATGTAGATCAACACCATCCCATACCATCAAAAAAAAAAAAAAACAGAGCAATGAGAAGCTTAATGTCCAATGACATTTCTCGTCTTCTTTCACTGAAAGGTACATTTTAAAATGTTAAAATTGTTTTTGAGACCACGCAACCAACAATACCTTGCATGCTATACATTCCAAAATGATGAACAGTTTAAAAACAGAATGTTTGAGCATCCATTATGTTTATTAAAACATACACAGTTTAAGAGGAAACAAAAATGTAATTGGAAGACGGCTGGGCCACTCCTCTGCGGGATACAGTACAGTCAGAGTGGATGGCACCCTTAGGTGTCAACACTAACACAGACACTCAGGCTCATCTCTGAGGAAAGACATCGCAAAGACTGGAGGGTTAAAATCTCAAGTGGGACATTGCTGCGGAACCCTTGAGCTTTATAAATTTATAAGATATAAAAACTAAAAGCTGCATAAACCACCCGGAATAAAAGAGCGTTGAGCAAATAAATATTTCAACCTGGAACAGACCTGGATACTTGCGTGAGCTGTGCTTTTCCTTAAACGGTACACGAACGAACGAGGATTTTTACGTTCCGGTGAGACAGCGCCATCTAGTGGAATGGTTTGTGAGAACACATGGATACCTGAAGTGTGCGCAGAGATATGCAACCAAAGCCTTTTAGCGAGAAGAAACGCACGAGAATAACACGCAAGATTTTAGCGTACCAATACTAAAATTGGAGTTGCATTTTTCTGCAATTGAGTGTATATGTTCCTTGAACCTTTCCAAAAAAAAAAGTAAGTGGATATCACTATATACATTAGAGACCAGCAAGGTTACCCAACTGCTCCACAATCCACACAATAATCAGAGTATTTATCCACATTCATTCAAAGCCCTTCCACCCACTTTAATTACATTTTCATGCACTTTCACTTGCAGCCACAGCAGTCACGTATGGCCAACAAGACTTAAAATGTATAAATAAATAAATAAACCATCCAAATCGCCTTTCGTTCCATTAACATTCTCCATATGTTACAAAACACATCATCAAACTCATTCACTCGATTGGCATTCGACAAGAGAACGAAAACCCTGAAGTGCTTTTAACTCCACGGGCACCGTCCGGAGGATGGTCCCTTTGAAAGAGTTGTGGTGACAGACGCATCCAGTGCTCCCGTTGGCAAGCCCGACTGCGCGGCAGTTTCACACGCGGACTTTCTCCGTTAAAGTGCTCACACCCCTTCTGCAGCTACAAATGGTGCCGCGGAAGCTGTCAATCGGGGTGCTTCGAACGGCTCACAAAGACATCTTCTGCACCAGAGCACGACAGCGTTCTGTTGACGAGGTCCACGCATCCGTTAATCAAACGTCCTACCAGCAACGTGACAGTGTGACATGCTTAAAACTCTGCTACTCCCACAGAAAACATATCTGCTAACAATACTGCGGAACACAAAGGTGGAATTCTTTCCTTCCTTCAAAAAAATGTAAATAAAAAAAATAAATAAATAAAACCCTTTAATTTTAATGACAGTGGAAATAAGAATCTTTGCTATACAAATTCCAATTGTAGCCACAAGGTGTCAGCGTGGAACCCCAGTTAAACACTGCAGAGCTGTGAAGCATGGCACAAGACTCGCAGCCATAGATAACTATGCGGTTTTAATTCAATTACCATGTGTACTTCGTGCGACTCATTTTAGCCGAGGTCAGAGGGCAGACTGCTCGGGTGTATCGTTTCTCTAATTTCTGGCCAAGCTGTTGACATCTTGTTTTTGCGTGTGTCCACCATATGCTGCGTCCATGACCGCGCGCTAATGAGGCCAAGTACATTCTGTCTGTCTCGAGGCCGCTACAACATTCCAACCATTTGAGACGGTTCTCGTTCCGTTCTGTTCGGCGATCGCAGTAGGCTATATCGGAAAGCAGTCGATTAAATGTAATGTGTATAATTATGTGCCAGTTATGCTTACAAGTGCTTGTTCTTGCACGCATGCTTCCATCACGTGGGGATAGCCATTCTAGGCAAAGTTTACATTCACTTTCAAAGGCTCAAACGCAGTTCTGCCCCGACTCTGTCTGTGCAAGAGGTGTCCGTTTCGTGAGCATTTGGAGCACGCCATCATTCACGTACACCCACCAACCTACGCACACACTCTTTAAGGCAAAGGGAATTGTCAAGGCAACCGTTTCAACAGCAGTATTGCATAGCTCAAGCAGCGTTAACACACTGAAACCTACAGCATATATACACACATTTTATATTCAAGTTATGTACACAATATTGTCTGATTTATTAATTTCCCCCGGTGAGTCCAGCCGCTAATAACTAATGGAAAAATGTTTGGGAAAACCTCAAACGCAAATTGATTGTTGGAAGAACTTTTCAGTGTTTTTTTTTTGTTGTTGTTGTGTGAACTCCTTTTTTCTGCATCACTAGTTTGACCACACACCACAATAACACTGCATTAAAAACAGAAATAATCATAAATGAAATGTTAAAAATTAAAATGATTTAAAAAACAATAAAATAAGAAAGCTTTCTTAATGTAATTACACAAAATAACGTGAAATATTCCCCACAGGCGGCCAACACTGTGGTCGACCGTGGAGTACAACGTGCGACTTCCGTCAGAAATGTGAAAGGACCGGAACGTTGCGGAAGCAGGGGCGGAGTCTCTCAGACCGACCGAAATACAAGGTGCTCGAGTCGGGCCGAGAGTCACGAGCAGCAGTGCACACAGAACATGTAGTGTTTAATCAGCCCGTATGTGGAAACAGCCTATCGCAGGGCTGCCCAGCCCTGTTCCTGGAGCTCCACCGTCCCTGTAGGTTTCCATTTCAGCCCTAACTTGTCGCACTTGATTCTACTGATTAGCAGCTCAACGAGAACTCTAGCTGTTGAATGAGGTGTGGCTTTGTTAGGGTTGTGGAGTGAAGGCCTACAGGACAGTAGATCTCCAGGAGCAGGGTGGGGCAGCCCTGGCCTACAGGCTCAAACAGCTTCTGAAATCGAGCATCTGGAGCACGCTTGTCCATGCTAGTGAACGCGGGCGAGAGCCCGTGGCGGCGTGGCTAGCAGAACTGGCATGCTAACACCTGGAACAGGTGACCCACAGAGCTGATGCACTGACTGACAAACAGCTGTGTCTAGCGCCTGATAGGCTGCCGCAGTGTTCCACCCTGGAGAGGCTGAGTGAGCAGCGTGTGGAATGAGAGCAGTGTTACTATGGCGATGAGACAGAGCGAGCTCTTGGACAAGCCATGCTAATACAGACAGGGTAGAGCTATCTGCTATTTGTGCATCTGTGGAGGATACCCCCACCCCCCCCCCCCCCCCCCTCCCCCCTATGAGAGCTCCCAGGAACTTCCTGCTTCCTCAAGCCCTTCAGTAGTGTACAGGGGACATTGGCTTCCATGACAACACCTTGCATTCTAGACAATGGAAGTCAAGAATCAACTGGATTGTGACATCACAACTGACATGGCCCCCAGCCCCTCCCCCGCCATTCAACATGATGAGAACATCAAACACAACCCCTCGTTGCCAAGAAGGTGAACGGCAGGGTCCAGTCCTTTGGTAATAAATAAATTCAGCCCGGAATGTTAAGTGGGAAGATCGTGGGATGTCTCCTGCATGACAAACAGGAAGCCCCATCGGGAAAAAGGCCTGAGACAGGAATTCTGTGCACGCTCGTCAAAAAAACAGCTTTCAGTCTGAGGCTCTTTGACTGTGATGGCTTCTTCTCCTCCCAGCATTCCGGTGCCCCTCTGCGACAGAGCGAAGGCCATGTCCCCTCTCTCCATCAGCGATTAGTTACCGTGGAAACCGCATCCTCTCCTTGCGGTGTCGTCCCTCCGCACTTAGAGAGAGAAAGCGAACCCGGAGAACACAGGCAAAGAGGAATCCGGAGAGGCAGGCGGTTACCCAGAGTCCTCATCACCGATCGCGAGACGCCGTCGCAGATGGGCGGGGCTTCTCTGCTACATCCAGGCCTCGTCGTCCTGGCTACCGGACTCCACGGACGAGGAGCAGTCCCTCAGGCCGGGGGACCGGGCCTGGTGCAGGGCCTTGCGGGACCGGGCGTGCCCGTTGGCCCGGGACACCTGGGGGGAGAGGGGCGGGGTGTGGGCGGGGGAGTGGCCCATCAGCTCCTTGTAGCTGAGGGGCGTGGGGATGCGGGAGGGGCTGTTTTCGGGCCGGTTGTCGGTCCGAGGCCGGATCCTGGGGCGCAGCTTGAGCTTGTAAATGGAGGGCACCCGGTCCGGCTTCTTCAGACCCTTCTTGGGCCTCAGGACCACGCCCCCCGCGTCCCCATTGGCCGGCGCGGGGCGGGGGGGGCGGGGACGGGAGAGGGGGGGAGGGGTCTCTGGACCGCGGCTCGCTCAGGCTCACGCACATGGACGAGCTCTCGCTGGAGGAGTCCTGGAAGGAGCAGTCCTCGGACGGGGGCAGGGGGAGGGGCGAGGGGCACTCTTCCGGGGGTGGGAGGTCGTCGTCGGGGTCGTCGTCGCTGAGCTCGAAGGGGTACCCCGGGCGCCCCCCCTCCTCGGCCCAGTCCAGCCGACCCTGCCGCCCGTCCCCGTGGGGGTCCTGGGTCCCGTAGCCCCCCCCGCGGCCCCCCCCAGCGCTCAGCCACGGCCGGGCGGAGCCCTGGGGCTCCACGTCTCTGACGTTGCTGAGGGAGGAGAGGAGATCGCCGTCGTCTAGGGAACCGGGAAGGGCGGGCAGCTTGCCCCCCCGGCCCCCGCGACCCCCCCAGCCCTCCAGGGGCCCGCCGTTGTGGGGGCGGGGGGCGTTGTCCAGGGCCGCCGCGTTCCCCAGGGGGCAGGGCAGGGGGTTGGCGGGATGCTTTCGGGACTCCCGCAGGTCGGGCAGCGCCCCCGCCTTGCCCCCCACGTTGAGGGAGGAGGTGGAGGAGCTGGAGGAGGAGTAGGCGGAGTCTGTGACGTTGGGGTCCCCCGGGGGGCGGAGCGGCAGGGCCGCTAACCCCTGGGCCTGCTGCTGCTGCTGCTGCTGTTGCTGAGCGACCGGCAGCTGCAGGGTTGCCAGGTCCCTGTCCCCGCTCCCCCTGCCGGAACCCCGCTGGGTGTTGGCCAGGAACTCCTCCTCGAAGCTGCGGTACAGGTCCTGCTCCTTCTGGGGGTCCAGGCTGGGCAGCAGGTAGCCGAAGCCCCGCCCCTCAGGCTCCGCCTCCTGCCTCTCGGCTCCGCCCCTCCCCGTCCGGGCGTGGCCGGAGGATCGGAAGCCGCGGGACGCCCGCGGGGAGCGGGGGGCGTGGTGGTGGTGGTGGTGGTGGGCGGAGCCGGGGGAGGAGTGAGCGGAACGCCGTCCCGCCTGGGACACCGGGGGGAGGAGCCGGCCCTTCCCTGCGGACGGAGAGCGGGGGGGCGGCGGCCTCGGGGAGGCCCCGCCCTTCTTGCCGGGGCTGCTGCCAGGGCCCCCTTTAGCGGGCGAGTGGGCGGAGCCCGTCTGTCTCTTGGAAAACCCCGCCGGGCTGAATTTGGGGGAGGCCCGCAGGTCCTCGCCCCTGTCCGGCTTGCGGGGGGTCTGGGGTTCCCGAATCTGAGGAGGGGGCCCCAGGCCGGACTCCCCGGCCCCGCCCCGGCCCGGCAGCTTGCCCTGGCTGTGTGAGCGCGGGGCCTGGAGCCTGCGGGGCCCCTCGGGCCCCAGAGAGCGGCCCCTGTCCGAGCGGCCCTCGGGGCCCCCCTGGGGGGGGCTGGGCTTCAGGGCGGCGGGGGCGGGGCGTTCGCGGGAGTGGCTGCGGGCCCGGATCTGGAGGGGGCGCAGGGGCGGGATCTGCGTCCCTTCTTTGGGACGCTCGATCACGTGCTTCCCCTCCCGCCGGTTCACCAGGAGCACCACCTCCTCCCCCGGGCGCCGCGCACCCCCCAGCGACGCCCGCCCCCCCGCCCCCCCACAGCCACCTTTGGAGGAGCAGGTGGAGGAGTCACTGTCCCCTGACAGCCTGCGGGCCAGCGGCAATGTGTCCTTAGTCCTGAGAGAGAGAGGGATAGAGAGAGAGGGAGGGGGAGAGAGAGAGAGAGGGAGAGAGGGATAGAGAGAGAGAGAGAGAGAGAGAGGGAGGGGGAGAGAGAGACCGTCACATCACACAACACGTCAGAGATTCACTGCTGATGGGATCTAAAACCCCACCCTTACTCAACACCGCCTCCTCCCAATCCCAGAGATGACCTTTGACCTACGTCTCGTCTCTGTGTTTCCGTCAGCGATCACATGACTTTCCCCGTAAGCCTGTGTAAAAAGGATTCCGCGGCGATCGACCCAGTTAGAGGCTCGCGCACGCACTGCGCCAGCCCTGCGGCCGGCCGGGGGGGGCGGGGGGGGCGGGGGATCAGA
Source organism: Anguilla japonica (assembly GCA_025169545.1). Lineage (NCBI taxonomy): Eukaryota > Metazoa > Chordata > Actinopteri > Anguilliformes > Anguillidae > Anguilla > Anguilla japonica. The sequence goes on from CM045892.1 coordinate 3,518,173, forward strand.
GAGCGAGCGGAGGGCGCGATTACGCCGGCGGATTTACCGCCCTCACCTGCCCCTGCAAGCCCACCTGGTGAACCCCGCCCGCCCTCCCTCCCTCCCCCACACTGCTGCCAGTGCCTGTAAACATGCTCTCCCAGGACTGTGGCCGAGATGCTAGAGAACATTCTAATGCTGATGTCACAATCACTGCTGGTGATTGAAAACAAAGCAGTTCTAGAACACTAGAGTTAGAATGTTGAAGACATTCTATGAATTCCACTCTGATGTCTGATGTCACAATCACTACCGGTGATTGAAAGGAAGCAGTTCTAGAACACTGAGTTATTCCAAGAATCCCACTCTGTAAAGGGTTAAAGGTGGACAGCATCGCAGGCAGCTGCCAGACAGCAGCCATATTTGGCCCCGGTGGCCCCCCGACACCTGCTGCTGGACCAGTATGAGGGGCCTGGAGCTCCTGATTAGCACCGCTAATCCTGGCGCGACACACCTCGAGCAGGACTGAAACGGGAGGGGGGGGGGGGGGGCGGGGCAGGGGGCGAAACGGTTAACCTAAGAGGGACCCCCCCCTCCTCGCCTCCCCCCGCCCTGACGCACAGTCTGGAGTTATTAATGACTCCGGAAGCTGAGCCACGCTCTGGCCCTGAGCCAAGAGAAACGAGCGAGCCGCTCTTAATGGACTCAGACAATGCCCTTCCCCAAAACGCTCACCGCCCAAGCGCTACGGGCCACCCGCCACGCAGCCAGGCTCCGCGCACTTCTGTTAATAACAGCTGAGCTGCGGGCCTGAGGACGGCCTAATGGATTAACGAGAAGCAGGCCGAGCGTGACGAGCTCAGAGACAAAGTTAAAATCGTCAGGGCAAGGGCAGAAATGGGCCTTCTACCCTAATTCAGACCATTAGCTCAGTGCGCTACAGAAACACAATAACAGCAGGACTGAAAGGCACCATTTGCTCGGGCATTAGTGTAATTAACTGGCCCGTCGAAGAGTGGTGTTCTAAGCACCAGCTTTTCAGGGTGCAACGACACAGCCGTGCCACAAGAGGGCAGTATGAGCCCCATGCAGTGCTGGCAATGTCACCTGGGATTAGAGAAAGCTGCCTGCCGCAATCTGCCATGTCCGTGTGCGTATGTGTGAGCCTGTGCCTGTGTGTGTGTGTGTGCCTGTGTGTCCGTGTGTGTGTGTGTGAGAGAGCCTGTGTGCATGAGAGCCTGTGCCTGTGTGTGTGTATGTGAGTGTGAGCCTATGTGTGTGAGAGCCTGTGCCTGTGTGTGTGTCTGTGTGTGTGTGTGTGTTACCCTCTCAGCTTTCTACCTATCTGAATAAAACAAGAAATACCTCGAGGGTGGAGACCTGTTCTCCTTAAAACATATTGGAATTGTTTTAAAGTTAAACAAAGGGCCATTTTTAGCACGGATTGTCGCAGAATACAGGAAGTGAAATAAAGAGCATTTTATATAGAGAAGGACCAGACCGGAAAGGTCAAAGCTAGCGAGCAACTTAAATGCTGTTTGTTAATTCATTCACACGCGCGCGCGCGCGCACACACACACACACACACACCTGAGAGGGGTGAAGTGGCGCGGCTCAGAGCGGTCGCGGGGTGGGCGTGGCAGCAGGGCGTGGCCGCGGCCGACGTTGGCGTTGGCGTCCAGTTCCACGGGGAGGGAGGGCCGTTGGGGGCGTCCCTAGCCGGGCGGCGGGCGAGGTAGAGGAGGCGGGGCCGGGGGCGTGGCCGGGGGCGGGGCCAGGCTCCAGGGAGCGCCTTTCGGGGTTCTTGATCCCCTCGTTCCTCCAGTGGGGGCCGGGGCTCGTGGAGCGGGACGAGTGGGTGCTGGAGGGCTTGCTGTGGGGGCCCGGACCCCCCGCTTTGGAGTGCTGGTGCCGGTGAGCTGTGCGACCAATCACAAAGCCCCAAATTACCACCACGGCCATCCCATTGGTTGCACCATTGGTGACACATTCAGCATTGGTCAGCATTGAGCACCTCTAGCAGTGTCCTCCACAGGAATCACTCGTGAACATACTTTCCATTTACAATTTCACATACATAACTCACAAGTTTCTAATAAAATGACAGTTCAGATTGTGATTCATTCAGGCCTGAGTTTAACCTGAAGATTAGATGATAAAATGAAAACTTTGAGGAAATGGATACGAAAAAAAAATACATATGTGTTTTCTCCCCTCAGTAAAAACAGATGTTTCAAACACTTCAAGTACTTGTATTTCAATTCTAGTGTGGAGCTCCAGTCACAGCTGAATAGGTTAAAAAAACAACAACATTCAATATGAACTCCACGGGCTCTCTTTAGAGAGATAATATCAGAGGTTTAAAACAGCTGGCTCTCCAATATAAAAGGGCCATTCAGGGAGTGAAAAGTGAGAGATGAAAAGACAGTGGCAGGGTGGAACACTTTCCAGACCCACGTGTGCTTCAGGAAGGGAAAGGCTGGAACACGGGCAACAGGAAGTGACCTCACCGAAGGCAGAACAGCGGCAGGGATCGTGTTTGTCCAGGTAGTGCTCCAAGGTGTCCCAGCCTCCCCCCACACGCACCATCACGTGGGTGCGCAGTACCTGCATGGAGAGGGAGAGAGCATGCTGTTAGACACAGACACACACACACACACACTGCCAGAACCACACATGCACACACACACTGCCAGAACCACACACACACACACACACACACACACACGCTGCCAGAACCACACACGCACACACACACTGCCAGAACCACACACACACACGCTCACACACACACCACACACACACACTGCCAGAACCACACACGCACACACACACACACACACACTGCCAGAACCACACACACACACACACACACTGCCAGAACCATACACGCACACACACACTGCCAGAACCACACACACACACACACACACACACACACACACACACTGCCAGAACCACACACGCACACACACACACACACTGCCAGAAACCACACACACGCAAAAACACACACACACACACTGCCACCACACATCACACACACGCTCTCACACACACACACACCACACACACACACTGCCAGAACCACACACGCACACACACACACACACACTGCCAGAAACACACACGCACACACACACACTGCCAGAACCACACACACACACTCACACATGCTCACACATGCTCACACACACACACACACACTGCCAGAACCACACACACACACTCACACATGCTCACACACACACACACACACACCACACACACACACAGTCAGAACCACACACACACTCACACACACACAGCCCTCACATCTAAAGATGAAAAAAAAACACTGTACACACAGTATAGCACACATCAAAACTAAACACACAGACACACAGAAAGCCAGGTGTACTGTGTAATTGTGTAATAATACAACAATAATCATGCTAACCAGTCTCACAAGAAAAGCAAACTGCAAACACAGGTTTTCAGATGAAAGACACCGTGTGTGAGAGGTCCGGGAGGTGGGGGGGAGGGGGCGGGGGGGGTTGGGGGGTTAATCTAAATAGACATTTATGAGCCAAATGTAACGCATACTCATAGACTCTGTAAACATGAGCAAAATTCACAGACATGAGAAATGAACAGGTGGTGGCGCTGGCGAGCACAGGCTGAAAAGAGATCCAAAAAACAACCCAGATCACATTTAAAGGGGTGAGACACAGCGACGGACAGCACAGGAAGGGGAAGAGATGCAAACCAAACGGACACCACGCTGTCCTGTTCATCAAGTGCCCCCCCCCCCCCCCCCCCCCCCCTACCAGGGTTATGTAAGCGCCCCCCCCCCCCCCTACCACCCCCACACACTCCAGATTTGCCCCCAGCTGCTGTCTTTCTGTGGGCCCCGTTCATCGCCATGCCAACGCACAATTACAGAGGGGGAATAATAAAAAGCCGCACAGATCTGAAGAGCCTCCCTTTTCCTCTCAGTTTTCAGAGGGGGAAAGAGAGGGAGCGGCTGAATTAGCATGGTAACAGCTACCCCCCCCCCCCCCCACCAGCACCAGCACCAGCACCACCCCTCCCTGAGCCTTCCCCTCAGCACTGCTTTAGTGAGGGGGGATGAAAGAGGAAAGGGGGGGGGGGGGTAAGTGAGACCTACATCACCGGCTTTTCAGGCCTGGTGTCTCCGGGCGGTGGCTGAGGTGTATATTTAGCTCCTGCGGTTCAGCGGCTGGCCCTCTCTGAGCCTGCTCTCTCCCTGTGAGGGTGCAGCTGCCTGCAGGCCACATGTTTTAAATACACCCCCCCCCCCCCCCACACCTCCCACTCCTCTATGAGCCTCTGCAGCGCTACCAGGCTTAGCATCTGCCGACTGGCTGGTGCAGCGTGCTGCCTCATGGGGGGGGGGGGGGGGGGGTGGTGGGAGAACAGGGGCCCGGGGGGGAGTGTAGCACAGTGGGGGACTGGGGCTTGTAACCGAAAGGTCACAGGTTTGTGAGTAAGGACACTGCCGGAGAACAAGGACGGTATATATCCCGTATAAATGGATTCAGTAATGTAACCTCCAGGCGGCTGCGCCCATTGTCCCCATCCCGTAATGGGGTTTCAGGCCTGAGGGGGGGCCGGGTCAAAGCGCAGCCTGAACGTGGTCACGGCGGTGTCCCCCCCCCCCCCCCCCCCTCGCGAAAGGGGGCCTCTTAGTGCAGGTGGCCCCCGCCTCGTTTCCTCCGCCGTCCGATCCGCCGCTGGACGGCGTCTCGCTACAACAAGGCTGCAGTGGACAATGTCTCCGTTGTCATGGCGACGGCGGGCGACCACTCTGCTTTAGCAGAAGGGGGTAGGGGGTGTGGGGTGTGAGGGGGGGGGGGGGTTGGCGGGTGGGGGGGGGGGGGGGGTAATAACTGGGTGAACCGCAGCTGGATGCAGGGGGGTGTGGGGGGGGGGGGGGGGGGGGGGGCCATTAGTGCTGGCTGGCGACCGCTGTTCCGTTTCACTGCAGCACAAAGAGGGGGCTTTTACACCGCCCCCCCCCCCCCCCCACCCCAAACCCAAACCCCCCCCCCCCCCCCCCCGACAGAATGACCGGGGGATGAAGGGAGCGAGTGACAGAGGACTGCGTGAACGGATGGATGGATGGATGGATGGATGGATGGAGGAAAGCAGGGGAGGGTGAGGAAGAGGAGGCTGAGGCCGTACCCTGATGAAGATCAGCGCGCTGGAGTCTCCCACTTTGTACTTCCCCTCGGACACCTTCGTCATGGGGAACTGGGCGGGGCAGGAACATCGCCCCAGTATCTCCCGCACCTACGGAAACAAAGCGGGGGGAAGAGATTAGTTCCTTTAAGAGGCAGGAAAATGAGTCTCTGCGTGACCTGCCAAGATGGGTTACTCACAGAGGGACAGGAAGTGACACTACACCTCCCCATTCTCACATCCACACATTTTACTGACCGCACTTCTTCTAACGCTCTTTAAAACAAAAAAACCCTTCCTTTCAGAACATTCAGGGTGACATCACTGAGCCATCCTATCAGAGACCCCCCCCTGACCTTGTTGTTTACAGCTGCCCTACCCCCCCAATCCATCAGCACCAGGACTGTAAGACAAGCTAATCACATCAATGTGAGGACAGGGCTAGCCTAGCTTAGCCTAGCCTTCAGTGTCAGGGGTTCTTCCAAAGGGAATCAAACTCAGCCAGCTCAGAGAACGCACCCTTGGTAATACTGTGATCATCGCGCTCGTGAATTATTCATATCGCAATAAAATGACTGCATGCCTTGGCAGCGGATCGGTGACATAATGACATCATCGCTCAGACAGGCTCAATAGCCACTGCAGAGCTCCCCGTGGCGGGAGCTGGATAAACGGGGTCAAAGGTCAACCGCCGCACTTCGGTGGAGGTCCTCCGGCTTGGGGTGCGTATTAAAGGGGGGGGGGGGGGGCTGACTGCCCCAGGCGACAGTAAAACTCACTTTCTGGCCAAATTACGGCAAAAGCAGCAAGGAATTCTGGGGATTCCCCATTCGCACATTTGCTCTGCTTTGAAATAAGAAAAGAGGAAAAACTGAAGGATGTTTAGGTCCAGATGGTCTGGCTGGAGACTCCAGAATGCCTTTTCCAGCAGCTCGGGGCTGTCTGTCACGTCAGAAACAATTCTGTAGAAACTTCATCTTTTTAACTGAAGGCATTTCCCTCTCCCAGAGCAATCACAAAACACTCAGCTTGCCGCATTACCCTGCCGGTTCGTCTGCTATAATTCCCAGAAGGCACAGACCAGACACCGTGAAGACAAATCATCGATTAAAATTCGATCAAGTCAACACAAACCGTTCAACAGGACAGAAAGACCCCCCTGCACCCCTCCCACCCCCCTCACCCAAGTCCCCAGTGGCTGAATTCTGATTAAATTAATCACAGCACTGATGCAATTAAACGCGTCTGAATGGATAAACACCACTGTGGGGGAAACCATGAGGTATGCAGTACATTCAGAGACGTCCTGACAGTTTTGGGGGCCCCATTGGCCCGGGGCGAGAAGGTGGGGCCCGGGGCGAGAAGGCGGGGCCCTAGACACAATCTGCCCTGCGGGAGGGGCAGATCTGGGCATTTTCTACGACAGGAATCTTTACCTTTGACACAATGAAGCCTTTTGGGCTGACTGAAGAAATTGGAGAGAACGGACTCTTTTTTTTTAAAATGTAAAATTACTGAAATAATTCCTTAGACTGGAATAAAATCCAACAGGCACTACGTTTCAGTCAACGTGTCTAGTACACAAGCTAGAACACAAGCATTGCTGTGAAAAATTGAAAATTTGAAAAACGAGACATTTTTTCCACAGTTTTTATGGCCCGTATAACACTGCAGTGCATGTGAGATGTAAACGAACAGCATTTCCAGCACAGCACGTTCCTCCTTTCCACGACTCAGCTGCTATGTCACATGGGACCACAGAAATAGAACGTTCGTATTTCAACAACAACACACTGCATATTTCACTTATTGCGCGAAATTGCTTAAAACAAATGAAATTTATAATGCTTGGACCAAAGTTGATTTTAAAAAAATAAATCAGACTTTGCAGTTGTTGAACTGCGGCTGCATTGCTATATTTGGTTTCCAAAAGCCTGGATACTAAATATTGATATTCTCAATAGTGGGCGAAACATAATTATACTGGCAAACAAGAAATCGTCTCCTGAAAGCCACTTGAAATGCGTTTGAGTGCAGTGTTTTGAGATATTCAATTAAAGGACTAAAATCTGTATTGTCTTTTATTATTTACCAACTGAGAGAAGCCACACCTACAGATAAATACTAGACAATACTCAAAAATATTTATTGTCATTTATAAGCACCCTGTTCAAAGTGCGCCACTTATTGAGTAAAACCTTGGGAATGCTAACGGTTATGCTAAAAACACGTTAGCGCTGCTGTCGTACGGAGAGAGCAGTGGGGAAGGATGAGCAGATCGCTGAGGCTAACATTTTCCATTCTTGAGCACGGAAAAGCTCTCAGAACGGATTTCAGGCACCTCATAATCCACGGCAACGTGCCAGCAGAGCAGTTTTTTAAAAAAAAAAAATAAAATACATATTTTCCAGCGTGCGGTGCGATTTTATTTAGTCGGCGCTCTGGAGAAATCTCTGCAGTGCACCTGCGCCACTCTAAAGAATGTCTCCCAGGCTGGGCCTCTCCCTGCCGGCTGATTGGCCGGAGCAGGCTGGGGGGGGGGGGGGGTCTGGGGCTGACCCCCCCCCCCGCCCCCGCCGATCGGAGAGAGCTCTGCGGAGCTGACTGGGGCGATGCGTGTGGGGGCAGCTAACGGTGTCTCGGTTTGTTTTGGGTTTGGCCGCGGCCCGTACGCTGATTTCTGGGCAGGGTGCGTAGGGTGCTTATTAGACGGCGAGGCCCAGACGGGGTAGCAGGGGCGGGGCGGGGCTCAGACAGGGTAGCGGGGGCGGGGCGGGGCGGGGCGGGGCCAGACCGTGCCACGCGGGCTCCCTCCCCAGGGCCCGGCAGTTTTGATGTTATTCCTGGCAGGTCTCAGACCAGACAAGTGCACACACGTCCTGAGCCTCTGGAGAGAGAGAGAGGGAGACTAGGGCCACACACGCACGCACACACTCTCACTGACACACTCTCTCTCATAGACACAATCTCCCTCTCATACACACACACACACACACACACACACACACACACACTCACAGTGGGACCGAGGAGGGAAGTAACAGGCTCCTTCCACTGTTCGTTTACAGTGAGCTCATACACAGGAGCTTCCTGTCTGTGTCAGGTCTTTATTAACCTACAGTACACGTTTCTCTCCCGCATTTCCCTATAATAAGCAAAGCATGCATGCGGAGTGTGTGTAACCGTGTAAAAACACGGACAACGACCTCGGACACCTCCTCCTTCTGCATAAACAAACCCGCTCTGTTATCCTGCTCAACAGTGAAACACTCCCTACTTCTGTCACACATGCAGTCTGTAATAAGCAGCTCTGAACATAAACACACAATCACACACACACACACACACACGTGCACACACACACACACACAATCACACACACACGCACACGCACACGCACACGCACACGCACACACACACACACACGCACAACACACACACACACACACACACACACACACACACACACACACACACACACACACACACACACACACAGCTTTGACTGCACGGACCAGCTCACAGCATAATCATCTCTTTCCATTTCCTTCGCTCTCTTTCTGTCAGTCGGTTTATCCCTGTCCTTCTTTATATCAGTCTTTCTCTCTCCATCTCTCATTCTCCCAGTCTGTCTCACAATCCCAGTCAGCTGTGTCTCTCTCTTCCTCTCTCTCCCTCTCCCTCTCTCTCTCCCTCCCTCCCTCCCTCTCCCTCTCAGCAGGCTTGTTTGGGAAAGAAAGCCCACGCCTTTCAGCTCAGGAGAGATCTCCTTGGCAACAGACAGCCACTGCCAGTCCTCCCCCCCCCCCCCCCCATCCGGCCTGTTTTCCGTGTCTTTCTTTAGCATGGCTCTTTCAGGCCTGTTCCCCAACGCGCTGAACAGACTTCAAACGCCAGCTTTCAGCAAAAGTCAGAGCCCCAGTCCGGATGAGGAAGCTTTGTTAAATAAAAGAAAAAGAAAAAAAAAAAAAAAAAAGAAAGATGGGTGGAACTGAACAGCGCTTCATCTTGACGTGCCAGCCTTGGCACGCAGGTTTGTGCCAGTCTCCTCAGGGGCACCACAGTTAGCCAAGCCAGGGGTGACACAATCGAAGCTGGAGTTGAAACGAGGCTAATTTAGCGGCAAGTCCTCCCGCCGCGATTCTCACCAGACGCCTCTGCGTCAGCATGAGCGTAGCGTTCAGCGGGCTAACGGCTCCAGCAGCTAACGACTAATAGCCCAGCAGGCTAACAGCTAATAGCTCCAGCAGGCTAACAGCTCCAGCCGGCTAATGGCTAATAGCTCCAGCAGGCTAACAGCTAATAGCTCCAGCAGGCTAACGGCTCTAGCAGGCTAACGGCTAATAGCTCCAGCAGGCTAACGGCTCCAGCAGGCTAACGGCGGCTCCAGCCGGCTAACAGCTAATAGCTCCAGCAGGCTAACGGCTAATAGCTCCAGCAGGCTAACGGCTCCAGCAGGCTAACGGCTCCAGCCAGCTAACGGCTCCAGCAGGCTAACGGCTCCAGCCAGCTAACCGCTCCAGCAGCTAACCGCTCCAGCAGGCTAACCGCTCCAGCAGGCTAACGGCTCCAGCGCACACAGTCAGCACAATCCCCCGCATGAGGGACTCGGCAGAGAAACGGGACAGGTGTGGAAGGTGGATGAAAGAGCGACTGTAACCGCGCGGGTTTGAAAGATTGGCGCTATGGTAACCGCGCGGGTTTGAAAGATGGCGCTACGCTAACTGCGCGGGTTTGAAAGATGGCGCTACGGTAACCACCCGGGTTTGAAAGATGGCGCTACGGTAACCACGCGGGTTTGAAAGATGGCGCTACGGTAACCGCGCGGGTTTGAAAGATGGCGCCACAGTAACCGCGCGGGTCTGAAAGATGGCGCTACACTAACCGTGTGGGTTGAAAGCTACGGTAACCGTGCGAAAGTGGCACTGCAGTACAGTGAAAGCGGGGATGGGGGGCGGGGGGTGGTAGGGGGTGGAGCATCATGAATGTTGACGCTCACGCTGGTGAACAGAGCGACTGCAGATTTTGTAAAAAACCGCCTGCATTTGCATGGGAAATGAATCCCCACAGCACGACGAAAACTGGGACCTAAATACACTCTCATCATCTACCTCCTCCAACTGTGGCAAATGAGATTTACTCAGGCTTAAATTATAGAAAAAAAAAAAACACCCAAAACAGTTACTTCTGCTGTTCAAACCCTTCGAGTTTCAGGGATGATCTCTTTAAGGGCGGTGTGTTTTTTTTATGTTGTGCATCGTCCCTCCACCGCGACAGTCTTTCACAGACTCTGTTAATATTTTAATATTTTCCCCTCCGTCCTGATCCACCAACACTGGGGCTCTATCCGCCATTTTGGCTCTGGAGACAGCAATAGAGTGACAGAGGGAAATTATTTAGGCCCAGGGCAGTGCAATAAGAAGAAGGGTCTAATATGAAGGAATTCGAGATGAGTGGCCTCACCTTGCGGGCGAGAAATGCCTAGAGACGTTACACAATAACCGTTTGTTCATCAGCCGACTCCACATCCGGTCCAGGTGCGGTTTTCAGGGAGTGGCCATGAACCAGTCACAGACCAGCACACATGATCCGGCAGGTACAAGCTGCCAGCATGCACGGAGTTAAGCAAGCAAACATTCAGACACGGGCCGTGTGGTTTAAAAAAAATTCCCCAGCTAAATTTCCACATATTCAGTGAGGGAAAACCCCCGTTTTAAATTGTGTAACTCCAAGCAGGTTTTACCCAAGGTGCTTTTTTTTTTTTGTTGCTCTTTATCCTCACACGAATCCATGGCAACCGGGAGCCCATCGCCTAATGCGCTGAGCATTTAGCGGGTCTTTAAAATCACATTAAAAACTGACCTGGGAGAACATTCCCGCTGATTTAGTCTAATCCGCTTTTTCTATCAGATCTCTCGAGCGGACGGGACCGGACTGGACTGGACCGGGTCCAAAGCAATTCGCACCATTTCAGTGGAGGGAACGAAGCCCGAAATTCTTCAAATTAGAATGACGACACAGGAGGGGAACGCAAACAGAGCCACTTTTGGATTTGGAGGGAAAAAGGGGAAGAAAGAAAAAAAAAAAGTTGTTCAGCTAAGCTCCATTTTGGGGCTTTTGCAGAGGAAGACAGCATTTCTTTTTTGCGCCGCCTGTCAGTGAAACTGACGATACAAACACTACTGCAAAAAAAAAAAACTTGAGCAAATGTTCACACTAAGTGCCGGAGGGTTTCGACTGGCGTTCTGTTGGTAAGAGGCAGGCAGCGGCTGCACAAAGAACGACAGCGCTGCGGGCAATTCTGCGCCGTCAGTAAAAACTGTTTCCCGCTGACATTTCATCAAACTGCTCGCGAGAGAGAGAGCCCATCCGTGGGAAGATGAATCCAAGCGCATTCAATTTCGGGTTTTCAGCAGGAGGGGTGCTGTGGACCCCTGGGGGTCCTAGAAAAATAGTGTAGGGGGTCCCTGGCCAGATTTCATATGCAATGACTATATGGAGATTTGGAAAATTAAAAAAATATATGTAGCTCTTTTTAACTTATGATGGGGGTCCCCTCTGGATGCCTTTGAGCCTGGGGGGAAGGGGGGGTCCCAGTAAAGGCTTTAAAAACTCCTGATTTAAATGTTTGGTTTTGTGAAGGAATTGGGTGAGGTGAGGTGGGGTGGGTTGGGATGGGGTGGAGCAGGGTGGAACAGGGCGGGGCAGTGGGCCTGGGGGCTGATGGGAGCTCTACCTGCTGGTGCGGACATGCAGGGGTTGTCAGAAGAGCACATTGCCAAAAAAAAGCCTGTTTTAACAAGTGTTTCAGTCTTGTAATGAGAGTATAAATCTTTTTAATTTCCCCCTCAAGTACAAAATATTAGCTTGTTTAAAGCACTGCGAGCAGAACCTGACACGTTCAGAACACCCTTTCCCCCTGTGACCCTGAAAGGTTCTGTAGAACCTCTCCGCCTCCCAGCTGCACAATAGAACAACGTGCCCTTCTTGTGGTCTGACCGGTGTTGTTTGGAGAGTTAAAAACAAGCCGATGGTTTCAGGATATAGCCTGAGGGGGATGACTCAGGGCAGATCTCAGAGCCCTTGTCCTCCTGAGTCACACATGCCACAGTGGTCAGGAGTCATCAGGGTCAGACAGAGCAGTGAATAACTCTCCACAGCGTCCCCCATGTAAGGCTCTGTACTTCCTTATCAGGGACTTCAGCTGCTCAATCTACCTGAGCACCTGCAGTGACATTTACGAATGTACAAAAACTGGGGAGAAAAAAATAATAATGGGGAGTGAAAAGAATTTCTCACATTCACACAAAGAAGATTGTGTTTTCTAATGATGCATCCTTCTGACAAACACAATGTCTAAAAAAATATGATTCAGAGGTGAAAGTTCAGAGGTCAGAAAGTAAAAGTCCTGCCATGAGTTTCTTCCACCCATGAACTCAGCCAGCTGATTTCACTGATTAGTTCCACCTCCTGGCTGAGGATTGGGCAAATTAGCAAATCAGAGCATAAGACCATCCCAAAGACAGCCTTGGTTACTGCATCACCTAACATACGGAGAGTGATAAACTTTATCATCATCATACGTTCAAAACATTCTTCAGGTCAGTGTACCGTTAAAGGCAAGATGGCAACAGAAGCAATTAGCCTATATACGCAGATATTAATTTTTGAGTATCTTTAAAAAAAAAATTCTATAAGTGCCAAAAAGTCAATCCTTTCACCAACAATCCCACAGACATCCTAGATGAAGTCTGCAATGCACTGTGGGAGTTGGAGGCAGGACAAACATGGAAATGGCTTAATTAGGGGTTCGTGCAGTACCCCCGTACTGAGCTCTGCGAATTACTGAGCTCATCTAGAGAAGGCGTTCCTGACACTGCAAATAAAACAAACACATCACCAGGAAGGCCTCTGAGCCTGAACCACTGCAAGCCAGGCTGACCTACTTTCCCCCCTCCATCCCTCTATCCTCTCTCTCTCTCTCTCTATCTCCCTCTGTCTCACTCTCTCTCTATGTCTATCTCTGTCTGTAAAGACCATTACAGCCGGCTTTACCAGAGTGTGTAGTAAAGGAACTCCTGGCCCACTGGCAACTGTGTGTGTGTCTGTGTCTGTGCGTATGTGAGTGTGCCTGTGCGTGTGCGTGTGTGTGTGTATGTATGTATGTATGTATGTATGTATGTGTGCGCACACGTGTGTGCGTGTGTCTGTGTGTGTGTGAGTGTGCCTGTGAGTGTGCGTATGTATGTATGTATGTGCGCACACCAAGCGGCCAAAACCAGACTTCGTTTTTGAAGCTCATTTCCTGGTGTTGTAGTTCCTGGTTGCTCACTAGCGCCACTACGGATGGCTCCAGTATAGGTGTTTTCATATCCGGTTTCCATGTAAGTCTACGGTACAAATGCGATCAAAATACAAAGTCAATAATTTTTTCTCACAAGAACAAATAGTCATAATAGGTGTATTTTATTCGTCTTATGACTGTCCATGGGTCGATTTCATGATTTATTGCGTCATTTGGGCACAGTGCCAATATTTGTTCTGGACCAATGAGGTACAGCTTGCGTCACTTCCGGAATACTGCGGAGGACTGAGCTACACGAGGGGCTACAGTCTATGGTCACTGGGATGGGCGGTGGCGCCTCTTGGCCTTGACATTGCGGCTCAGGCCACGGTCCGCCTGTGCTAAGTCTGAAAATGCAGGCATCCCATTTCGTGGTGATTTCATTATGGCGTGTGCTATTTACAGCTGCACTAGACGACCATAAAACAATCCTCCTCTTAAGTTTTTCGGTAGCCTACTTAACCAAATAATTACTTGGCAGAAAGCGTAATCAGCTTGGTAGTCCAGTAGTAGCCTATGCTAAAACAGTTCGCAACTTCGGCTACCAAGCCATTTGACTAGCTAGCTAACCTTAACCGGCAAACATTCAATCTGTCAGACGTGTTTGACGGCTTGTCAGTCGTGTACATTCCGTAAATGTCTACCTGGGCCATGCTTCACGCATGTGACAAAGCTACTATAATCCCGATTTTGGGATAAACACTTTTTCAGTTTCACGAAGCGAATTAAGAGTCTCAAGGTTCATTTGCTGAATAACATACAACACGCGATGAAATCACACACACAGAATTTAACGAAATTAACCATCTTGGCATTTAGAAAGGAACATGTTTTTAGCATTTAAGAGACCGACAAGCTAGGCATTTAAGACAGTGGGGGCTCCTTGCGTATATTGGCTTTTCTCCATTGGTTTTAATGATTTACAAGAAAAAAATAATAGCCTAATAATAATTAGAAATTCAATGTAGGCTACATTATTTTTGTCTTCATGCACCAGGTGGAAAACTTGCTGTACAAAGTGCGTTGTCATATTTACACGCCTGCAGATCAGTTATTAAAATACTTGGTAGATTTGTTAATCACCGCTGACAGTGTTGATTTTTATTCGGTAGAAAGTGATTTGCGAACGATCGGTCAGCTAGCGTCACCCAGCAAGTGAACACCACAAACGGCGATGGAGTAGGCTAGCTAGTAGCAGTTACTGGCTCATTAACTGACTGTGGCGAAAACCTACGACGATAACTTGCTCGGTTAACAGCAGGTCTACCAGACAGTTATACGAAAATTAGCCTAGTCAAATCACCAGTAGCCTACACATCTCTGATTGACTGACCATCAGTGTAGTCAATGTTCTTCCCCTGCGGTTCATATTGCTAATGCGTGAGCTAACCACGGATAGCCTACCTAGCTCACTGGCAAACTGATATGCTACCTGAGCATATTCGTTTTGCTGAGAAACATAAATTGAAGATAAATGAACACAGCCTAATTGTATTTTTAATGTCATACATATAACGTGATTACATGACACAGTACAGTCACGGATAGAAATTAAACTCCGTAAACATCAGATAATATATTTTAAAACATAATGGCAGACAGTCAGCTAGCCTCAAGTTCGTTCTGCAATCGTTCGTTCAGGTTGATGGGCTTTTCCGCACTGGACTGTCAATCAAATTGTAAAAATCACAAGACCGCTTAACTCTATGGTTTTGGCTCCAAATCGAGAAAATGGCCGCGCCCGCCATTGAGCTTCAAAACGTGTTTTCGAGACCCACGGAGAGTCAATGGGTGACGTCACAGTAGCTTTGTCCATATTTTTTACAGTCTCTGGCGCACACGCGTGTGTGTGTGTGTCTGTGTTCTTAACACGGTGTGAGCCGGACCATGAGAGCCTGAACGCGGCCGCAGGCGAACGCTGATCCCGCGCGGCTGGAACCCGCCGCGGCTCGATCCCTATCGGCCGTCCCTGCGAGCGCGCGGCAGAGCCGCCGCCCCCCCGCCAGAGCCGCCGCCCCCCCCGCCAGAGCCGCCGCCCCCCCCGCCAGAGCCGCCGCCCCCCCGCCAGAGCCGCCGCCCCCCGCCAGAGCCGCCGCCCCCCCCGCCAGAGCGCCGCCGCCCCCCGCCAGAGCCGCCGCCCCCCCGCCAGAGCTGCCCCCCCCCGCCAGAGCCGCCGCCCCCCGAGATGAGAAGCGCAGATTACAGCGCCGCGGCGGTATTGCCTCACTGCAGCCAATCACGATCCTCCGCTCTATCAGCTCGGAGGGAAGTGGATACGGGCGGTGGGGGCGGTGCGGTGGGGATAGGGGCAGTGGATGGGGTAGTGGGGCTGGGGGGGGTGGATGGGGGTAGTGGATGGGACGGTGCGGGCGGGCGGTGTGGGGACGTGTTTTTGGGCTGAAGAGGGGGGGAGGGCGCTGGGATTTTTTGAAGCCTGGGGGGTAAAACAGACACGTGAACGGTAATGTCAGGGGAGACGGAGGGAGAGGAGGGAACAGAAGCACACGCTCACACAATCACAATCACACACACACACACACACACACACACACACACACACACACACACACACACACACACACACACACACACACACACACACACACACACACACACACACACACACACACACACACACACACACACACTCACACACACACACACACACACAAAGGCTTCTTTTCACGGCACTGTTCTCTGGGCTGGCGTGATGGTGGGTTTCCGGGCTGTACTTTTGTCAGGCGATCCGCACCCCCACTACTCCCACTCGCCCCCCAGGGTTCCTCAACCCCCACGACTGAGAGAGTGGCCCGGGCCACTCTCAAGACCAAGAAGGCACTCAGTCCGTTTTGTTTTGTTTTCCTCCACGGTGGCTCGTTACGAGGACGGGGGGGGGGGGATCTGGGGGGGGGGGGGGGGGGGGTTGTGCCGGCGTGCGGTCAACGTCACACAGCGGCGTGACGCGCAGGAAGGAGAAACAAACGCCACGAAACAACCCGAGAAAGAGAAGGGCGCTGGTCCGCCCGGAGCGAGGAGCTCACAGCAGCCTCTTCAGCACAGAGCGCACCGCTCGGCTCGCCTGTGAACACAGCCCAGGGCCCGGAGCAGGAACAGGAAGTGGAGGCTCACAGCGCCCCCAGATAATCTCGCGCTTATCTCGGGAGGGGCAGCGGCGGAGGCCTGGGACGACCACCCCAAATCGGGGAGGTCTTGAGGAGGGCGCACTCCGCTCAGCGTGGGGGGGTGGGGGGGGTGCGTTAACGAGGAGAAAGAGTCGAACGGTAGCGTGTTAGCTCCACGGTATCCAGGAAACAAACAGGGGAAACCGCT
>CM045892.1:3540000-3572500 GCA_025169545.1 Anguilla japonica
GGGAAGCTCAGCAGTTCCACCCCAGACCCAAAACACAAGTGTACGAGAGGCCAGGAGGTCACAGGTGTTCCTGAGGGAACATTTTGGATGGTGTCCACAAGATCACAGTGCTTGTCATAAACCCATAGCCATAGGTTTCATTTCAACTTTGGGGGAGACTCACCGTGGGACCACCTAGTCTCACACAGTCAAATGTAAAGTCTCACAAGCATGCTATAGCGAGTCTAGAAATGAATTAATATGAAAATATTGGGGATGACGTGTCCATGTCTCCCTGTCTCCCCCCAAACTTTGCGTACGCACGAAACAAATACTGGCAGAAACAAAGTGATCCACACAGAGGCTGAATCCTGAATTGACAGTCTATGGCCTTCTGCTGAACTGTGCGGAAGACAGGCCCCTATTGTACCGTCAGTGCATATTTCACTAACATAAATAATGGTAGTCATCAGGATCGGGGTCAATTCCAACTCAATTCAGTCTGTTCAGGAAATTAACTGAAATTCAATGCATTCGCTGGGAAACACGTCATAGAACATAAGGGCCTTTTTTATAATCGTGAGTTAAATTTTTTAAACAGACTGCACATGAGAATTCCCAACAAAACCGTGCAGAGGATGGGTTTGTTAATTCCAAACAATACAAAAACACAGGGCCTGCGTTGCAGGAACGTGTGCCATTGACGAAGGTGCATCACTAAATTATTCAGTTTAGGAAACTTTAAAAGAAAAGGTGTGCTCTTATTACAGTTTATCTGTGCATATTTAACATAATAACGTAGTCACGCGAATCGCTCCTGACATTGAGGAGATACTCACCAACTCATCCAAGTTGCGCATGTCACACAAGACCCTTTTTTGCTGCCAGTTGGGGTACAGGCCAGGGGGAGAGTCTCCTACGCTCTCCTTGCGACTAATCGCCCTGGTGGGCGGACTCGGCTCGCCGAGGTTCTCCTGGTCGCGAATCTCTTCCTCGATCTCCTCCTCCAGCTGGATCAGCATCGGCGCGAGCATGCCGAACTTGGCGCCGCGACGCGCCACCTCCAGCAGGCAGAGCACGAGGTTCTTCTCGTTGCGCCTCAGCACCAGGTCGTTGGTCTCGAACATCAGCACGTCCTTGATGCCCAGCTCCTGGCGGCACCAGCCGATGAAGTTCGACACGTTGTCGCGCGCCAGGAAGGACCCCGGCACGACGTTGCGCGACTGGAAGACCACGTCCTTGCCCGGCATCCGCATGGCTTGCGCCGCCTCCGGGTACTCGAGCTGGAAGTCCAGCGCCGCGCGGTTCACGTTATTGGCGTGGCGGCAGAGGGCACAGCCGGTCTCCAGTGACTCCACGAACGTGTCCGCCGTGATGTCCAGGTCGTACAGCGTGTTCAGCCACTCTGCGAGGTCCTCTTTCATGGCATACAGGTATTCTTCGCTCGACTTGAACGGCCGGATGCTTTTCGAGGCCGCCGACTGTATATTACTTTGATCAGCCATATTTTTTTTTTGTAAATACGTAGGCTTCTCCTACTGTGCTGCTCAATAATGTTGGTATATCGCCTTACATCAAGTCCATGGACATGCAAGGACGCAAGCAAAATGACCGTGTTGAACCAGCCATGACAAGGCGTGCGTGCGTGCGTCTCCCTAATGAAGTCCGCGGACCAATTGCTTTCATAAACAAAAACACCTTGTCAGTCGAAACAGCCGCGGCGCCAGGATGTGTTTTCCAAATTCCTGTGCGATGCCTGCTTCCTTTATCGCGAGCATTGCTCTTGCGTGAGGGATTCCAACTGCAAAAAGAGAAAACATTTAATATTTTTCTTCGGTGGAAAAGGAATGAAACAAACAGAAAATTTGATTCAGATTACGTGTCCGGTACAGTGGCATAGCCTACAGCACGCGCCCGACAAAAAAGCACCAGCCTGCACACATGGACGATCCGATTTCGCTGTAGTAGTCAGCTACCTCCCCCTTTTTGAATTCCAAACCACTGACACCTGCCCCACTGGTTAAAAAATGAAAAACAAAAAAACGCTGCATCTCTCCACTAATCTGCTCTAAATTTAAACCGTCGCGTCCTTATTTTGAATCGTTTCGGTTACTGCACCGGTCTCGGCGACAGGCGTGTTGACCTGCTGTGGCTAAGACAGAGCGATTCTGTGGCACATCTCATTATGAGAGGATAAGCGCCACTGGGAGGCAGGAAAAAAACGTTAACCCTGTGAAGGCTTCGGTGTCTGAAGATGACCGCATGTTCTCATAGCTCTAGCTAGCCTACAGTACATTATTTGCATTTGAGAACAGTGCGTCGTTTTGATAACCATTTACTCAAATGAGCAGGCATACGTTGGACCTCTGATTTAACAACATCACGACTTACAGTGATATCTTTTTCACGAGCAGCGAGGTTTACTTACGACTTCAACATTACAAGAAGAGCCAATTGTTACCACTTGACAAGAGACGCGTGATATGGGTTTTTTTTTTTTTTTTTAACAGAGCGGTATCCTATACCTGCATGAAATCTTGACATGTTCCTGATATAACCTAGCCAAATCTATAAACGGCTGGCAGATGGAATGTAATTTTTTTTACATCTTGTCTACAACAAAGCGAAAGAGAAATAATAGCAACAGGCCGACAACTGAGGAACACTCTCATAGATCGGTTTACTGGCCACAATGGTTATCTCATAAACCACAGCTGATGTGTGGGCGATGGCCACGGGAGTATCCGAACGTCCACCCACGGCGATTAAAAATGTTTGCGTCAGTCTGACACCAGACAGGGACATTCCCATTTAATATGCCAAAAGTAGGAGACACTAAACAACGTTCGATACAATTAGAAATTGTACACGTCCCTCAGTAAAATCACACTCTCAATAAAGATGTGTTCATATCCAACACACGTGTTACTTTCACCACATTTCGTGTCAAAGTTACTGAGGTGTTACAAAGGGAGACTCTTTTTAAACACATAGCCTACTGCGTTGAAAGTAACACAAAATGCGTTGTCCTTAACTGGACACGTAGTGTGTTGTTTTGAGAGTGTATATATATTGTATCCGTCAGCTACATTAGCCTACATGACATACATTTTACTTCAAACTCGTTTTAAATTAGTTTAGAACAACTTCAGTTTAAAACGCAGACTACTGTTAATCTGTTGATCTGTTATTATACTTAAGATCGGCCTTCTGGTAGGCTAAGGCAAGAAATAATTTCGCCATCTGTTTTCCTTACCGTGGATACGCTGAAGAAAACCATTAGGCAGAATGAAGTCCACAGATCCGAGTGACACCCATTTTCACAATCTAACAAAAAGTAGCCTACCCAGCTATCTACATTTTCCGCCACGTTTGTTTCGAAGTTCCCCGTCTGTGCATCTTCCGAAGAGAAGACTACCTCTGAAACGCTTCCCTAAACATAGCCGACACGAAAGGCTGTCGTGGACGGGGATGAAACAAATCGAAAGTCCGAAGCTATTTGCTTCAGAAAAAATACGAGAGATAGGAATCACGTCAGTGCTTCAACGTTTCACTGATGACATCTTGGTCCAATCCACGGAGCGTCACTTAACCTAAATGTCGCCGGATTGTTCATTTTCTCGCTCGGCTCTAGTTAGATCCAACTGCATATTCCACGAACAACTAAAGGGAACTGCTACTTTCCCTCAGAGTTGAGCAGGCGGGCAGCCAAGAGGAGGGCTATAGCTCTTTAGCAGGCTGGAATATCAGGGACCAGTCAGCAGCCGGTTCTGATCGAATCGACGGATCATCAAAGCTCATCCGTGGCAGTGATTTTCGAAACGTTTATAAGAGCCTGTCCTCATTTCAGTCCTGCCGGTGTCTCTTTAAAATGTCCATTCCTGCCTCCCATTCGCACGGACAATTTCCCGGAGCAGAGCTAGTCCCGGGAGTGTGCTCACTCCTCTTCCGTTGATTTTTGGCGTTTTCCCACGTTGTTGCTTTCATTCACTGATTGGTGTCGGATGGATTAAATCGCAAAGAGCCGGTCGATGCACAAGTGAAACTCCATGGCAACATAGCTACAGATCGAACAGTAGGTCACTGCTGGACCAATTCAGTTTTGAAAATGCTTCCTCCTATTCCGCATAAAGACACCGGTGCTGTTTGCATGGTTCTATCCATGGTATGTAAAAAAAAAAGCCATTAAAATGTGCAATGCAATAATCTCGCGAGGACACTTCGCCTCTGGAAAACTGAAAATTCCTTGCACGCGTACAATCAGAAGAGTCGCTTTTGGGACATCCTTCTAAAATAACTAATTAGCCATAGCCTATAGGCTACCGTAGTAGGCTCAGAACGCAGCAAGTGGTGCTGCTGTTCGCAAGCGAACAGTGAACTGGATAGCCAAAAAACCCCCTGAGCTAGAGAAACTTCGCCCGTTAAAGAGGAAGTTCTAAAGGCAAAGCAGGTTAACGCTCATCCCTGACTTCCAAAGCGATTTAATCCATCCCTCAGACAAGCGCGTGCATAAAAACATAGGCTACGGGATGTGTTTAAATTATCCGCATGCCATTTAAGAATAGATTCCCGTAACTTTAGACTGCATGTTCGATAATAACAAGTTTGTTCGCCGCTCCACTTGACTGACTAGATCGTTTGATTATAGGCACCACCTTTTCGTTGGCACGCTATACGAAAATGAATGGCTAACCGAGCGTTTAAACGTGTTAGACTACATGTTGTACTGGTTTGAAATGCAGTGTATTCTACATAAAGCTGAAGGCTTCACTGTCATGGCCGTCCAGAAATCCTTGTTTCCAGCATCAAGTGCTAAAGATTTAATTTATTTTTCTGAGTTATTCCACTGTTGGTTTCCACGGAATATCCACAAAGCTCGCCAGAGAAGTTTGCACGCGGCACGTTCTCCGATAACGGCGGGCACACAATCGCAGCCGCGTGATTATTCGAATTTAAGTGACTGACTGGCCAAAAGAGGGCCTTGTTTTCATTTGAAAAGCCTCGGTTGTCTTTTAGGAAAGAGAGGGAGAGGGATACAGAGCAGGATGAGGTCATCTTCTGAAGCTGGATGAATCAGCTTTTCTGCGAGACACACACACAGCTAGTTAAGTGTGCCTCAGTGAGAACAGCTGGCTCCCATTCTCATCTGAGACTTGGAAGGAAAAGTTCTTTAACCCATAAAATGCCAAATTTAGACTTGTACTACCAAGTCAGAAACAAAACCGGGCCTTCCCAGGTTTTACGTGCAGTAGCCGGTAAGTTTTAGTATAGCAGTAAACCAAGACACAATTAATGGTTTTCGGTTCTGGCAGCAATGAACAGGGGCAAAACTATGCTAAGGAATGAAGCCCCCCCCCCACAGGCATATTTAGACAAACAGTTCTAACTTGTTTCCGTAAGGCATTGCAGAGCATTATCAAGACTTCAGGAATCTAGCAAGCATATGTTTCACAGATGCAAGATGATGGATTAAATTTTGTAGGACATCTGAGGTTAAAATTTTTTTTTTTTGGTGACTATCTTTTAAAAAAAAAGAAGGGTTGTAGATATAACAATGAGTAGATGCAGAATATTTGGTTTCACAATCAAGATACATTTATGAATACCGTATGAAACATGAAACTTAAAAGTTCTGAACGTCTCAATTCCTGGTATTCCAAATTCCAAGTACAGCCGGCATGTTCACCTTTGCCAGTACTGGTGGAAGAAATTTAACAGTGAAACTGCCAGTGTATTTTCCCCCTTGCAAAACAAATAGCTGTGGTTTACAGCGAGTTAGCTGATGAAATCCTGTCCACCCATCGTCAACATGTCCAGCTGCACTGGAAATTCTGCTTCAACACGTTGGTCATCAGTCCCCTGCACTCTCTTCAGTGATGTCACTGCAGACGAACAGCCTGTGTGTTTAACACAGCCCGTATAAGGGTAATCGCCAAGGTGATCAAATGCATCCTTTCACAGAGTGTACAGCCCATCTTAAGTGTTTTTGCGTCACCAGATCTGTAAACACACATCCTCGAGGATTACTGTATTTGCAGATAATATTCATGTAATTGTTTGAGGTACTGCCAGGCTTTCTGATCAAAAACAGGCCGTGTGAATTATACAAAGAGCTCATGCAATTAGCAACACCCAGCCATTAATAAATCAGCAGGAAAACTGGACAGCTTTCACACACAAAAAAAAAAACCCCAGGCTTTTCCCCCCCCTCTGGTTCACCATTAGGTTTAATTTAGGCCATCCATATTGTTGTGGCGTGCTGCCACCTACTGGACATAGTGTGCACACACAGCCTACAGTAGACCCATGGGTGTGGGTTGTACAATTGCTTGAGTGGCGCATATATATATATATATTTAAGCAATTGTCTTAAACCCTCATACCCAAATGATGCAGCTGAGAACATCTGCAGAGGTTAGGACATTTTAAAATGACTGGCTACAGTTTTTCTCCACATTTTTAAACGGTCTGGTTTTTGTATACACGGCTCCACATCTGTAGTGTTGTTCAAAGGCCTTCGACCACAGGCCCCAAGTTTAACCACTGTGGCTCTAGTCACACACGATTTAAGGCCCTTCAAATATTGTCTCATTGAACGATGGCAAGTTTTGAATGGACGGCTAGATTTTTTGTCGACAGGAAATAACTGGGCTTTTTTATTATAGCAGACTTACATCATTCACACCATAGAGGGCAGTGATCATTACAAGCAGTCAGCATTTTCCATTGTGACCGTCACTGATGCGTTATGGGAAATCAGGCGCCTTACAATCAGTGATGACCATTATGTATCTAAGGGGGGGGGGGGGGGGGGGGGGGAAGGCACGACAACCGTTTTCCTTTCTAAGTTGCTTTTTATTTTCAACACTGTTTGGGGAAAGGGGGCAAAGTAGCAGGACGAGGAAGCAACACAGTTTTAAAAAAACAACAAAAAAAACAACAAAATTTGATCATCAGTCACTAGAGCTTAACAACACTTTCCACAGCCACTCTGTACACCAAAAGAGCATGCATATGCAACATGTTCATCACCTGGGCTTCTTCACCTGAAGGGAAACGTCACATAAGATATAAAACAAAAAAAAAAAAAAAAAACGGAAAATTATTTTCCTAACAGAATAATGGAAAATCACGCGCCAAATATTCCCATAGCCTTTTTTATAAATACGGAATTACAAATTTAAAATATTTCTTTAAAAAATAAATCCTGTCCTAAATGGGAATCGGTTTTTTTTTGGCGTTCCGTCCTTCAGTAGGGCCTGTCCCGGCGTTCCTGGCGATGGTCCACCCTGCGGAGGAGGAGGAGGGAAAACGTTACTCCGGTTTCCCAGCCCGGCGGCTCACGGCGCTCCGGACTTTGGGCCGGATTCAAACTCGCACAGCCTCTACGTTCATCACTCAGAGACAACTTTATGGGTCTTTATGGAGGCTGCCATTTTAGCTCCAAGAGTGTGCTCATCGTAATCCGTCACAGACCTGGAATACCGGCAGGAAAATTATTCACCGGCACTAAACACTGCACTTTGTGTGTGTGTGTGTGTGTGTGTGTGTGTGTGTGTGTGTGTGTGTGTGTGCGCGCGCATGTGTGCGCTTGCGAGAGACAAAGAGAGAAAGTGAGAGAGAGTGTGAGAGAGAGTGAGTGTGTAGTACCTTAAATATGTAGTATATCTTGTGCTGTAAGACTGGTCAGTTAAAATGTGTAGGGCTGTCATGAATGAGTTGTTAACTGGAAGTCTGACAAGTCATTCCAATACAAGGCAGCATTCCCAAGCAGCGTGTTTCAGAAATTCCACATAAGGACACATGGAGGTAGGAATACACTTCAGAGGCAGGCAATCTGGAAGCACTGCGGGTTTTAAGCTACTGTGGGGTGCTTATGAAATCCAGGAGAAGCTCAAACGAGCGGGAGTACCCCAACGCAGAACGACGATGCTACTCACTTCATATCCATCATCTTCCCTGGGGGGCCCATGCCTCTCCTGGCTCCTCTGCCGCCCATCGGGTCCATGGGGGGGCCTCCTCGGCTGCCCCCTCTAAACCCGCCCCGGTCCATCCCGCGGCCCCCCCGGAAGCCGCCACCACCACCGCGGTCGCCCCCCCGCCCGCCGCGGAATGGCCCGGGGCCCCCGGGCCCGCCCATACCCCCGCGGTCCATGCCTCGGCCCCCACGCATGCCGGGACCCCCCTGCCGCGGTCCCCACCTGTGGACGAGAGCCCGGGTTAGCCATTCACACGGGGGGGGGGGGGGATCCTGGCTGGAGGCTAAACGCACTTTCAACCAAAAAAAAAAAAAGAGCTCCTTTCTAAACCTCTTTGCCAGATGTTCCACATGCTAGTTTCCATTACGCTGTCTAGCAGGGCTTTATGAGTGCACTAAGCTATGTACATTTAAACTTGTACAAAAGCAATACCGTGTGGAAGCTGAATGCATCAATGGCCACACTGTGCCACACTGTGCCACACTGAAACAGGCCTCGGAGCCAAAATGGCCGCTCCACCCGACCAGCAGAGCCAACATGGACAGCCCCACCCAAGGAGGTGGGTGCAGTGACCTCAGAGAGGCAGTCAGTCACCTGAGGGGGAGAAGGGCGGGGGGCCGAATCCCTCAGGCTTGGGGGCTTTGCACTGGTTGCACTCCATCCTCCAGGCAAAGTTCTGGTTCCCGCAGCTCCTGTGAAACAAGATCATTCCCTGTGAGCGCTGAGATCGCCCCAAAGACCCGGAGCCCGGGACCGACCCGACCGAAGACCCCGGAGCCCGGGACCGACCCGAAGACCCAGAGCTTCGTAACCTTCTGACGGGTGGGGGTACTCACGGGTTGGGGCACTGCCAGTCTCCTGCCCTCTGCTGCATGTTGCCCCCCGAAGGCCCGCCCCGACCCACTCCACGAGGGCCCCCCCTGGGCATGAACCCTCCGCGGTCTCCACCGCGTCCCATCATGCCTGCGGGCCAGCAGAGTTCCGTCTCAGAGACAAAAAAGCACGTTTCAAAAGCAACAGCACACAGGTCCCCGGCACTGTTGCACACAAACGAAGGCAGGGGAAAAAAGCTAACGATAGTATGCAAAGCTAACAATATAACGTAAAGCTAATGATGGCACGCAAAGCTAACAACAGCACGTAAAGCTAACAATAGCACAAAGCTAACAACAACACAAAGCTAACAATAGCACGTAAAGTTAACGATAGCACAAAGCTAACAATAGCACGTAAAGTTAACGATAGCACAAAGCTAATGATAGCACGCAAAGCTAACAATAGCACATAAAGCTAACAATAGCACGCAAAGCTAACAACAGCACATAAAGCTAACAACAGCACGTAAACCTAACGATAGCACAAAGCTAATGATAGCATGCAAAGCTAACAATAGCACGCAAAGCTAACAACAGCACATAAAGGTAACAATAGCACGCAAAGCTAACGGTAGCATCGTTCAGCAGGTGACCGAAGCGAAGCGTACCTCCGCGGCCCATCATGCCCCGGCCGTCGCGCATGGGCATGCCCCCGCGCATCATGCCCATCATGGGCTTGCGCCGAGCCATGGACACCTTCAGCTTCTTCCCCTGGAAGTCCTTTCCTGTGGGCGGAGAGGGAAGAACGCGCAGCGGCGGACTGAGGACCGAAGAGCTGAACACACGTTCAACAACTTCACCCAAAGATTAGCCTTCTCCCCCCCTGTATTTGTTTCAATAAGGGGTGCTTTGCCAAAAGAGAACTACCCAACAGTAAAACCTCCGGGGGGAGGTGTGCGGGTGTGATCGGCGCTCCACACTGGCCGTCCTACTCATTGTCAAAATGAGACAACAGCGCCCCCTTGCTGTCAGGCACAGAACGCCTCCAAAGGGACCGTCTGAAATGTGTCCTCTAACAACTGAAAACAGCAACAGCCATTTTATTCAAAAACCGAAAAGGCACCGCAGAGGGAGGGAGGGAGGGGGGGACAGTACCATCAAACCACTCCACGGCGGCCTTGGCGCAGGGCGGCTCGTCGTAGGACAGCGTGGCGTCCCCCTTGGGCTTGCCCGTGTCCTTGTCCGTGTAGATGTTAATGGCGGGCTGGCCCAGCCGCTTGTTCATCTGCCAATTAACAAAAGCGAGACTCGTTCACGCCTCCGCTCGCACGTCCCGCCCCCCCCCCCCCCCCCCGCCTCGTCCCGCCCTGTCCCGCCCCGTCCCGCCCCGCCCCAGCTGTTCACGGGCCACGCGCCTCATCGCCTGGAGGAGAGCAGCTGCTGACGGCAGCCTGCGATGAATCTCCAGCGATGACACGTGAGAATACGAGCCTGTGAAACTCAGCGTGGCAAACGAGGACAGCGTCAGCGATGCGAAGCACCTTTCGGCTTCGCTAAGCGCTAACAGCTCCCCCCTGTGGAGAATCTTCAGCCTGCTACATGTGAGTGAGAATGAGTGTGTGTGTGTGTGTGAGTGAGTGACTGAGCAGGTGAGTAGTGTGTGTGAGAGTACGTGAGTATGTGTGTGTGTGTGTGTGTGTGTGTGTGTGCGCTTGAGTGTGTGAGTAAGTTACAAGCCAGGCCCACAATGATTCGGTGCTTCGAATCAAAAAAAAAAAAAAAAAACATTTTCAATCTCAAAAATCCAGGAGGTTTCTGTAAAGGGCGGACCCACCCGGATGGTCCCGCAGTGCTTGAAGAATTCGGCGAGCTCCTCCAGCGTGGCGTTCTCCGTCAGGCCGGTGATGTAGACGGTGCTGTTCTCCGAGTCGTCCTGCTCCTCGGGGCGCGCTGCGGGGGGATGGGGGGGGGGGGGGGGGGGTTGAAAGCGGACGTTAGCGTGGCGGGACGTTAGCGCGGACGGCTGCGTTTTACAGCGGGATGGCGGGATGGTGCTTACGCATGTCACGCTCCGGTCCGTCACTCATGGGTCCTGTTGCACATCCAGCGAGGGGGGGGGGGGGGGGGGCCGATGGGCGGGGGGGGGGGGGGGAGGAGAACAGGAGTCAGTCAGTGCTGGACATCCAGCCCAATACCTCTCCATTTAAACTTCTAAATATTTATGTTCACCCACGTTCAAATTCTGCAGACATTTTGAAAATAGAACCCTTCATGACCTTTGTGTACTCCAGGGAGTTTTTAAAATTTTTTTTTTTTTTAAGTAGATGGTCAATGCCTCTTAATTTAAATAAAACCTAAAGACCCAATTAAATGTGCCATCAGTAGAAGAGGCTTCACAAACCACTGAGAAACCCTTAAATGCTAGACAGTGAATGCCTGGTTATAGAACAGACCCTGTTGTGTAGTGTCATTGGGATAAAAGGCCACAACAGCAGGTGAGACCCACAGTACTAAGGGTAGATGGCAACTTTTTAAAAAAAAAACAAAGACCCCCATTAAACTTGTCCTTAGTTTGTAGGACCTCAGAAACCCAAAATACCAGGGGTTCTCAGTGGAACATCAGTGTACTCTGATTTTAAAACCATTCCTCAAAACCATAAGTGCACACAGGATGCTAAGAGGGGGGTCATTTGTCAGTAAGTTTTGTCAAATAAAATGTACACCTCATTTTGTTTTGACCTCGAGTGTGAATGAGTTGCTCAAGATGGAAAAATACCCAGAGTGGTTGTATGTATGTTTTTTTTTTTTTTTAAAAATTTTTTAAAAACCATTTTCTCTGGAGTTTAACTGAAAGCCCTGATTTGAAACCCAACTACACAGCCGGCAGTGACACTTGAGACTATGACACTCTGTACACCAATGCAAACTGCGACACAAACACCCTTAAGGAGGTTAATGTAGTGTGTGGTGGTGGTATTTTTTTTACTAGCCAGTGTAATACTCATTAACTTACCACCGGGCTTAATGAAGCCCCCTCTGTCTCCAGCGATGCTGGGGAAGTAAACGCAGATATGAGGTCGTTTCCCTTAAAGAGCCACTTCAGAACCTCGAGCCCTTCCAGCTCACATGGGGGGGGGCAGGGACAGGGCGGGACAGGGCGGGGTGGGGGTGGGACGGGGCGGACACAGTCCTGGCTAGCTCACTCAACCCAAAGGACAGTTCTCACACATGCTTTTTTTTTTTTTTGGATCTTACACATGGTGGACGGTGGTGACATTACTTTCGGGCATGGCTACCTCCCTACCTCCCCCCCACTTTACCTCATACAAGTCATTCTTCAAAACTGGGGGGGGGGGGGGGTGGAGTGGCTGAGCATTGTAAGGGTTTTGGTGGGGGGGGGGGGGGGGGGGAAGGGGGTTGTGGGTTTCAATCTTTATTACCTTTAGGGGGAAATCCCCCAGCATTTTTAATACAATAGAAAAAAAAAAAAACAGGATTATTTCAGATGCAGCTCTTCTTCGACCTGCTGACTGAACACACCGTACAGCTACCCTGCTCTGTGCTCTACTGGAGTTCCACAACGGAAACGTAATGTTAATATTAACCAACACGCTTTTTTTTCCCCCCACCACCTGAATTTTAAACGTGAAATACGTGCTCATGTACGCCCCCTGCTGGCAGCTCAGGAGAGTGGTGACAAGTCACGGTTCTCCTCCGAAAACACGCGTGCTTCTTTTCACACCACGGCCGCGAGCCGCGCAGGCGCAGAGTGGGGGCGGAGGAGACCCAATCATATGCGTGCGCAGAGTGGGGGCGGAGGAGACCCAATCATACGCGTGCGCAGAATGGGGGTGGAGGAGACCCAATCATACGCGTGCGCAGAGTGGGGGCAGAGGAGACCCAATCATACGCGTGCGCAGAATGGGGGTGGAGGAGACCCAATCATACGCGTGCGCAGAATGGGGGTGGAGGAGACCCAATCATACGCGTGCGCAGAGTGGGGGTGGAGGAGACCCAATCATACGCGTGCGCAGAGTGGGGGTGGAGGAGACCCAATCATATGCGTGCGCAGAGTGGGGGTGGAGGAGACCCAATCATACGCGTGCGCAGAGTGGGGGTGGAGGAGACCCAATCATACGCGTGCGCAGAGTGGGGGTGGAGGAGACCCAATCATACGCGTGCGCAGAATGGAGGTGGAGGAGACCCAATCATACGCGTGCGCAGAGTGGGGGTGGAGGAGACCCAATCATACGCATCCACAGGTGCCCAGGTGGCCAACAGGGGTTGCTTGAGCAATGAACACCGCTATCCTCTCATATATCGCCTGGGCAACACAGACCCTGCAGGGCTGCCAGGCACGATCGACACCAGCACGGGCCGGATTTGATTTTTTTTCCTTTTTTTTTTTTTTTTTTTTTTTTTTTGATTTTTTTTAAATCGAGCGAGCTTACCCAGCAGCCTCCTCTGCCACTTTTAACAAGAGGCAAAAAACTGAGCACGAGAGCTCCAGCCTAAAAGAAGTGCATCTGGAATAATCACTTACAGAGAAAGCTGAAAACAGCCAGCTTCAGAAAAGGAACACACACACACACACACACCAAAAGTACACTGTTTTACAAAGGTTTTGTCGTCTGAAGTTACACAATTCTAAAATACAAAAAAAGGGCTACGTACCACATTACAATAATCCATGAAGGTACAAACAAAAAAATTTACATTGTTTTCAAATAACTTTCAGGTAAGTTTCCTTCCTTTTTTTTTTTTCTTCCTGTTACATTTTTTCTTTTTGTAACGCTTGGCATCTCTCCGTTTTTATGATGGCACGATTCTCGGTTTAAAAGTCCCCACTGTTCAAAATGCTGCCGGATCAGTAAGGTGTACAGGTACGTTAATAAAAAGCATTGCTGAGTTAACATGGCTCTCACTTTGTAACCTGTAGCATATAAATGCGACAAAGCATGTTAAAAAGGTGTTCAAGAAAATGACGTCACAAAAAATAACATATGCAATCCAACCACATTTGAAACAGACCACACTCGAGCGCCCCTTACCTGTGTGGCGGAAAAGGTGAAAGTGCCTCACTGAAGGGCTGGCAGAGCCGTTAAGATTCCACGCGAATCTTTACCCTACGGAACAACAGTCGCTATGGAAGGAACGTCCATTTTGGCTCTACTGGAAACCAGCCGTTAAACCGAGTAAACCTACGGACATTTCCACCGATGCAGAAAGGGATTTTCTGCCTAGCGATGGGAACTACGGTCTCCATTCTGCTCCAAGTAGCGGTGGCAAGAAACAGGGTCACCTCAAACATGATTGGCTGCTTCTTTCTTTTCCTTTTTTTTTTTTTTGCTTTATAAAGTAATATTGTGCGTTACAGTGATGGCACTTTCACCTTTTTTTAAATAGAATAAATTCTATGACATTTCCCCAATCTGGGCACGAAGGGGAACCCCTTAAGAAGGACCATAAAAAAGGCCCCAAATAGCATCCTTTAAAAGTTACTGAGTCCCTGACCGGTAAAACAGTATAAAGAGTAAACTCATTCATATCAACAAATCAGTGAATGGTAAAACAGAGCCCGCCTTAAACCTCCACACCTATAGGGGTTCCACCTGTTTTTTTATCTCCTTATACCATTCTGGTGAAGCATAAAGAAACCCTTTAAAACATGCAGGATGCTGAGGCAATGCTTCACGTGAAAAACCCCCGTCCACACGTCAGTAAATGTCGGCTGACTTACCGTCCACATGATGTAAGAAGCAACATAAATCAAGGAGACTAAACTGATGTTGTCAGCGTGGCTAAAACTGCAGTGGCTTTAAGAGGGGTCTTTTTCCACCCTGGGAGGGGGGGGGGGGGGGGGGGGGTCTGACTGCATTGCCTGCACCATCCTACATGGGGGGGTCGAAGAGCGGGAGCAAACGGGTAACCGTGGAGACGGGAGGGAGTGTCACCCACCCTGGCAGCCTAGCTTTGGGTTTACGGAAGCTGCACTACACAGGAACACCATGGAGCTGAGGGCCCGTGTAAATGACCCAGTCAAGCCCAGGGGAAATCTCTGAAGTGTAAATGACCCAGTCAAGCCCAGGGGAAATCTCTGACGTGTAAATGACTCATTCAAGCCCAGGGGAAATCTCTGACAGAGGTTTTGCTCCGGCTCTTCGGCCAATGAAAAGCATTCATTTACCTTCTTACCTTTGGCCTCAATGTAGCCGGGCTGAAAGTGCCAGGTTTTTTTTTTTTTTTTTTTTAAAGGGGGGGGGGGGGGGGGTGACACTAGGGAGGCAGGGGGGCGTAAAACTGAAAACACCTGTATTCAGTGGTTTAAAGGTGCTTCCCAATTAGCTGCTTTTATTGGGGGAAAAGCTCACTGCCGTCTGTATGGTGCATAAGGAACATGGGGGGGGCGAGGGGTGGGGGGGGATTTGGGCAACTTTCAGCCCCGCGTGATTGGGCCGCCGCGCCTGCTGGAGGGAAAGGTAGGGTGAGGTTTTTGGGGGGGGCGGTGAGGAGCACTTACCCCATGCCTCCGCGACTCATCCCCCCGCGCACCATTCCTCCTCCTCCCGCTCCTCCTGCGCCTCCTCCGCGCATCATTCCGCCCCTGTCAAAGCCTCCCCGGCCCCGGCCACGCCCGTCCAGCCCGCCCAGGCCCCGGCTCTCCCCGGAGTAGCCGCCGGGCTCCGAGCTGGAGTAGCCCCCGCTCATCCCGCTGGGACGCTCCTGCCTGTAACTACCTGCTGGGGGAGAGGATGGGAACGTCGGAATACGCAATGATCGGGAATACTGGAAAACAGGCTATGACCGGGAATACCGGAATACGCAATGACCGGGAATACCGGAATACACAATGACCAGGAATACCGGAATACTCAATGACAAGGAATACCGGAATACTCAATGACAAGGAATATCGGAATACACAATGACCATGAATATCGAAATACACAATGCCTGGGAATATCGGAATACACAATGACCAGGAACACTGGAATGTGCAATGACCGGGAATATCAGAACAGGCAATGACAGGGAATACCGGAATAAACAATGACCACCGCTGGTCCACAGAGACTCATTCCAGCTGTGTGCCTGGAGGATATGCGGGAAGAACAGGAGCCGTCACAGCTGTGCAGCGGTCACAGACCGAAGGGAACGTACCCTGACTGTACTGACTGGGCGGGTTGTAGCTGCTCTGCTGGCCGTAGCTGCTGCCGCCGGTGCCGCCCTGCTGGCCGTACTGGCTGGGCGGGGGCTGGCCGTAGGAGCCGGAGGGGGGCGGGTAGCTGGAGGGCGGGGGCTGCTGGGGCTGCTGGGGCGGGGGCTGCTGCTGCTGCTGCTGCTGGTAGCTGCCCTGCTGCCCGTAGGAGCTGGCCTGGCTGTAGCCGGCCTGCTGGGTCTGGTAGCCAGCCGGCTGCTGGGCGTAGCTCCCGGGCTGGGAGTAGCTGCTCTGCTCGTAGCTGGAGGCCTGGCTGCTGGAGCTGTAGCTGGGGGGGGGGGGGGGGGGACACAAAAACAGGCTGGGGGTTAGAGGAGACTGGCGCACGGGGACTCAACCGTGAGGAAAGAAAGATTAATAAGAGGGCCTGTCCTCTCTGGAGTTGCGGCTGAACCTGCTACAGAAGCACGGTGCTGCAGAGCCAGAGGAGCGGCGCTACGCTGGCGGAGGAACTTCGGTAGCGGGAAACGATGGCGCCTCCGGGCCTCCTAACTCAGTGTGTGGGCGAAGCCTGTTACCTGGGCGACACCACGGAGGTGGGCTGGGCGGAGGTTGGGGAGTGTGGGCGGAGCCTGTTACCTTGGGGAAGCTGCTGGGGGGGCGGGGTTTGGGTGTGTGGGCGGAGCCTGTTACCTGGGCGTTACACGGGGCGGCTGGGGGGGGGCCGCGGCGGAGCCTGTTACCTGGGCGGCGCTGCGGAGGCGGGCTGGGTTTGGGTGTGTGGGCGGAGCCTGTTACCTGGGCGGCGCCGCGGAGGCGGGCTGGGGGGGGGGGGTTGGGGTGTGGGCGGAGCCTGTTACCTGGGTGGCGCTGAAGGGGGGGGGTTTGGGTGTGTGGGCGGAGCCTGTTACCTGGGCGGCGCCGCGGAGGCGGGCTGCTGGCCGTAGCCCGTGTAGGTGGGCTGGGCGCCGTACGCGGGCTGGGCGCCGTAGGAGGCCTGGGTGGTGGCGGCGGCCGCGGCGGAGGCGTTGTCATAGCCACCGGCTCCGTACCCCTGGGAGGGCTGGCTGTACCCCTGGGGGGCCGCGCTGTACCCCGCTGCATGGGGAGGAGAGGCACAAAATTAATCACAAAACATCACACGTCACATGCAGCCAGCGACCAATCAGATCCCTGACCTTAAGCTGGGGACTGGGAACATGGAGGAAAGGGTGTTTTACACTCCTGTGCTTCAAAAAGATCAACTGCTGCTGTGCCACATAGTCCAAATTCAACTATCACATGAACAAAGTGTCAGTTATATCAACCTTCAGGCTTTTTAAGAACACTTCTCTACAGGTGTCCCACATTCATAGGGCTCTAGCTCAAGTCAAATTTTCATTTCCTGTAGACTTTCAAATAATTTCTACGGATAATTATGACTTCCAAGGATTTTCTTGTCGCAATAGTCAGGGATACCTCGACAATTAAACCTGTAGGCACTAACAGCACACTGACATCACATGATAAAGAAAGTGACATTAAGCCACCAAGTTGGCTGGATGGATACATTTGGCTTGCTTTTACTTCATTTCACCAATTTTCCCTGACATCTGAAGGACAGTAAAATATTACCCCCCTGACTCAGCAGGATGTATGCAAATGAGCATTCCAGGACTGGGGGGGGGGGGGGGGGGGGGGGGGGGGGGGGGGGGGGGGGGGCAGCCTGCATGGTGTACAGTCACACGGGATGATTCATACGGTCATGGCCTCAGACATGCAGAATAACCCACACATTGTGCTGCCTGCATCAGGGCTGTGTTTCAGGGCCAACAAATCGACACTGCTTACCAGGACGGGACAAAGTGTCACCACAACGTCAAAAGATTTAACAGAACAATACAATACAAAGAGTTAAAACGTGTGATGTCGCCGTGGTGACGGCTTTGTCAAACCATTGTCATAATGGCTTGAGTTATACATAATG
The DNA here is from genome assembly GCA_025169545.1 of Anguilla japonica. Lineage (NCBI taxonomy): Eukaryota > Metazoa > Chordata > Actinopteri > Anguilliformes > Anguillidae > Anguilla > Anguilla japonica. The sequence goes on from CM045892.1 coordinate 3,557,899, forward strand.
GCTTGAGTTAATTCTGCCTCATACCAACCAACACGTTATTTTAAATGAAGCAGTCACATGAATTGTTCGGAAAAAGGATGACCCAGCGCCATCGCTGAGACACAAGAGTTTTACTGATGCACAGCAACAGCACAGCACTCTACTGAAACTAATGGAGACCATGTTTCCCTGATCAGGCCACAGAAAAACACAGCCACACGCACACACATGGGGGGGGGGGGGGGGGGGGGGGGGGGGCCCTGCTTGGGTGAAAAACACCAAGCGCGATTTGAGATGCCGTGAAATGGAAGTGAGCTGCATGCGGAGAACGGTAAACAGTATTGGCCAAACCTGATGAGGACCCCTCTGCACAGGGATTGCACAAACAGAGGAGCGAGAAGATTCGTTAGCATTTAGCATTTAGCGTCCGTGAGCAGAGCTTCAGTGCTGGGAGCCTGCGATGACACTCCTCTGAGGTAGGGGTCAGTGTGCACGTAACTTCAGACACCCAGAAAGCACTGCGGCGGATACACAGGGGTGTACACAGGGCATGGACTCCACTGCATTTACATGCAGGATACTCAAAATGCATGAAAACTAAACTGCAAAAAGAATATTTTACTTCCAAAACAAAAAATGGAAATTCTACAAGAATTCTACAAGTCTGCCCAGTTTGCTCATCACTTGTGCAAAAATCTGTAATTTTGTGTTTCTAAATGCAATAACACACACTCATGCACTTTTTTTTCCTTTATGGAGCACATGACTACTGTTCAAGTATCATTAGAACTGAGAGGCTGACTAACAGGGTTCAACAGAAAACACGGAACTGCACTTCAAAGCTGGAATACTGGGCAGAATAGACAATTCAGTATCATCCTTCTGCTGAGTGGACCACGGATGAACGCACTCATGACTGTTCCACAAATAAGCTAAATTCTGAAAAAATGTTTACATGCTAAAGTAAGGCTGAAATTTTTAAATGAAACTCTTCCGACGGGTGAGTGAGAGTGAGTGTGTGTATGTGTGTGCGTGTGTACACGTGTATAAACACAAACACCGATTAAAGGACTGCTTCAGCTTTTTCTAACTTGAACCCTTTTTTTTTTTTTTTTTTTTTTTAACCACTTCCACCACGCTGATCAGTAATGACAGTGCTTTTGTAGCATTTCTCACAGTGGAGTTTTGGTCGCCCCACAAACCCACTCCGCTCCGCTCTCCGGTGCGCCGCAGCGCGACGGGGACGGGGCGCACACACACACACGGGCCGCTCGAACCCGAGCGTTCCCGGGACTCACCGGCTGGGGGCTGGCCGTAGGAGGACCCGTACGCCGGCTGGGCGTACCCCCCCGCAGAGGAGCCGGTCTGGGGGTAGGCGGAGTCGGCCGGCTGCCCGTAAGACCCGTAGCCCTGCTGGCTGTACGCTTGCTGCGACACAAAGGGGCAAACAGGACCGCACGTTAGGGGAGGCCTGAGAACACATCCGCCTTACCCAGATCCAGTCTGTGCACAGTAAAGTATTACTGTTATTATTATTTTTAATTTTCATAGAGACCCCACTTGTCACACTGTAGCGTCTGGCACGACTAAAACTGCATTCATGGTTGCTTGAAAGACCATTCTTACAAGGCACAATGAATCCTCCGACTAACAACATTATTTGCATTTACTAATGCCAACAATGAACTGCTTTCACAGGCTCGTTGTCCCATTCACATTTCACACACTGGAAACCAAATGGGCAATTCACACAAAACAAATGCTCGCTGTGACATAAATCAGAGAGCAATGCACTTAAATGACCCTGAACAAGAGCACACATTAACAATACACAGTCAAATGGTTGGCCATCGCTCTTTTACACAATGGAGCCTATGACAGCCCCAGGAAGCATGGGATTGTGGGAAGGGGGGACTCACCTGTGTTGCCTGCCCATAGGCCTGGGAAGGCTGAGCTGAATAGGAGCCATACCTGCACAGAAAAGAGCCACACGCATTAAATTTCCAAACATTAATTTTCCTCTCTTTAACTGCTAGTGCAAAGGAACACAGTGATTAATCGCTATAAATTGGACCCAAATCGTTAACACAAAGGGTCAGTCAATGAAAGCGCTGCTAACTGCACTGTGAAATAGGAACAGATGAGTATCTGCTGTAAATCTCACACCACCACGTTGACACTTTAATAAATTTCAGGGATGCGATCTAAAGTAATGTTAGAACAGAGCGAGCTGTGGACTGCAATGGCAAATTAAGCCCCAAAGAGGATCTTTTTTCTTTCCAATTAAATCCACCCACAACTTAACGTATCAGGAAGTGCAGCTTCGCCAGAATCTAATAACTCACCCCTGCTGGGCACTGGCCTGGTTGTAGGAGCTGTAATCTGTTAATGGAGAGAAACACAATTACACAACGAACACGGGTTCAGCTACGCTGCACATTCTCATCCAGCTACATTACTACAATAATAACGCATGTGTGTTACAGTACATGCCTTCAGTGGTCTGTCCACAAGGCATTACTGCTGATCAGTTTCCTGAGCCAATGCAATCAGGCTCCCTGTGCAGACGGACACTTGTGACAGGTGCCAGGGGTAGGAGACTACGTGACTGGCAACTGGTGGCAAGAGCCCAGGAACCAGAGCCCACATGTCCCTTTTTAATCAGACTTTAAAGGGACAGCTTAGCGTGCACTATTTCACGTGTGGGACAGAGCAGCTTTATCGCCGGGCAACAAATTCCACGGCATTTGATTGGGCCGCGCCACGGTCTGCGCTGGACAATGCCAGCTTGTGCCATGTGCCGTGTGGGCGAGAAGAGCTCTCGGCCCAATGGGTTGCAGGCCTCGCCAACAGGAAAGAGGAGCACGCACTTGTTTGCATTCGACAGCAGAGATTCTATAGTTGCTCTTCATTCACAGTCAGTTTTCCCGGTTATTTCTCCCATAAATTAACACCTGTGGCAATGTTACACCTGAGAACTTCATATTAAGGTGGAGCCACAAACTGTTCCATAACGTCCGACGAAGTAGGACGTAGCGATATCAGAAGAGACAGATCTAGCAGTAAACGGTGTGATTCACAGGCACATTAACTTGTTTATTTTTGTACTCGGGGGGAACATTCCAGTACGCTCTGACAGTACAAACGCCCCATTAATTCTACCTGTGGGCATAATTCAATGTTCCACCTTAACTACGGCCTCAGCATGCAGGCAGAATTCATCAGGGGGATTACAGGAGACAATAACTCCCCTCAAGGGCATAACTGGTGAAAGGAAGGAGGGAGGGAGGGAGGGAGGGAGGGAGGGAGAGAACGAAACGGAATACCCTTCCTTTTAGCGGCCTGAGGAGATTAATTTACTACGGGCAAAATTAACAGCTGTGCGCAGAAATGTTTGCCGTTTCCTAAGATTGCTGGGAAATGCAGTCTGTAAACAAGCCAGGCTGCGATTGTACACGAGGGAAAGCCAGAGGCACAATGTAGTGAAAGGACTGCCTTGTTAGAGTGAGAGCCTGTACCCCAATGCTAACACAACTGGGGTCTCTACACTAAAACACAAAGGCCATTTTTACACCCCATAGAATTAATCTGTAGTACAGTACCACATTTAGAACCAATGTGAAAATAAGATCTCAACACACAGGAAAAAAAATCTAATCTGAAAGTTTTACTTGGAAGCGTACTCATAATGACACTCATTTACACAAATGTGATTCGCACATTTAGCAAACCAATCATACCACGCCTTTTCACCGAGATGCAGTTTCACATTAACATCAACCAACTAACAATTAAAATGGCAAATCTAATAATTTAAGTTTTTTTTTTTTCTTGGCTTGTTATTTGGCACATCGCACCCCACACTGCCCACCCCTTCTGCCCAAACTGAAAGCGTACACCTGTGTCTAACCAATTCCATAGCAACGCTACGCCAAGTGCTTAAAACATATCAAGGTCTGGAGGGTAGGACTTCTGGTCTAATAATAACATGGCATTCTTTTGTTTAGAGTTATGCCAGCACAGCAAAAAAAAAAAAGCCTACCAACTACAGCGGTTGCCACATTTCAACAAGGAAATTTGATTGAAGTAGTCTGCTATCATTGACATAAGCATCAATTTATTTTGCATTTTGTTTTTAGGTCAGGTGCAAATTTTTTTAAATCACACGTTATTCTCTCTTTCACTCGCTCGCGCACACACACACACACACACACACAGACACAGACACAGACACGCGCAAATGAAGGTCTTTTGCAATGCAGGACATATGCTTGTCCTTGTATAACCAAACACTAATAAACCTGCTTGGCATTGTGCCTGGCACAGTGCATCAGTGTATTTTCCAGCTAGTTACGGACCTGAGCCAAACCAACATACGGTCGGCAGCTAACCCTGACTCTACGCACGCGAGAGTGTACGCTATGTGGTTAGGTCTCAACAGAACCTTCTATATACATATTTTTATGGGCTACTGACTTATTGACAGATGTCATAATTGTTTACTTTGGCATTATTGTTATTCAAACAGATCATGCACATGAAGTATTCTGAGTTTAATTCAGCTGGCCTAACTATTTAGTTTGTAGTATTTTCTGTCATTATGAAATTAACACAAAGTTTTTGAAATTAAAGGGTATAACGTGACTAATATTTTTAGCGTTACGTGATTTTTTACAGCATGATTTTTAAAAAACTGAGTGTAAATGAACGACAAACAGCTTTGAGAATAATTTACGGGACTTTCCCCAAAACGTTTTGGATTTTATTTTTCACCCCCAACACTTTTCCAGGTCTGAAAAGAACAACTTTCAAACTCCATGACTTTTCCAGTTTTCTCCATGACCGTAAGAACCCTGACAAAGCACTACCCTGCATGTGTGAACCATTTTGCACAATAGGAAGTTCTGCAAACCAAACAATCCTTAGAAAAGCGAATGCATTCCAACCATTGACCAGTGCTTTCAAAACAAATAAAAAATAGACGCCACACAGGGCCATTTCATTTTTAAAGCTGGAATGCTGGAGACACGACAACCCTGCCTGACAACCATAACAGACAAATAAAGATAAACAACTCTAAAATGTCAAATTTCTGTGTCAGATAGCTAGATAGGCTATGCCTATTCAAAATAATAATAATAATAATAATAATAATAATAATAATAATAGTGCGAAATGTCGAAGTCACAGACAAGAAAATTGGATTTCGGCCTTTTTGCCAGGGAGCGACACAAATTCTTAAGTTATTATCAAATTTTGCGAGACCTAACTTATCCACCTCAGTTCTTAGTGAAGTTAAGGTTAAACTCGTTCTGCTGTTAACGGTTACATGCTTTGCAAGCGCCAACAGCCATTCAGGCTACATGGACGTTACATACGAATGGCTTCCATATGGCAAACATCATTTGTATAATTTGTATAAATACAATACATCCTTATCGTGCGTGATGCACGGCGAATCTCTCCGAATTATAGTTTCTCAGCCAGCTTGTTAATCATCTAGACTAGCTGTTTTAGTAAGTAACTCATTAACTAAAACAATAACAACTCACTAAGGCAAGTCCGGCGTAGACATAACGTGGTTTGCTATAAAACGTTACGAGAACGTTAGCCAGACAAAGACCACATGCACCGCACTGAAAGACTGCAAACAATTCGCCATATGAGTGCTAAGATTATATTTGTCAAGGGTGCTGCGGTTAGTTCTCCAAAATCATATCTGCATCCACGCCAGTCAAGCGCCCAGAATCACAACACGTCGATAGCTTTGACTACTGCGATTAGCTGTCCATGCCACGGAGGAAATGGCTAGCTAACTGCATAAGCTTGATGCATACCCCAAATAACTATATTCTTGCATTAGCTTTTCTGGGTGGTCATTATTAGCTAAACCAAAGCTGTACTGAGCTATAAAAAATTATTCTAGCTCGCAAGCCAACGATGTATATCCGGCAGAAAACGCTAACGGTCAGCCGACTAACGATAGCTCGTTAGCTAGCTACAGGAACGTTAGATACAGCAGCTAGCTACCCCTTCCCCCAATTCAAACACATTTTTGCTAAACCACTTCGAACCGTAACACGAGTATAAAATTAGGATTTTGCAAGAAAGGAAACCATTACACAAAAACACATCTGAAATTTAGCTAGCTAGGTAACATTCAGTAAATAGTAAAAAACGATTCCGCTCGTCCTCACCCGCTGCTGACGCCATTTCGTAAGTCCAAAGAGTTAGCGACTTCAAAGAACGCATGCGCGAACTTGGACTCAGGGTCGTACCACTTTTTCAACGTGAAAAGTGTGCAAATAATTTGTCGTTTTTTGTTTATCATTAAAAAAAATATACGATAAAATAGTAATATATAAAATGTGCAATTATACATGGATAACCAATATATAATTGGCAAAAGTTTTAATTTCCCTCACAACTTTAAAATGAAACCGTCCTCTAAATGACGTCTCACAAAACAGGAAACGTATACAAGTGCACAACTAAAAGGGACGTTATCGATGTGGAATTTGCTACTAAGCCGGCCACTGAAAATACCAATACATAATTAAAATGTCCAGTTCAAAGAAGCCAATGTCACAGAAAGCAAAACGGTATTTGAAGCTACGTTAGAGATAGAATTAGACCACTCTACTTCCAACCTGTGCATCGCTAGCTAGCAAGATCATTTTCGAGCTAGCAACACGTAAGCTACAACTATGGGTAGCTAACTTGCTAAATGACTCTTTTTTTGTAAAATAAAATTTTACACAAAGAAAGGAAGATACTAATTTTGCATCGACCCCTGACCAGACCTACTTTTGACAACTGGAGACTTGCGCCTGCACTTAACCTGACACTAATAGAAAGCGAAAACCCAAATGTTCTGTGTTGACAGTCTCAGTTGCCAAAGTAACCTGGTCACACAACTAAGCGACTTATTCGGCCAGTTGCCTACCAAGGTAACGTTAACTGCATAGCTTCTGGTTTGCCAGACTAACTTGCGCTTCATAAGGAAGCAAGGCTTGACAGACTATGGGAAACATACTATAGGAGCCTATTGTTGGCTCTTTTTTGAAATGCACGGTATTATACGCTCAGAATGGTCTTGGGTTGGATCAAATCGCTCAGGCTTTCCACTTGGAGCAGCATTTTTATTAACCCTGATGCTGTCAGTGTGGCTTGGAGGCATCCAAAACGATCTCTGTCTCGGTCCGGATGGATTGTTCCCTGGTCTTCAAGGTGAGTTGGGGGGGGGGGGGGGTATCGCATGTGGACAGTAATTCATTTGCCTCTAAATTATAAGACGAATATGGAGCTCAACGAACAAAAACCAAAACTAGCAGCAATAACAAACCATTGATGTTGACTTTATCTCTTGTCACAGTTCATCGCCTGGCTCTCCACGCCATCAGTCACGAGGAGCTGTTCTCCCTTGTCTACAGCGCGGCCCTGCTGGTGGTGCTAGGACAGAGCCAGGAGCGCCGGCTGGGCACAGCGGCATTCCTCGCCCTGTCCCTGTTCTCCATGGTTCTCCCGCCGCTGATCTACGTCATCGTCCTCTCCCTGTTCGGTGGACAGTACGGCCGGATCTGCGGCTACTCTGCCGCGCACCTTACCATGTTCACAGCGCAGTGCGGTCGCCTAAAGCAGCGAAGGCTGCTTCGTTTCATACCTGCGTGGTGGCTGCCTTGGCTGCTCTTGCTTGTGAGCACCGTGCTAATGACCGACTCATCGATCCTGCTGCACCTGTGCGCAATCTGCGTGGGACACTGTTGTATCCTTTTTCGGCAGTTCTCGCCTGGAAAATCTATCTATGTCACCCTTTTACCCAAGTAAGCGTGCATTGTGTTTGACGAAATCTTTATCATTAATATAATGTCACCATCCCGACCTTAGCGTTTTGGCCCCAGACAGTCCAGCTGTGATTGGCCGGCTGCAGCAGCAGAAAAGCTGGCAGTTTGGGGCGTCCTGCCTGCACGTGCGTTCATTTCCTCATCTCCCCGGGACTGCTTACCGACCAGCATCGCCAGACAGAGGTGCCCATATGAAATTAAATATTATTTACTGGATCTGTGGTTTTAAGTGTTGAGGATTTGTTGACACATGAAATATATGCACTCCTGATAAATAATTAAAAAATTTAATGAACCAACAGAGGTGTACTGTAGCACTTGAGATGCAGGGTTTCAGTTTAGTTTTTTGCTTTGTTGCAGACCTGCTCCCTTCCGTGAGTCTCTGTCGACGGGACAGTCGGCCTCCTCACACAGACCTCACTGGGAAGCGTCGCATCCCGGTCCCCCTCAGCCCTGGCCGCCATCCCCTGCGTCCGATTGGCTGATGGAGGAGCCTGCCGCTGTCTCACAGCTTCAGCTATTGGACGAGGAGCTACTCAGGGCGGGAATATTGGCGTCCCTGCAGGACACTCCTGAAGGGCCTGGGGACAAGGTGGAGGTGCCCAAGTCTTCGGTGTCTTCCTTACGGTCAGTACTACCTGAGGCCTTGGGCCGCCCCCTCCCCTGCACATAACAGAACCCTGATGGGAATCACATTAAGGAATTTAATATTTGATCACGTTTTATTTTAATATTTGCTCACTTTTTAATTTAAGGTAAGCTTCTAATGAAAACCAAATGTTATGTCGCAGAGGTTTTTTTTGTTGCCATGCACACTGAACTCTTACCGGTTCTTACATAAATATGGTCAGGCATGAAAGCATATTTGAGCTCTCAAGGGTGGTCTAATTAGTACTGTGTATTAGACATGGACTTAAAACCACACAATCCCCGTGTGGCCTTGTTAAAAATGTGTAAAGCCTGTCACAGGTCACTGGGCTTCTCCCACTCGCTCTGTTAATGAGATTTGTCAGGTTTTACTTCAGGTTGCCTGAAACTTGTACTTTGTATTTTTGTAATCTTCCGTTTAAAAAAAATGTATTCATTGGCTACATATTTATGATATTTAATGTGTGAGAGAAGTATTCCGATTTGTTTCTGCTCAGCCTGCAGCAGCTGGAGAAAATGGGGTTCCCCACGGAGAAAGCAGTGGTTGCGCTCGCAGCCACCGGGAAGCTAGATGGCGCCATTTCCCTGCTGATCGACGACAGGATTGGGCAGGAGGCCGTGGTCACCTCCAAAGGGAAGAGCCAGTCATGACCCAACGATGCCTGAGTGGGGTTTTCGGATCACTCTGCGATTGATGGGAGGGCCTTGCCACCGGTGAATACTTTGAATGCAAAAGACAGACCGGAAAGTTGTTTTTTTTTTTTTTTTGCACACTGGAGCCAAATTCAACGTTGCGTGAGCCCAGAGGGAAATGACATCATCGGGTAAAGCCGAATTTGGTGCCGCGACGCATTACAGTGTTGAGACACAGGCAGTTGAAAGCACAGGGAGGGGTCCCTGCGGTAAGGAAGGGTATCGTCTCAGCGAACTTAAGCAGAACTCGAGTGTGTCACATTGCATCAGGTCAGCTCGGGGTGTGGATGCCAACACAACTTTGTTTTCAAGCACCAGAAAACAAGAAGAGCGTCCACTCCCCAGTAAATAAGCATTTACAGATGTGCTGCATTCAAGTGATTATTTGGCATTTGTGTTTCAGTCTTAACCAATGCAGTGTGCCCTTTATCCAAGTGAAGTGAATTAAAAAAAAAAAAGACTCTTTTCTCATTCGCATATTGTCTATGAAACTGTGGATTAATACCACTCAATCACAGGCAATTATATTGTTTATACCCTGGAAACTATGAATGTACTTTGTGTCAATGTCAATAAAAATACATATTTTGAATTCTGAAATATGTAAAATACTAGGTGTTTTACATTGTGTATCCAAACTCTTTTTGCCTATGAGAATGATTTAGAGAACGGCAAATTTGGATTATGGATTTAGTAAACATGGGTTGTTTTTTACCCCCACGTACCTACTATGCAATTCAGTACAGATCAGTTGCTGGTGGCTACAATTGTTCTCTGTTGCTGCCAGTCCTTAACTGTCCAAACTCTCTCTTATGGGAGGAAGCAAATGAGATGTCTTGTCATGTAAAAAAAAAAAAGGGAAAACAGTTCTTTATTTACCAACGATCTGGAAGATTCGCAAAGCACGACAACAGACGCTTGCAAACAGAAGTAAAACATGAATACATGAGACATTACGTAAATCGCTTTTACGACAAGCAAAAAACGGCTGCTAATGATTATCTTAAATAATTCACATAACAATACAATATTTTTGTAATAAGAGAAAGAACAATTGAAAAAGGTTTTACTTCTGGAGAGTATTTGTATCTATAATATATATAACTGTAATAGTGGTACAAAGTTACACCGAAGGAAAGGAGTTCAAGTTGCATGTAGAGTTTTACTCCTCACTGACGCTGGTTTGTTTGCGACTGCAGGACTGCAGGACGTCCCTGATGGAGCCAGGTGTTCTGCTGAAATCCCACCGCAGTTTGGTTTTATTCTCGGGGAGACTGTGTGTGTGTGTGTGTACGTGTTTGTAAGGGTGTGTGTGTGTGAGTGAGAGAGAGAGTGTATGTGTGCATGTTTGTAAGAGTGTATGTGTTTGTGTGTGTGTGTTTGTAAGGGTGTGTGTTTGTATTTACAGCATGTGTGTGTTTTGTCTGAAGGGTGTCTGTGTGTGTGTATGTACAGTGTATGTGTTTGTTTTGCCTGTAAGGGTGTGTGTGTGTGTGCATGTACAGTGTATGTGTTTATTTTGTTTGTAAGGATGTGTGTGTGTACAGTATGTTTTTGTTTTGTTTTGTCTGTACGGGTGTGTGTGTGTGTGTGTGTTTGTATGGGAGTATGTGCGTGCATACCCTCCCAGTGCACAGCCTCTCCCAGTTCAGCCCCCGGTCGTGCAGCAGGGGGCGCTGTTGAGGCCTTCAGTGTGGAGCTGCTGCAGGTGTAAACAGCCTGTGCGGAGTGCTGTGCCAAAAAAAAAAGCACGACTCCTGCGCAAACGGGACAGAGGAAGAGAGAACGGAAGCACCCAAAATCATTTTAGCCCCCCCTGCCCCGGTGCAGAGGGTGAAGCTAACCAGGTTAGCAGGACTTGGGCTAACGGTAGCGCACGTGAGCTTTCACGCGAGAAAGCACTCCATCCCTCCTCCCACTGGGAAGATGTCCCTTCCATTGCAGTCTAAAGCAGGGGTGGGGGTGGAGGGGGAAGTATTAAAAATTAAACAAAAGTATAAAACAGTAAGGAGGTCTAGTGTTATTTCCTGCGGACTCTCCTTATTCAATTCATTTAAATAGACAATAAACTCTGAGATTCCTGGACACTGTCAAGACCCAACATGGCCACTCCAAGCACATTTCAATTTTTACTCGTAGTATTATTATTTTTTTTCTTTTTAATTGAGTCTTGTGTCCCCTTTATTGTCCTTGGATTGTTTACAGTTTAAAAGCACCATTATTTTAGCAGTCATTTTCTTTTCCTTTATTCCCATGTTCTGTTTATTATTTTTTTTCCCTCAGCCATTCAAAACTCCTCTTGTTGTTGCTCTGGGAGTTTTTCAGGACGGTTACACAAAAGACAGATAGCCCCATTATGATGGCGGAGGAGGGCCAGAGGGGGGACGGTTTTAAGGGAATGTGGGGGGAGGGGAGGTGGGGGCTGGGGCTAAAGGGGGGGAGGGGGGGGGGGGGGGTTGAGCAGTCTCCAGAGCACCTGTGTGTCTTCCCTGAGGTGACCCCCTCTGGTTTGGTAGTAGGGCAGCCCCCGCTATGTTCCTGTTGCCGTGGGGCGGGGCTTAACTACCGGTGTCTGGATCAGCGGGTGGATGTCAGAGTCTGTGGGGTGGGGGTGGGGAGGTGGGGGGAGTGTCTGCTTCTGTTGCCCCACCCCCACCCCCACATGGGACGTTGCTCTCGGAGCTCTGGTTGGACTTTGGGCTACTTGCCCAGCTCCTTGGCGTCGCGGCTGAGCGGGAGGGTCGCCCGGGGTGGGGGCGCGCCCGCCCGCTTGTCCCGGTAGTACCCGGGAGGCGTGGTGCCGTACGGCCCGTCCCCCGACCCGATTTCGGGCTCCGTCTCTGTCGGGGAGAGAGAGGAAGAGGAGGAAGAGGTGGGGCTGTGCTGGAGCCGCCAAAACCCGGAGCAGGAGGGACCGGGAAGAGAGCGACGCGGCGGGTCCCGGCACCAGAACGTCCCCCCCCCCCCCGAACCCGCGCGACTCTCCGACAATACCGCCAAAACACGGCCGTGCCACACCCCCCAAACCGCTGGCAGACCACCGCCAAAAAAAAACCCGTTTCACTGTTCAGCTGTTTCTCCTCTTCTCCATCTGAGCTCCCCAGGCTAACCGCTCGACAGCATTAAGCTCAGAAATAAGCAGCTATCCCAGCTATCCCAGTTATCAGAAGGCTGCAGTCAACCACAGAAAACCTGGGTCAGGTACTTCAACGTATGATGCCGGGAACAGCTGAACAACTCATGCAGATCCCTGAGGATTTTTAGCAAAGTAATTCACTAACTAAAAAGGACGCAATCATATGTTAATCTGCCCATCCATCCATCCATCCATACATCCACTATCTAACCCGCTTGTTCCTGGTCGGGGGGGAGGATGCTGGAGCATATCCCAGCATGCATGAGAAAGAGGTTGGCACACAACACACACCATTCACACACACACTCATACCTATCGCCTAACCTGCATGTCTTTGGACAGTGGGGGGGAAACCCACACAGACGCGGGGGAGAACATGCAGACTCCACACACACAGAAAGGCCCCAGGAGGGCTTACAGTATGTGACTCAGACCTGCAGCAGGCTAGCCTTGGGGCGGCGGCCTGGTCTGACTCGGGTGGCGAGTGGGAGGCGCAGGACAGAGCGGGACCTGTGGGGTGGGGTGGGGTGGGGGGGGCAGGGGGGGGGGGGGCGGGGGGGGGGGGGGTTACCTGGCCAGATGATGGCCTCCAGCAGAGTCACTCTGCGCGCCAGTAGCTCGAGGTCGGCCTGCATGTCGCGGAACATCTGCAAGCTAACGTCCTATCGGAGATCGAGAGGAGTGACACGGGGGGGATTGGGAGGGGAGGAGGGAGGGAGGGGCCCTGGTCCTAGGGCCGCCCGGCGCCCGTCCACACCCCCCCGCCCCTGCCCGTAGGGGGGGGAAGGGGGGGCCAAAAAAAAACCCCCGCCCCGCCTGACCCCTGCCTAAACCTGAAGGCTGCCCCCTCCTACTCACCATGGATACCGATCATAGTCTCGAGGATTAAAACCCTCTCGGCTAAGATCTTCAGCGCCTCGCGGATTTGGTGTATCCCGTCCCCCTGTGAAAATAGATACAGCCGTCAAGGTATGGGGCGCAGCCAAACAAGCGCTCGCCAAGGTGCACCCCCCCTCTCTCTCTCTCTCTCCCCTCCGGCTGTTAGAGGGTTAAAAACCGGTCACCCCCCCCCCCCCCCCCCCCCCCCCCCCAACCCCCACCCCTGGCTAACCCCTCCCACCCCCCCCCCCCATCTCTCTGGCCATGCTGCAAGACCAGGCAAACTGCAAACGACATGCACGTCACAAACCGCTCGAGACTCACAGAGGAGGAAAACGGCACCGAAACTAAACGAGATTAGTCTCCATCAGAGCAACGGCCTTCACTTCCCAAAGGGCTCAGTCACTCACAGAGAGCATTCCACTGCACAGAAACATGCTGATTACAGTCGCGTCTATGGAAAACCAGTGTGACAGAGAGTGGCACTCCACCTGTTCAAATATAATTACTTTCGTCTAATCTTACAAACTATTCCTTTTGGGCTCAATTGGGAAAAAAAAAATGTTTAAAATGTCACTACGTGAGCATCATTCAGACATGTCGACCATTCAGTTCCATGATCAGAGAGGTTAATGATGAGAACGCAGAAGATATCTGCTAATATCTGTGACTGGGTCCCTGACCCCACTTTGAAACAGAACGGCTAGCCAGTCTAAATCAATCAGTCATGGGTATCATCCCCGAGTCTCCAATTCTTCTCCACTGAAGTTCTGATGCTCCCCACAAGCACAGAAGTTAGTAACAGGATTAGGATTTGTGAGAGTTTGGGGGAGGGGGGGCTGTTAGGTTGTTTCATGTTGAGTATCAGAACTTGCAGGAGACTTAGGTGAAAATCAAGCAATTTTTACCCCCCCCCCCCAGTGGTATCTGTGTTTCAGTTCATTTTCCAACTTCCGTTGGCCATTTCAAAGTGTAACCAGGATGCTTGTGGACCTTGAAGTCCACGCTGTGTGTCTGAGTCTAGCAGGCCAGGGGCCCCCATACAGTGTGAAGAAAGGGGAGGTTTTTCCTGGTCTTCTGAAGAAGACAGTGAGACTGAGAGAAAATGGCAGGAAAGGAGCTGTTCACAGAGATAACGGGACAAGCAAGGCCATTCTGGATCATTTCAGATTTAAAATGTTTGTACATAATCTTAATGTTTTATCTTTGTTGGCGACAGGCTTTATTGACCAATGACAGTCTTTAAAATCACACTGGCGCCTGTCCGGTTTATCTCTGTAATCAACGCGAAGGCAGGGTGAGTTTGCAGTAAAAAACATTCCCAGCAGCACACTGGCTTACGATGGAACCATGCAGCCATGCATTGTGGGACACTGGAGGATAGCTGTATCCATTACACATATCCCCCCCCCCCCCACCCAAC
>CM045892.1:3577500-3595000 GCA_025169545.1 Anguilla japonica
GTTCGTCCTGTCCGGTTAAAAGGGGTCACAGTATCTGTGTCAGGAGTTCAGTGCATTAGCTCCGCCCACACGCTCACAGCCCGGACCTCTCACCCAAACACAGCCCCCTCAGGGGCTCCCACCGCCCCCGTCCAGACACCGAAAACACTGCCCACTGACCTCCCCCCAAAACACATATAAACACACACACACACACACACACATTCACACACACACTAGTACACACACACACGCACATTCAAACACACATACTCACACACACACACATACACACACACACGCACACACACACACACACACACACACACACATTAACACACACACACACACACACACATTCACTCACACAGACACACTAGTACACACACACACACACACACACACACACACACACATACACACTCACAGACACACACACAATCACGCACATTCACATACGCACACACACACACGCACAAACACGCACACACACACACATGCACACACATGCACATTCACTCACACAGACACACAGACACACACACACACACACACACACACACTCATATCCAGCTCTGAATGAGCCCTTGCACCTCCGCAGCTGTTTGAGCTCAGCACATCTGGAAGCGTTTTGAGTGACGTCAGCGGTCTCATCATCCGACAGGTCCCCTTCCCAGCGTGCGATGTGTCAGTCTAGCCCTTTGTTCCTCCGTCAAACAACCCTCCATTTACACAGCGAGGGGAGGCGGGAGCGGGGGCGGGGGGGGTTCCAGAAATAAAACACTAAACTGACCAAAAAAACACTTTCAGAACGCTTCCTTTTCAAGCCTCCTGACTCAGTTCTGAAGACGAGCTTCGTTTCAGCTCTTTTTGATGTGGTAGAAACGATGAAGTCCCCCGAGCTCCCAGATTCCCACAGACAAAACCACAATATGCCCATACATAGAGAGCACCATAGATATGCCCACGCATAGACAGCAACATAGATATGCCCAGACATAGAGAGCACTATAGATATGCCCACGCATAGACAGCACCATGGATATGCTCACACATAGACAGCACCATACATATGCCCAGACATAGACAGCCCCATAGATATGCCCACAATGCCCACACATAGACAGCTCTATAGGTATGCCCACAGATAGATAGCCCTATAGATATCCCCTTATGGAGTAAAATACTCCTTTCAAAATTTCACATTTCTTTCCAGAAAAACAACATTTTTGGTGGAAACCAAATACAGTGGCAAGAGTTATTTAATCACGGCAGAGCTGTTTTACCAGTGAGGGTTCGGCCCTAAGCCCCCCCAGACCCCCCCAAACAACTGGAGGGGTGACATCACACCAGACCACCCACTACAGGGGCAAGTGCAGAGGCCCCCCAGCCCACCTCCCTCCCAAACCTTTGTCTGTGTGGGTCCGTCGTTTCAGAAGGAGACCACTCATGACAAATGGACTCATTAAGGAGTGAGGTCACTTCCTGCTCTTTGTCCCCAAGACCCCCCATTGTGGGGCGGTGGCCCTACAGGGGGGACGGTTGACCCCCCCCCCCCCCCTCCGTTTATTAGGGAGAGCTGCTGCAGATCACTGCTCCTCTCACACCTGTGTGTGTGTGATTGTTATTTTGTGTGTGTATATGTGTATATGTGTGTGTGTGTGGGTGTGAGTGTGCGTGTGTATGTGTATATGTGTGTGTGTGTGCGTGTGTGAGTGTGCGTGTGTGTGTGTGTGTGTGTGTGTGTGTGTGTGTGTGTGTGTGTGCAGCAGGTGAGGGGACCTGTAATAGACTTATTAAACAGACACACACTCCACTGCAGAGGAAGGCCGCGGCAGAGAGCCACACGCCGCCTGGTGAACCAGGGCCCCCACGGCCCCCACACGGCCCCCACCAGGCCCCCACCAGGCCCCCACACGGCCTCCACACGGGCCCCCACACGGCCCCCACCAGGCCCCCACCGGGCCCCCACCACAGCCCCCACACAGCCCCCACACGGCCCCCACCGGGCCCCCACACAGCCCCCACACGGCCCCCACACGGCCCCCACACAGCCCCCACACAGCCCCCACACGGCCCCCACCGGGCCCCCACACGGCCCCCACACCGCCCCCACCGGGCCCCCACACGGCCCCCACACGGCCCCCCACCGGGCCCCCACCGGGCCCCCATGCGGCAGGTTCTCTCACCTCGGTCCGGAGACGCTCCCAGGTCTGGGATGCGGGCGCTGGCGGGGGCCGGGGGTCCCGGCGGCCCGGGGGGGCCGGGGGGGCCTGGTCGTCCTCTCTCCCCCGGAAGCCCACGTGGACCCAGGGGGCCTGTGGGAGAGAAGCGTCAGCGGGATCATCAACACCCAGAGGCCCGCGTGTCACACATTACAACCGATGTTTACAAACTAAAACAAAAAAAAAAAAAAAACCCAACATCTGAGAGTGGCATTGCTGGTGGCTGAAACAATGGGAAAATAGTAATAATGGACAGCAGGGCAAATGTGGCAGTTGTACGAACGCTCGTTCCCCCTGGCAAGAACGAAGAGGCTGATGTGATTCCACACGCACAGCTACTTTCAGACTGATGGTCGGAGGGGACGGCTCGATCGATTGGATGAGAGGGGACGGCTCGATCGACTGGATGAGAGGAAGGCTCGGTCTGAACGGAGGAGACCAAGCCTCAGGTTTCTCGCCAACGCGGCGCGCCAGACTTCACCCAGGCAGAGATGGGAAACCGGGAGGAGGTGGGGAGCCTCCCAAATATCGCCAGTAATAATAATAACTTTATTTATGTAGCACTTTTCAGAACGTGGTGCTAGAAGCGCTTTCCAAAACAACACACAAGATTAAAATAAACCAAAGTAACACACGAAGGTAAAATTAGACCAACAAAACACAGAGAAGAGAACATGCTAGAGAAGAATCAGCAGAGACAGACAGAGAAAGAGAGAGAGAGCGTGAAAGAGAGAGAGAGCGAGAGAGACCCATAGAGAAAGAGAGCGCCAACAGAGCACAGGGTATCCGGTTTCATTTTTTGGCAGTCCTCTGGGTCAGGCCAATATCAACGGGGTGTAAGGGGGGGGGGGGGGGGGGGGGGGGGGGCAGTGACTCTGGCTTGGCTGTAATTAACAGGAGGAGCGGATTTAATGGCCATTCACTCCCAGTGAAAGGGAGAAGCGGGGAGAACTCAAATAAACACAGTTCAATGGCAAGCAGGGTATTAGCAGCGCCGGTGGGGAGTAAATTAAGAAGTAGCCCCCATCCTCCGCGTGACAGGAGGACTGATTTATGAGTGTGGGGGGGGCGCGGGGGGGCGTGGGGGGGGGGGGGGCCCTAACACGAGGGGGGGGGGGGGCCCGCCAGCTCACCTGTAGGAACCGTCGGTTGGTAACCCCAAACCCAAACCCTAATTTCACTTAGGGAACCTCACAGAGCCCCACAGTCGGGGGGGGGTTTGGGGGGGGCGGGGGGGGGGGGGGGGTTCAGCTGGGACGGGGCGGAGCGTCGAGCCCCAAACAGACCGCTTCACCCCTCGGCTGCCCCCAACCCAAACTCATGACATCATTGTTTGCTCTCGTCTGGGGTAATGCTAGGCAGAGCACATCTCTCCCACAATGCATCTCTGTCCGGCTCTCCCTCCGGCACGCCGAACTTCCAACAGCGATCCGGAGGAGGGGCGTAAACTACCCAAACAACGTCCAATCACAAGCTGGATTTCCTTCCTTGTCTGAAGCCTTCTCAGGGACTACAGATGAAAACCGTTTTTTTCCATGGCTGGATCTGGCACTCTCACACAAACGTTTGCGTTGGAAACGTTGACCAGTGTCCCTCTAAATAAATAACACATTCAGCGAAATGCGTCCACGATACTACAAGTGTCTTTTTGCGCCAGCTTGATTCCATAACGCTGTTGTGTGCTGGCTGGACATCCCATTGCCCTTGACCTTTGACCCCGCGTCTCCAGGGCGACAGTGTATTTTTACTCCAGCTGGCGGTCAGGTGATGCGGGGGGCAGGAAGTGGGGGCCCTGGGGCAGATGCCGGGCGGAGTGCGGGGCAGAAGTCGGGGGGGGGGGGGGGGGGGGGACTCCCGGTTTCCTCGCTCAGGAAACACATGTGCCGTCCTCGGCTGACTCAGGAGAAATGACGCTACCCGGGAACAATCTCCCGGCTCTTCCCAGAACTCCGGTCGACATTCCCGCGGAATGTCGGGGCCCTAAAAAAAGGGACTCCCGCGCCTTTATGGGTTTTCTTTTCGGGCCAAACGTCCGTTTATGTTACCCCCCTCACCCTTACTCAAAACTGTTTGGTGGGACATTTGGCCGCATAAAATGGAACATGCTTGACTTGAGCTCCAGGATACGGCTTATTGCATGTTTCTAAAAGACTTCTTTTTTTTTGTTCTGCTACAAGAATAAAAAAACAGGATCAGCTGGGGAAATTCACCTAGGGGTATGCGGTCCACTCCGTGAGTAGACATGCAAGAACAGATTTTGGGGGGGCGGGGGGGGGGTTCTGCAAAAAAGCTGTGTACATATGGAAGAAATAAGAGCCTAGGGCCATATATATATACCTGGCCCATGTTCGTTTCAGACTGCAGTCACGTGACCATTCCCAGAAAGTGGTTCCAATTTACTTTGCCCTAAATCTCCCTTATGGAGCAGCAGAAACAGAGCAAGGGTCAAAGGTCAGAGGGGGTCACGCCACGTTCTATTACAATGGGGTACGAGCGATAAGGTGTAAGTTATGACGGCTTGGGATTGTTTTTTTAGGGTGCAGGACGGGGGGGTGGGGGATGCATTTTCTCCAGGTTAGCATTCAATGTTGAAAATTGAAGGTGACAACCACTGAGCCCTCTTTCCTATCATAAGGGCCCTTCAGGGCGGGGTTTGAAACAGTGGCGCATTTTTCCGTTGGCTCGTCCCGGGGGGAAGCACATGTGTTTACACACGTAACCATGCCAACTGGCAGAGTCTCGTCTACAGACTCTCAGAAACAGGATGCAATGACTCAGTCTCCGGTGAAAACGTTCGGAGCCGTCCCCCCCCCCGTCCGGTCGGGGGACAGAGAGGTCTGGGGTGATAACGGGACGTGACTCAGGGGGGGGTTTCAGTCTGGGGCTGGTGATCACCCCGAAAACGTGGCTCACGCACGCTAAGGTGCGTGAGGCGGAGCTAAAATCAGCGGTAATGAAAATGCTGAGCTCTGATTGGAGGAGACGTGAATCAGCGGTAATGGAAATGCAGAGCTCTGATTGGCCGCTTCTTTACCTGCCGGGCCGGGGGTCCCTCTTTGTCCGGGGGCCCCCGAGGGGCCTCTCGACCCGGGGTCCCCCCTGGGGCCGCTGGGTCCCGGGAGGCCCCTGGACCCCGACTTTCCTGGGAAGAGAGCACAACCTGGTCACTCCCCACGTCCCACAACAAATAAATACAAATAAGCCATATATTTTAAAATGTATTACTCATAACAACATACAGAGAAGGCATATATTAGGAACATCTCAGAAAGTGTGGAAATAGTATATTTACAGAACATAAATCATAAGAAAGATACACAAGTAAAATACATATTGAATTATAAGTTTAATTCATATTTATATGTATGTCATATATGTGTAATAACATATTGACACATTTATGCAATAAATGTTCTGAAATTAAACAGAATATAAAGTCATACACATCTCTTAAGAAGTACATACAGTGCGACTTGTAAGTATTTGAACAGTGCCAGTCACAAAGCAGGTCAGCTCCTCCAGTCAAAACCCCCGCCACCCCCCCCCCCCATCCCACCACAAACTCACCTTCAGGCCCGGGGCTGCCGTCCCTCCCCCTTTCACCCTGAGGACCTGAGTAAGAAACGAGCGGATTTAGGAAGCTGGATCCGGGCCCCCATCGGTTTGCCCAGACACAGAGCAATAGGCACAGGTAAAGCTCATAGAGAAAAAGCTTCCCTGTTTTTTCCGCATCCTGAATTCAGAATCAGGCTGCAGAATGGTTTGATAAGGAGGCCACATCTGTTCTGAATTTCTCCCTGCAGGACAGCATCCATCTCCAGGATGTCATCTGCGCATGTGTGGACTGTATGACTGCACAGTGCCTCCTCTGGAGTGCAGACCCACACTGATAACTGGGGGGGTTAACTGGTATTTCGAAATTCGGGAAAAGTGAATTGGGGGAAGAAAACACATTGGCCCGATTTGCTTGCCGTTTTGGAGAGGCCACAATAAGGCAACCCTAAATGGCCCGACAGCGAAGACTGGGGGTTTCACAACGGTTACCAAACAGGCCAGTGACCGATTTAGGGACAAATTCCCCAAATATTTCAGGGCTTACAACATCCCTGCTGTCTGGATGCCCCAGTGCCCCAAAATTCTTGCCCTGTGTGTGCTCGGTCTCCGTATGTAAACCTTCCCACGTTGTCTCTCCCCCCCCCCCCCCCCCCCCCCCCCTCCCCAGTGTCCCACCCCCGATTCACCCCCCGCCCCTCGGACCCCTGTCAGGGCTCGGCCGAGCCACGCGCCGCTCATCTCCGTGAAGAGAACCTCTGGTGCGCAAGCGGCTCGTTTCCATGGCGATATCAGCTGACAGAGACATCATCCGCGGTCCGAAAACCGACCCGCGAAGCCCACCAGTCTCGTTTCTCTTCCCTGAGCTACACGATGAAACCCCCCACCACACACACACACACACACACACAGACGCACACACACACACACACACACACACACAGACGCACACACACACACACACAGACGCACAGACGCACACAGACACACACACACAGACGCACACACACACACACACAGACGCACACACACACACACACACACACACACAGACGCACAGATGCACAGACACACACACACACACGACACAGACGCGCACACACACACACACACGCACACAGACGCACACACACACACACACACACACACACACACAGACGCACACCGCGAACCTCCATTAATGCACACACCAGCAGCCACGCAGCTTGCGCATTTAAAAAAAAAAAAAAAAAAAGTTATTTTATTATATCTTGTGTATGCATGGCAACCCCAGACACAGTTAGCGCGCTAGCCTCCTTCCGCTAATCCTTCACACGTTCCGCGTGAATTTGGATGTGATAAGATGTGCTACTGGAAGCCCTGAGCACAAAGCAGAGGGTGCTAATTTTAGCTAAAGCTTGGACTGCGCTCAGCATTGGGGGAAGCAAGTCTTCCGTGCCGAGAAGCGGACGCTTCCCAGAGAACACACACACCTCCGCCGGGCCGCCAGCTGGGCAGGAGAGAGGATTAGAAGTGACGGAGAATAAGGACAGACTGAGAGAAGGGCAGGGAGGCGATTAGCCATTAGCACAGGCACCCGTTTGACAGTGAGAACACAGGGAGAAATATGGAGGCTTGAGACGTTTGATGTGCGAAACAGTTGTCCACATTCACACTTAAAAATGACGCACTGGCAAGTGTTGACTTTGAACCTGCAGTGAATTTTCCTGAGTGGGATATACAGATAAGACTATATTTACCCATAGGGCCCTGGGCTCCGGGTGCACCCTTGGCGGGCACTGCTCCCAATAACCGCCCCGCAGTTCCACCGTCGCCCTGTAGGTGGCGATGAGATGTCGAGGCAGGAGCGGTGAGGAGCTGGACCTGGGGGACCCGAAAGCAGCTCTGATGAGAGGCTGGATATTTCAGCGATGAAACGATGATACTGAAAAAAGGAGGCCTCGCACTCAGGGTCATAAAAAGCCAAAACCGAGCGCATCTCCGCTGCGTGGCGTGGGAGGCTCCTTCAACGAGGGCGGGGGGGGGGGGGGGGGGGGGGGGTCTAGACGTGGCACGGCGCCAAAAGTACGAGAAGATGATGGAGTACCTTCACCTCGAGTGAGCTCAGCCTGTTTGTCAGCTCGGCGATCCGACTGCAGTTCAGACAGGCTGCAGAAAGGAAGGAAGAGAGAGAACGTTTGAGAACCGGCAGGGTGGAGCACCGGAGCAGCAGAGGACTGTGGGTAAAATGGCGGCGGGACCTACCGGAGAGCTGTTCCGCGGGCGGGTTGCCGGGCGACGCAGGGTGGCCTGCTTCCTCACTGCCTCCTGGGCCACAAGATGGCCGCTTGCGTGTCTGAGGAGGAAGAGGATGAGAGAATCAGCGACGGGACCGAACCCACCCACCAGGGTTGATGGTTTTTTTACCCACAATGCACCACGTCAGTTACGCTTTGGGGCCACAATAGAGGTTAGTTGCGGAGGTGAATGGAGGCCATGGTGGAACAGGAACACATCAGTTTTATTAAAAACTGCAGATGAGACAAAGCGAGCCCTCCCACAGTCCCTTTCATTCGTTCCACTGCTTTGGATGCACTGGGGGGGGGGGGGGGGGGGGGGGGGGGGGGGGCAGGGGCAGTGCAGTGGGGGGGGGGGGGGGTTCTTATACAGTGTTTTTCATCAACATTATTCAAAAAATTCTGTGCTTGATTTTTATTTTTGGTGTCAAGTTGTTGTTCTTCATTTCCTTGTTCCTGGCAGAGTTCCACTATGAGAAGCCCAGACAACCAAACCCCCCCCCCCCCCCCCCCCCCCCCACCACCCTGACCCCCCCGGGAGCCCCCATCCATTGGGTGAGGGGCCTCACTGCCAGGTAACCACACAGGGCGACAATCTGCAGGCCAGGGGCACGGGCGAGAGAGTAGATGAGGAAGAGAGGGAGGGAGAGAGACTGAGAGCGAGAGGAAGAGAGAAAGGGAGAGACAGAGAGAGAGTGAGAAAGAGATGGAGAGAGACCGTGTGAGAGGGAGAGAACTGAGAGAGAGAGAGGAAGATGGAGAGAGTGTTTAAGACAGAGAGGGAGAAAGACACAGAGAGAGAGTGAGAAAGAGATGAGAGAGAGAGAGAGGGAGGGAGAAAGAGAGAGAGAGAAGGAGAGAGAGATGGCGCCAGAGCTTCTTCTCTTACCCATATCGAATCACACAGTACGTTCTCCATTTAGTCACGCCTCACTCTTATTCTCTAAAGGCTCTGTTTGGATCGAATTTGACTGAAACGATAGAAGACGGCTTTCATTTCGAGGTGATCTTCTTTTTTAAAAAAAAAAAAAAAAAAACGGTATAAATTTGATGCCTGGCCGAGGAAGCAGAGGAGAGGAGAGGAGAGGAGAGGTGGGGAGAGGGGAGGGAAGGAGAGGAGAGGAGAGAAGACAATGGCTCCCTTGTGCTGCAGAGCGGGCTGGACCGCGTGTTTCCCGGCCTATGCTGGCGGTGTGAAGTGTGCGCGAGCGTGTGTGTGTGTGTGTGTGTGTGTGCGCGCGTGTGTGTGTGTGTGTGTGTGTATGTGTGTGTGTGTGCGCCAGGTCTCGGCTACACTGCCCAGGTTTCGCTTTTCGTCCCCCCCCCACGCATGTAAATTAACCCCCTTTCTCTGCAGCTGGCCCCCCGGCGTCGGGACGGCCGAGGTGCCGGGGACAGGAACAAGGCAAGGGGGTGCGTGTTCGGGCAACGGCCAGGGCGGTGAAAAGGACCGAAACGTGCCAGAATGGGACACAGGGCCCAGGGCTGCACCAGGCCAGCCAGACCAGCCTGGTCACATGACACTGCTCCCTAATGCCAGCACTGAAGTGTGCGCAGACACACCCACACACACACACACACACATCCACACACACACACACACACAAACATACACACACCCACACACCCACACATCCACACACACACACACACACACACACACATCCACACACACACACACACCAAACCCTAAACAGATGCTACATCCCACATCCACACACACACACACACACACACACCTAACACACACACACACCCTAACACACCCATACACACACACACACACACACACACACACCCTAACACACCCACACAGGCAAACAGATGCATGTGTATACACACACACACAAACACACACACACACACGCACACACAGACACACACACATCCTAACACACCCACACGGGCAAACAGATGCATGTGTATACACACACACACAAACACACACACACAAATGCACACACACGTGTGTACACACACACACACACGCACATTACTGCAGGAAGAAGAGAGAGAGAGAGTGAGAGAGAAAGAGAGAAATAGAAAGAGAGACACAAGAATGACGGATGATGCAGACGGTGCGTAAGAGAGGGGAAAAAACACCAGTCCCGGGTTCACACGTCCTGCCCCAGTTCAGCCCCCAAAAACCTGCAGCAAAACCCACTGTCCAAACACTGCTCTACTCTGCGTCCATCTGTCTGTCTGTGCTCTGCCTGTCTGTCTGCCTCTGTCTGTCTCTCCCTGCCTGTCTGTCTGTCTGTCTGTCTGCCTGTCTCTCTGCCTGTCTGTCTGTCTGTCTCTGTCTCTCTGCCTGTCTGTCTCTCTCTCTCTCTGTCTGTCTGTCTCTCTGCCAGTCTGTCTGCCTGTCTGTCTCTCTGCCTGTCTGTCTGTCTGTGCTGGGGATGCAGAGGTTGAATGGAAGTCCACTGCGGGGGACCGGCTCGTATCGATAGCCGTGTCCGATTGCAAACGGGCTCCGGATTTAAAACACATCTCTGTTCCAATGCTCAACACCCCCCCCCCCCCCCCCGACTCCCCTCCCCGTCCACCACCACCTCTGTTAGCACAACCAGCTCTATTCCCTAGACCCTAGACCACTGCTCTTAAGCGCCAGACCCCCCCCCCCCCCTTTGACAGAAGAACTGTCTGCCTGCTTTGGCATGATGACAGATTTCTTTTTCCCTCTGAGTTTGGTTTCATTCTTCACCCCCCCCCTCCCCCTTCACCCCCCCCCCCCTCCTCCCCGGAGGTAGTCTCCTCCAGATCATCGACCCGGGGTCTATTTTTTGTTTTGTTTTTTACAGATAGAAAGATGAAGAATGGCCTGCCCAGCTGCGTTTCCATGGGGACGAGCGGCGTGCGGTCGCCGTGGGAGACGTGCCGAGTTCGCCGTATCAGTTAGCCAGAGAGCGCCGACGCTTAATGACATCACAAACCAACCCCCACCCCCCCCCCCGGGACGGACGAGATTCAGCTCGCCATCCTCCCCCCCCTCGCGCTAATCGCCATCGTCTGTCCGGGGGGGGGGGGGGGGGGGGTCACACAAACACGTGACCGGGGTGCACTTGACCCCGCAGCGCATTCGCACACAGTATGGCTAATTAGTGTGCTAAAGGAATTGTAGTGCAGACTTCGAATGGGGGGGGGGTGGGGGCCCTGCAGGGAAGGAGGCCAAGGAGGAGCATTTTGATTTGTTTTGGTTTTTCTTTTTTTTGGAGATTAAGGAAAAGGGGTAAAAATTTTTTTTTTATTTTTGACTGTTTAAAAACAGACAGTGGATTTATTTCCTCTCCACGGCAACAATCACCAAAGCGATAGCGTGAAAAGCAAGGGGGGGGGCTGGGCCGAGGGACTGTGACCTTGGGGGACTGCTGTCATGAACACCGTGTCGGTCAGACATCAGGGTGAGTGTGTGTGTGTGTGTGTGAGTGTGTGTGTGTGTGTGTGTGAGTGTGTGTGTGTGTGTGTGTGAGAGTGGCGTTAATCGCGACCCCCTTCCCCTCAAAAAAACAAAAAAAGGCGGGAGGAACAAACACAGGCCGCACGCAAAGAAGGTGTGAAACCCAAACAAAACAGTCAGCGCTACGGGAAACCGGGGGGGGGGGGGCATTCCTGAATGAGCTTTTCTGTTAAAAGTGACTGGTTTTGGGGGAGTGGGTGAACAGGCTGGAGGAGGTGCCCCAGCCCCACCCCCCCCCCCACGCCGCGCTGGCTACGTCCCAGCTCCACACCACTGCTTCCTTGGCTCGCAGGCTCGAGGAGGACGTACTGGAAGCTAAACACCGTGACTGGGGTTAGCCAAACAAGCCCCCACCAGACAGCCACACATCACACCCCCCAGCACACCCCCACCAGACAGCCACACATCACACCCCCCAGCACGGTTCTGGGGCAGGGGGTGGGGGCCGTGGGGGGGGGGTACACAGAGTGTGAAGGGCTGGGAGCCGTCACACACCGCTAGCGCTAACCGCATGCGCTAGCCAAGTACGCTAACCGCGTGCGCTAGCCGAGTGCACAGCCACAACCGTCAGTCAGAGGGGGTGACAGCTGGGGGGGTGACGGTGGTGGGGGGTACGGGGGAGGGGGAGGTTTGGGCGTGTCTGAAGGGGTACGGGGGGTTCTCACAGACTCATATTGTTCCTCCCTTTTCCTTGAAGCATTATTAATGGGCCGAGGTCAGACCTTCACTGATACTCTCACACAACGAAAATAAACCAGAACCCCCCCCCCCCCCCCAAACACAAGCCCTAAAACCCCTCGGCCGCACGGGTACGAGCTCAGAGAGGCTCGCTCCGCTCCTCCAGAGCTCGTTAGCTTCCCTCCCTTCTCCCCCCCCCCCCCCCGTCTCTCTCTCACAGACACGCAGGGCTGCGGTTCCTGCCGCGGTGGACCCTCCAGCTGCGCCGCGTGCGGGGGTATCGTGAGGGGCGCTGCTTTCGCTGTTTTCGGTGGGTGGGTGGGTACCGACGCGTGCGCTAGCTCTCGCGCCCACTGCAACATGGACGCGAGGACCGGCGGTTGGCGTCCGGACCTCCGATAACGTTTTGTTCCGAGCCTCGTTTCGGCGGGGAAGATTTATGGTCTGTCGGGGGCGGCCGGGGAACAGCGGCTCGGAGGTCCCGGAGGGAGGAGAGGGTGGAAGAGCACGTTCATCCATCTTTGTCTCACCCCCCCCCCCCCCCAAAAAAAAACGCTGCTCTCAGCGCTTCAGTACCGGCAGGCACCGCAGCGCACTGCTGAAAGGGGGGGGGGGGTCGCGGGAGGTCTGGGAGGTCCCAGAGTGCTCTCTGTTTGGGGAAGGCGGCAGAAAGACTTCCGCTCCGCTCACTCCTTCGTACCCCGTACGGTCTGTCTCTCCCGGGTTGCCGTGGTGACACCGGGACCCTTCCGACCCAAGTTCCGCGGGAGAGCTTACGGCTCCTCCCCAGGGCGGGGGCCCGGCCCGGCGGTGGGGGGACGGGCTGGTTCACTGCAGACTTCACGACTTCCTCTTTCTCCCATGATCCTTCAGTCCTCCTACCGACCACAGACGGCCTGCAGTTCAGTTCAGTTCAGAGCTCCAGTTCAGTGTGTGTGTGCGTGTGTGTGTGTGTGAGTGTGTGCGTGTGTGTGAGTGTGTGAGTGACCATGTGTGTGTGCGCGTGTGCGTGTGTGAGTGTGTGTGTGAGTGACTGTGTGTGTGTGTGTTTGTGTGTGTGTGTGTGAGTGTGTGTGTGTGTGTGTGAGTGACTGTATGTGTGTGTGTGTGTGTGTGTGTGTGTGTGTACAGGTGCCCCTCTCCTCCACAGACACACACCCAGCCTGGCTCCAGCAGGACGGGGGCCTGATGTCTGGCTGCCTGAGAAATCACAAAATCCCGGAGAACCGTCTCCCCGTCAGACCACACCCCCCGCCTCTTCCCCTTCCCCTTCCTCTTCCTCTTCCTCTCCTCAAGGAGCCCTGTCAAATCCCTGAGCAGACTCTATATTCGTATCTTTCAGAAAGCCTTGTTCTTACGACCAACGCACAGAGCGGTTCACCGCAGGACCAGAGGCACTCCAGCGCCGATACAAAAAGCTTCTACCTGCCGCCATTTTCAAATTCAGCCTGACTGCCGTTCAGGTAAGATCAGAGGGGCGTGTGAGGACCTTTTTCGGTGGGGCGTTTGGGGGCGTTTGCACCCCCGCCCCCCTCCCACAGAGCAGTCCCGCCAGCTCACCTACCAATCCAGATGTGTCTCCAGAGACGGCCTCTAATCTGCACAGGAAGCTTTTTAAAAAAAATTTAATTTCCCCTCTCACTGTCCAGACGACCACTCCTCCCCACCCGCCCAACCCGCCCCCCTCCCTGAGTGGCAGCGCCTCCCCTGTTCCCCGCGGGCCTGGCTGATGGGGGGGGCTGAGTCCCGCTCCCAGACGGCTGCTCATGGCCTCAATGGCCTTCCCGCCACTCCCGCCTCCCCCCCCCCCCAAAAAAAAAAACTTGCTTTAATTACAGAGTGGGGGGGTGGAGTGGGGGTGGTGCTGCGCGGCGTCTGAATGCAGACAGTGACTCTGCCAGGGACCCCGGGGGCAGATGGGGGGGGGGGGGGGGGGGCGGGATGGAACCCTCTGAGGACCTGCAGGTCAGTGCAACCTGTCCCCCCCCCCCCATTGCCGAAAACTCCCCCAGAATGAACAGCAGCAGTCAGGACCGGACGAAGGCCTAGCTCCCCATGCCCCCGGGCTGACGGATGGGGGGGGGCGGCTGCCGTAAATAAATAATAGCGTCCCTGGCAAATGGCGAAATTAGCGGGTTCCTGTTTCACGGGCGCTTCCCCTCTCTATCTGTCTCCCTCCCGCCCTGACGCACACCCCTCAGCCCCACTGACGTCAGCCCTGGCGGCTTGGCTGCGTCTGGCGCACACGCGAGAGAGAGAGAGAGAGAGAGAGAGAGAGAGAGAGAGAGAGAGAGAGAGAGAGAGAGACGAGAGAGAGAGAGAGGAGAGAGAGAGAGATAGGGAGATGAGAGAGGAGGAGAGAGAGAGAAGGAGATTAACACACACACACACAGATAGTCAGACACCACACACACACCACACCTAACATCACTTACTGATGTTTTTGTATATATTTTCATATTTTTTATATAACGGATTCATTGTATATAGTTGTATGTTATAACCACTGCTTTGGCAACACAAGTGCCTATATTTGTCATGCCAATAAAGCACTTTGAAATTGAAATTGAAATTGAGAGAGAGAGAGAGAGAGAGAGAACGACGCACGGGCGCGATCGCAAAAACAAAAAAAATTACAAAAAAGTCAACACAGACAAGTGTGTAATCCTGTAAAGCAGTAAAAAAAAAATAATAATAAATGAGACAAGCAGTAGCAAAAACAAATCCTGGGAAAATATAGCTCGTACTCGTAAAGGCAGGAGGCGCTAATAAGATGTCAGAATGGAAAGCGCTTTTCTGGGGCCGGGCAGACAAGCGAGGTTCTGCGGCCGTCGCCGTAAAGAGCGGCTAAAATTAGCGCCCGGAGCGTCTGGAGAAGCGAAAGAAGGCTTTTGTCAGACGGTGGTCTACGCGGGCCGCGCCGCGGCGCCCCTCCCTCGCCCTCCCAAACGCTTCCGGAGCCCCGAGGGAACAGATGCAGCCGGGTTAAAAACCAGCTGACTGCACGGACTTACCGCCATCGCTCCTTAGTGAGAGAGGGGCGGGAGCACGGAGAGGCGCGTGAGCGACGCGTACAAAAAAAACGATCTCTCCCATCCTGCCGTCTCGTGTGTCACGTGACCGCGGCCGACCCCGCGGGACCCTCGCCCGCCGCTCGGGTGCGCGGCTTTCCCGCCATTTGGGGCGTTGGCGGACTGGCTTATTTATTTATTCCGTGAAAAGGCCCGACGTCCACACCCGCCACCCCGACGTATTTACAACGGGACCGGAGCGGTGCTAAAAAAGAGGTCACACACCACACCCCCCCAGCACACCCCCACCAGACAGTCACACACCAAAGCACGCCGAGCTCTGCTGGGGCTGTCTGTGCGGTTTTGGGGGAATATCCTCCCACATCACACACCCCTCACGGTCCCCAGCTATTAAACCTTCAGCTGTTAAATCTGCAAAATGTCTTTTATATGAAAAACCAGAGCTGACCCAGATACGCAGGGAGTCTATCCAGGGAATCGGGTTGGCCTTATAGACGACGACTGTACCGCCTCACCAATCACGTGACACGTTACACCAAGCTAACGCTACGTAATCAAACGTTCATACGTGCGTTCAAACAGTGACTCATCACACACCACTGGAGGCATGTGACCTTTGACCCTTGCGCTTGTGCCCAGGGAAGCCCCCTCCAGGGGGAAGACTGGCCCACGCCCAGCGGCAAGCACGTCGATGTGCTCAAACAGCTGGACCGACTGCTGGCAGACGTGACTGACAAAGACTCGACCGTCTTCCTCCCCGACAAGGGATCCCCCACCGAGTGATCCTTCCGGTAGCCACGGCAACAGAGTAAACAACCAGCCCAACCGCCTTTGCCAGCGACAAGGAGAGCGGAATGTCGATGTTATTGGTCACTTCTTGACCAACAGCGGCCTCACGTTTCAGCAACAAAGCAAAAAAACCCCTACCTCAAATGTGCCCACAAAAATAAAAAAATGTATTCGGAATGTCTGTGGAGTGTCTTGGCAGAGCTGGGGGTTTCTACTGGCTCGTGCGATTTTTACTGGGAAGGATCACGGTTCACGTCTCCACCAACCCCCCCCCCCCCCACCACCACCCCCCCATGTTTTACTTGGTCCTGAGTCTTAACTGCGCAATTTTGGAGCTCTATGGTGCGTACCCAAAATCTGCACCGCAGAAGGAGATTCAGGCCAACTTTTTCTTACAGATTTTTGATCTTTGCAGAGAACACCCAAGGAATTTCTGTCCATTTCGGTGGAGGCAGAGAAAGGAAGCAGAAAAGATTCAGCTTTGGCTGTGAAGAGGGTGAGCAGAGCATATCTTGCACTGGACAGGAGCTCTGAATGATGAAAAACCAAAAACATACATTTGTTTCTCCAAAAGCAAGAGGGAGGACTGGGAATTTCAACTCACTCAAGACATTGTTATGGGTAATTTGAAACACTGAACTTTGCTAGAACTGAAAATATTTTGTAGATTTAGAAGACCCTTCCTTCAACAAATCATTAAATTCATTTTTTTGTGTGTTTCCTTTTTCCCTCTTGAGGGAAACCATTCATATGACATTTTACAAACAGGCAGAGCTAAATAAATGTGATATTTTATGACACACACCCGCAAGGTGGGGCCTCCAACAGACATCTCCCCGTTGTAAATCGAGCTCAAATCGGTCACATCTCATCGTTTCGATTACAATCTCTGCATGTGGTTTACTTTCTGCTGCTAAACTGATGTAGCTGTCCCTTTAATTTACATCCACAATGACCTGCGTTGTTCATGTGAAATGTCATTCTGGGCAGTGACCTATTCCTTCGTAGAGTACGCAATTACAGAAAAGTCTAATTTAATTTATAATGGGGAAATTTACATGAATACGCTGGAATCTAGGCAATGTGCCACTCGAGCTCCACGCACCTGATGGAAAAAAAAACAAACTGCGAGCAGAAATTCACACGTAAACCTGGCCGCTTTCACACCAGAGAAGGTCTTCATCACGCGGGACAACACAACAGGCAAGGGGACGAAACGGGGAAACTTCCAGAACAAAAGAAAGAAAATAATTTCTTGCTTCTAACTTGATTAGCGAGCGGGATCCGTTAGCGTGACACTCTCCGCACGTACGCCTCCTCGATCCGCACACAGGTCAGCAAACGCACGCCTGAACACGCCAAAGGCACGTTTCAGAGGTCAGCGGAAAGCCCAGAAGGTCACACAGGCGTTAATCTCGATTTACCCAGCAGCATTTGGGGTCTTTTTCACAAGTCTCTTTAAACATCTGGAACCTCCAGATCCACAGCCCTACCTGTGGCACTGGGCTC
>CM045892.1:3597500-3620000 GCA_025169545.1 Anguilla japonica
TTTTTGACCTCTTTTAAAGCTCTTAAAAACGTTTTTTTTTCTTTTGGCTTACTTTTATCAAATCTATGGGGTGAATTTTATAAAACTTTGTTTTATATCACCGTTTATCATTTATACTATTTTAATTTATTATTTTTAATATTTATAATGTGAAGTAAGATTTAGATTAACTCTTGTTTTGATTATATCATTATCTTTCATCATCCTGTTTTCATTTGTTTTATCATCATTTCTTAATCCTTGTTTCTATCTTCTTTCCTGTTGTGCATTATTATTTTTATTCTGTCTTGTGAAGCACGTTGTAACTTAGTTATGACAGGCGCTACATAAATAATAAAGACCATTGTTATTAATAACATATAACTTTTGGCACTGGAATGGCCCCTCGGTTATGACCTGTCCAAAGGCCCCTCCCCCAGATGGAAACGGACACTGGCCCTCCCCCAGACGGACACTGGCTCCGCCCCCAGAAGCACAGCCTGAAACTGAACCCTTTGCAAACTGTTACATTCTTGGCAGTGCCATCCGCTGCTCCCCCTGAGCAGCCAGAAGCCATAACACTCAGGAACACGACTCTGCTGAGCCTGCTGAGTGACCCGTAATTGATTTGAGCGAATCAGTGACCACGTCTCTCACCCTCGGCCCGGCCACCACACCTGGACCCGCACGGGACTTTGGACGAGGCGCACGCAAGCGAGGCCAGATCTGAGGCCGTCGAAATTTTATCAGACAGCACGACTCCTGCCCTTCTGTGTGACAAGACGATTTTCAATAAACCAGGAGAAAAGAAGCAACGCTTTTTCACAATGCTGGTGACACAGCAAAACACGACAGGACAGGAGACAAGGAGGATGTCAGCAAAAACGGCAACGTTCGCCATCTAGTGGCAAACAAAGGAACTGTCGTTACTCCGGGGGAGACCCTCAGTGCTACTCTTTTTCTGTGACTGCTTCATTTCTACCAATAAACACACACGCCTCCAGCCTCTCATGCACAAGGGCACAAGTGCGGCTGTGTCCAGGAAGGTCGAGAGTGCAACATGACTCTTACACGCACACGGCCTCTTCAGATCATGGGCTCCATCAAAATAACACAAAGGCATCGTTCTGCGGCCATGACACTTGACCGAACAAAGACCCAGGGCAAAAGCTCAAGGAGTTAGCACAGCAGGCAGAGTCACAAAGGAAAAACTGAACTGTGAACTGCGTGGCTGCAGTGGAAGTGTGCTTTTGAGCAGGGCTCGCGTCTGCGGATGCCGCTAACTCTTTTTAACGTACGATTAGAATGTTCTCAGCTAAACATTCCAATGCTGATGTCACAATCACTACTGGTAACTGGGAGCAAACAATAGAGTTCTAGAACACTGGCTCAAGAATTTTTAAAAAAACAACAACATTCCAAAAAACCTACTCTTCAAAGGGTTACCGTGGAATTTGGAATCTCGAGGTGGTCCAAAGCACAGCTCTCGGCCGAGAAGGTGGGAGGTGCAGGACGGAGGGGGCATTTGGGAGGTACTGGGGAGTGGGCCGAGGGTGGGGGTGATGGGGGTGGGACCATTGTCTGCTTTATCTAATCCTGGTAAGATCTGCAGTCCTTTCTGACCACAGCACAGATGGAGCCCCCCCCCCCCCCCACCTATCATCACTGAGGCTGTCTTTCATGTTGTTTGCACAGGTGTAATTACCTTCACCCCCCCCCCCCCCACCCAACCCCTCTTTTCTCTAACCCCTATGGCCTGCCTGGACCATGCCTTTGATACACGTGGAGCCTTTATCTTGTGTTTTTGGTCTGACCCGCCCCAACCCCCCCCCCCCCCCCCCCATCCTGAAAAAAGAGCCGTCGGCAGGTAGTCTGGGCTGTTTGTGTTTTGCCCCATTTGAGATGAGTGCGCTTGCTTTCCTCAGCACACATAGAGGTGCTGAGGAGCTGATAAGGGACACCGTGGGGGAGTGAGAGAGCATTAGTGAGCGTGAGAGAGCGTACGAGTCTGTGTGAGCGTTAGTGAGCGTGAAAGAGAGAGTGTCAGTGAGCGTGAGAGAGCGTTAGTGAGTGTGAGAGAGCGTTAGTGAGCGTGAGAGAGAGAGTGTCAGTGAGCGTGAGAGAGCGTTAGTGAGTGTGAGAGAGCGTCAGTGAGTGTGAGAGAGCATGAGCGTTAGTGAGCGTGAGAGAGCGTTAGTGAGCGTGAGAGAGCGTACGAGTCTGTGTGAGCGTTAGTGAGCGTGAAAGAGAGAGTGTCAGTGAGCGTGAGAGAGCGTTAGTGAGTGTGAGAGAGCGTTAGTGAGCGTGAGAGAGAGAGTGTCAGTGAGCGTGAGAGAGCGTTAGTGAGTGTGAGAGAGCGTCAGTGAGTGTGAGAGAGCATGAGCGTTAGTGAGCGTGAGAGAGCGTACGAGTCTGTGTGAGCGTTAGTGAGCGTGAAAGAGAGAGTGTCAGTGAGCGTGAGAGAGCGTTAGTGAGTGTGAGAGAGCGTTAGTGAGCGTGAGAGAGAGAGTGTCAGTGAGCGTGAGAGAGCGTTAGTGAGTGTGAGAGAGCGTCAGTGAGTGTGAGAGAGCATGAGCGTTAGTGAGCGTGAGAGAGCGTACGAGTCTGTGTGAGCGTTAGTGAGCGTGAAAGAGAGAGTGGTCAGTGAGCGTCCTGAGAGAGCGTTAGTGAGTGTGAGAGAGCGTTAGTGAGCGTGAGAGAGAGAGTGTCAGTGAGCGTGAGAGAGCGTTAGTGAGTGTGAGAGAGCGTCAGTGAGTGTGAGAGAGCATGAGCGTTAGTGAGCGTGAGAGAGCGTACGAGTCTGTGTGAGCGTTAGTGAGCGTGAAAGAGCGTACGAGTCTGAGAGAGCATCAGTGAGCGGAGACCGCACCCCGTCCCGCCACACCGCCCCACGCAGAAGCTCTCCTGGCTCTCTGGGGCGCTTTGGGGCGCCCGGGCCGTCTCACGCTCAGTAACTCCCTGACAGAGTGCGAGACGTGTATTCGGGGGGGGGGGGGGGGTGGTGGCGTTAAAGTGGCTGGAAAGACACTTGTGGGGTTTAAACAGCAAAGAAAAAAAAAAAAAAAAACCCAAAAAAGCTCTGCACCCGCGGCCCGCCCTGCTGGTCTGGAGGCAGCGCAGAGCCGCAGTGAGAACTTCGCTCGAGTCACATGAGCACCCGCCGGGCGAGCTCAATCAGCAGCATCGCCCGGCTCTCTGTGCTTACTCACCGGCTCTCAAAGAGGAAATCTTATTTTAGTTTCTTTCAAAAGAGGAGTTTATGGAGTGTGGGACAGGGGTGGGGGGCGGCTGTAGGGGGTGGGGGTGGGGTGGGGGGGGGCTCTGGGGGATCCTATCGCACGGGGGGGGGGGGGGGCGTCTCGGTTTACTCGAGCCTCGGGAGATGAGTCCCTCGAGGAAGCTGGCCCCCCGGCCCCCCCCCCCCTCCCCCCTCAAAAGCCCACTGGTGGAGATCGCCCTCTGCTGATAGAGAGCTCCCCTACCCCCCCGCGCCCCCCCCCCCCCGGGTCACGGAGCAGGCTAACAGGATGATGGATTACATGCAGAGTGTGTCACACGGCTGCTTTTGGGTTCTCCTGACTGTACCCCCCCCCCCCCCCCCCCCAGCCCTGACCTGGGGAGCATCCACCACAACTAATCTGACAGACCAGGAGAGAAAGAGAGGGAGAGAGGGAGGGAGAGAGGGAGAGGGAGGGAGGGAGGGAGGGACAGAGGGTTAAAGAAGTGAGAGAGAGAGAGAGGGAGGGAGGGAGAAAGAGAAAGAAAGGGAGGGAGGGAGAGGGAGGGAGAGAGAGAGAGAGAGAGGCAGGGACGGAGAATAGGAAAGGGGAGGAAGAGAGAGAGAGGGAGGGAGAAAGAGAGAGAAGGACGGAGAGTGAGAGAAAGGCTGACCCAGAGAGAGAGAGAGAGAGAGAGAAACCCAGGGAGAAAGAAAGGACGAGAGGTACTGTACATTATACGATTGCCTTCCTACGATAACAGACAGCGCTAAAACACGTTAAGAAGCAAAACAAAAGAAATCTTAATTCCCTGGAAACGCCCAAGACGTGAGGTCGCCTGGGGTCAGCTGACTGCAGGACGCCACAGTGGGGGGGGGGGGGGGGGGCGCTGGGGGGGGGGCTAGTAGACCTTGTGTTGGACTGGGTCTTACAACATACTGTAACATAGACATGCACCCCCCCCCCCCCCCAAAATCCTGGCCCAGGACCGCCCTCCTCACGGCCCCAAAACCCCAACCCGAGGTTCAGATCCGTACCCCGGGTCTCCTGGCCCCTAAAGGTGAAAGGTCAACATGTGCTCCGTGTTTGTTCAGCCCCGTCTGTAATGCGCAAGAGTGAGAATCTTTCGATAAAGTTTTTTCTAACACCAGCCCCCGGGGGGGGGGGTGCGGGGGGGGGGGGGGGGGGGGGGGGGAAGCGGTTTGCACTCCCATGACTGAGGAATCTTCCAGGCCAAAAAAAACCTTCACCGCTCGCGATCTTTTCTACGCAAACGTACGCAATTAATAGGCCAATAAAAATACATCCATCTTCGTCTGCGAGCGGGAGGAAGACGAAGGACAGGCCTGAACACGGGGGCAGTCGTTTGGTTACTGCAGTCTTTCGCAAAGCTTTAACCGCGCAGCTCCAGCGGCGCACGAGTACTCCCCGTGTTCCAGGGCTCTATAAGAGCAGATTAAAGAATAACGACCAGAAGCGGCCGTCCGGCCCGCCTCAGACTGTCTCAGACTGTCACCTGCCTGCGGTCCAGAGAGCATCCAGCGCTGCGGCAAGCCTGGGCTCGAACAACCCGAGGGCTACACGGCCCACAACAAGCCGTTAAAACTCCCGCTGGGAAAAAAAAAAAAAAAAAAAAAAAAAAAAAACAACAACTTCCTGATATCCGTGCAGAATCTACCTTTTGAGCTATTTCCAGATACGCTCACTGAACAACAAAAATGTACTCAAGACCTGGAAAAAAAAAAACGCGAAAATAAAACGTCAGATTCGTTGTTTTTTTCCCCTCATCAGAGTCATCTGTGAATGCTTGAGGGAGAAAAGAAAAAGAGAACAAAAAATGTCACTTTCATTTAGTTTGTATTTTTCAGGTTGAGTTCTGTCAGCAGTACTACATTACATTACATTACAGGCATTTAAAAGACACTCTTATCCAGAACGACTTACACAGTTTTTACCTTACATCCATTTATACTGCTGGATATATACTGAAGCAGTGCAGGTCTAGTACGTGTACCTTGCTCAAGGGTACAACGGCAGTGACCTACCCGGGAATCGAACCTGCGACCTTTCGGTTACAAGACCAGTTCCTTACCCATTACACTACACTGCCGCCCAGTATTGGGGGGCGGTTAGCAGCAGTAACTCAGCAGGCAGCTGTGAGTGGGGGCCAGTTTGCAGGGGGGGGCTCAGAGAAGCCAGGCTGCGGTCGAACAGAGAGCGCCGTAACAAGTACAGTAACCCTGTAAAACAAGCGGCCAATTATCTACGCTCGCCGCCCCCGCCCCCGCCCCCATCCCGCCCCGCCCTCGCCGCCCGGGCAGGAGAAGGTCGGTTTGGGGAAGCGCCAGAGGGGGGGGGGGGCCTCTTAGCCAGGGTGCGCTCCCAGAATGCCGAGCAGTAAACGGGAGCCTCCCCCTGACCCCCCCGCCCCCCGCGCCTCGTCCCTGGCACCCCAGCACAGGCCGTGGGATAAATCATCCTAACCCCCCCCCGCGCCTGGTCCCTGGCACCCCAGCACAGGCCGTGGGATAAATCATCCTACCCCCCCCCCCCCCCCCCCCCCCCCCCCCCGAGGATGGAATGGCATTCAGGATGCGGGGGGAATTTAAGACGGATGGCGAACGCACCCACGGCGGGAGTCCTGACCCCCCAGCGATGAGAGCGGCACTGTCAGGATGAGAGGGTGTGTGTGTGTGTGTGTGTGCGTGCGTGTGTGTGTGTGCGCGCGTGTGTGTGCGCGTGTGTGTGTGTGTGTGTGTGTGTGTGTGCATGTGGGAGGTACAGAAGACTGTGTGTATGTTTATACTGCGCTAATTGTTGTGGTGGATGGTGGTTTGGATGAATGTGTGTTTGGGTTTGTCCATGCATGCCAGCGTACCAGTGTGTGTCTGTGCCTGTCTGTGTGTGTGTGTGTGTGTGTGTCTGTGTGTCTGTGTGTGTGTGTGTGTGTGTGTCTGTGTGTGTGTGTGTGTGTGTGTAAGGGGCAGGTGAAGACTGAGTAATGTGGTATTACAGACATCCATAGTCACCTTGCACAGTGACCCTGATCAAAGCACAACAAAATGGAATTAGGGAGAAACAGCAGAGAGCCCGGGGGGCGGGGGGGGGGGGGGGGGGGAACACCCCACACGGTGCCCAACCCTCCTGCTACTCTTCCCTCCCCCCTCCCTCCCTCTCTCTCTCGCTCTCTCCTTCTCTCTCAGACACCAGCAGCCTGAGATCCATACAAAGGGAAGGGGGGGGGGGGTCGGGTGGGGGGCTTTGGGCTGGTGTTGGGAATGGGGGGGAGTCGGGTGGGGGGTCGGGTGGGGGGGGGGGGTGTATGGGGGGGTCATAAGCTCCCAGTCAGACATGACAGCACCTGGAGGCTTTCTTTGCTTCTACCCCCATGGGGGTGACAGGGCTGAGGGATTGCCCCCATCGCTAATGACTCACCTCCTCCTGATATCACAGGAGGTCAGACTGGTTTACAACGCACATTGTCTGGATACTATGCTGTCTTTCTGTCTGTGTTTATCTGTCTATCTGTCTGCCTGCCTATCTGTCTGTCTCTCTGTCTGTCTGCCTGCCTGCCTGCCTGTCTGTCTGCCTGACTGACTCTCTGTCCGCATGTCTCTGTCTGTCTGCTGTTTGTCTGTCTGTCTGCCTGCCTGTCTGTCTCTCTGTCTGTATGTCTGTCTCTCTGTCCACCTGTCTGTCTGTCTACCCTCCCATTCTTAACATGGTGAGAACATTCCAGCCAGTACTGACAATTTTAAGAGAAACATTTACTTTCAAAAAGATTCAGAATTCAATCCTTCTTTCGTACGGCTGTATGTTTTTCTTGGTAACTGTGTCTTGTTGAAAATTCTTAGGCATCTGCAGAGACTGTTTCAAAACACACAAAATTACCAACGTTTCAAGTTATTTCAAATATGTATGTGACCCTGGTCTGCTCATGCAGAAGCAGGCGATTAGGCACAGCTAATCAGCTAACGGGAATTTCGAATGTGTTGCGTAACATTTCCACAGAGCTGCGATAAGGTGCCAGTTCAGGTGGAATGCACAGCACAGGCTGCAGTCAGTTTTATTTAAAATCAGCCAGTGCAGGAACTGAACCGAAATTCCAATTCAATCCAGTTAATTAACTGGATTTCAGTTAGTTAATTTTCTCAAGTGACTGAATTGCAATGGGACTGACCCCAACCCTTTCCGCACACTGTGTTCGAATGGCCATAGTGAGAACGTCACTACACCACCCAGCAACCCCCCCCCCCCCACCTCAACCCATACACCCCCCCAACCCTGGACCACACCCCCCCCCCCCCCCCCCCCCCCCCCACCGCGCCACTCCAACCCATCATTCGTCGTTTCCTTTGATTAACCCCATCACTCCACCCTCCCCCCCCCCCCCCCCCTGAGAATACATATCAGACTACGTTTCCCATAACCCCCCTCCACCCTTGAGTGCCCTGGTCCTCACTGGTGAATTCAAACACGTTCTCTCTCACTGGGGGGGGGGGGGGAGGGGAGGGGGGGGGGAGGGGGGGCGTTCTGTCATCCACGGCCAGACAGGGGACGGAAGAGAGCCTTGGGAGAGGAAAAAAAAGAAAAGAAAAAAAAAAGAGAGACAGACGAGGGGTGCGCTATTTGTGCGCTGCGATAGCAATCGCGCAACCTTGCCCTTCAGACGGTTTCCCGGGGGAAGCTCAAGGATGTCGCACGCGATGAGCGGCTCTGTCTCGTCAGGGAATTCGGTGCCTGACGTGCGGGCGCCTCTCCCGAGCTGGGGGGGTGAGTTCACAAAGCAGGATTACTGAGTTAGCTTTATCTTTACCCCCCCCCCCCCCCCCACACCCGACTGACCTCACAGATATCAGTCAGTGGTCTGCGTTGAGACTCCCAAACTTTCAGCCCCCTGATTTACACCCTCCCTCCCTCCCTATGTACACACACTACCCCCTCCGCCCCATACAGCCCCTGCCCCAGCCGGGAGGCCCAGGGGAGTCGTAAGGCAGGATGATCCCCCATTCCAGGGAGCTTCAGAGAGGGGGGGGGGGGGGGGGGGCGAGGGTATGGGATACAGAGCTCTGGGGCAGGGGTGCGCAAAAAAAGTTTGGAGGTACGCAGGTGGGCAGCCATTTTGAGATGGGCATTCAGTTTGCATGAATATTTCACAGTTTGCTGTATCTATTACCGGCTATGGACTTCAACTGTAAGCCTCAGCAGTTCTATTTTTCAACGTATATCACACAGTTGAAGTTTTATAGTGATGTTAATGGACTGAGCTGGCACACAGTTGCCTAACCTGGCGCTGGCAGCCAATTTCACAAGTAAAGAAGTCCACTGCAGATTAACTAACTGCCAAATTCTAACTGCCAAATTCCTCAGCGGTTTTTAAAAAATGACCCACTGCTTTAGAATTGGAAAAATAAAATAAAAAAGCAACCAGTCTATATGGTGACTTCTAACCGCAGTTCATTTCAGTTCAGGCAAGGAATAAAAAAACCAGGGGTCTCAAGTCTGTGGCCCAGGAGAAAAAATAAAACCGGTTTAGTGCTTCTCCCTGACAGTAAAATTAGCAAATAAGTGATTTAATGGTCACACAGGACCCGGCCTCGATCTGCTGAGTGATTTGCCTGAGGAGGACAAAACTTTTTCCCTCGCATAAAAAAAGGAGGGGGGGGGGTCGCGATTAAGCAGAGGGGTTCCTACCCTACAAAATCCCAGTGAAAATATAACAGGAGGGAGCAAAATGAAAATGCCCTCGGCACAGACTTGAGTGGTTAGGCTACACGTAGGCTACGCCACGTACCTGACACGCCATGATAAACCTTTCTATTCACGGGAATATGAATAGCCGAAAATGATCAAACGCATCTTCAATGTCGTGCCTCGCGGCAGTACATCGGGGCTGCGTATGAGCGTTTGCCAACTTCGAGAGCAAAAGATGAGATTATGTAACTGTCAAGTCCACGCAGGACTGGGCTGTTTTCGTCTTGCCGTTTTACACCTGTAATACTACGGAGCCCCTTAAGGGACACGAGTGAGAAAAAATAAAGAAAATACTTTTGCGTGTGAAACTTTTGCGCTCTCCCGAGAAAAGAACGTGTATAAATAAGTAAATAGCAGCACATGTGCACTTCCGGGTCGTTGTCATGGTGTCATTTACGAGGAAACAGTGAACATTGAGCAGCTT
The DNA here is from genome assembly GCA_025169545.1 of Anguilla japonica. Taxonomy (NCBI): domain Eukaryota; kingdom Metazoa; phylum Chordata; class Actinopteri; order Anguilliformes; family Anguillidae; genus Anguilla; species Anguilla japonica. The sequence goes on from CM045892.1 coordinate 3,606,876, forward strand.
CGCATAGTTTACTTCAAGTTGGCTTTAAATATAAGGGGGTTTGCGAGACTATTGTGAATACACGTAGCATGCACTCCGTCCTCCGACACACACAGGCGGGAATAAATACATAATATGTATTTATTTTATATCTGTATCTGTATCTATGTATTCGTTTGGGAATGCGAAAGTTTTGCGAGGAAACGCAAACGCATCTTCTCACCCATTTCAGGGCTTCCGTTAGAGGCAAACTCGCGAATGAAACGGACTGCTTGAAACTTTGAGGCTAAATACTTGCACTTGTTGAATGATTCCACCCACGGGTTTGAAATGAAAAAAAAAACATCTTTACCATCTTTCATTTGACTTGTCACTCACATTTTAATGGCATTTCTTGCAGCTGTAGTGCGACAGAATTAAAAGGAAACACGCAAATCCCCTAAATGTCACACGTCAGATGTATTTGTGATTGTTGAGTAATGTACTTTGGAGAGAAACTGGTGAGGTCTATTTAAGTCTTTCTTTCATTTCAGCGCAGTAAGATTATGATAACGGGTCAGAGCAATATGAGTGCAGTCTATTTGAAAGCCTGATTACAATCACAACCTCTACCTAGCTTCGGATATGATTCAAGACGAGCCAAAAGAAATAGTTTGGACTTGATCTAATAATTCTTTCAAACAAAATTCTTTTGTTTTGTAACTAATGTCAGATTAAGGCACACGCCCAGTGGCTGAACCAATTTAAACATGCCACTCATTAATATATCTTAATGCTTGTCAGTATTATCAGGTCTTGCCATAAAATAATTCCTTCAATAGGCTGATCTGTGGAAAACTCAAGTTTGCACAAGACATGGAGATATGTGACACCCACAGACAGGTTGAATATGAAAATATTATTTTTGGATTGCAAATGCACATACGTGCACACACACACAAACACTACTGTGTCACTGAGGTAGAACAAGTAGCTGAGGTAGAACAGGGGCTCAGACTGGTGAGAAAAGAGGAGAGGGAAACCGACAAGAAGAGGAGAACGGGGGGAAAGACAGAGAAAAAAGAGAAAGACGGAGAGGAGGTGAGAGAACACTCAGTGACGGAGAGGGAGGGGGGATGGGCTGAGGGCAAAGAGTTGGAAGAGATAAGAAAAAAACGAGAGAGGAGAAATTATGGGGGTGGGCGAGAGATAAAGAAGAGAGCTGGCATTCTCACGGAACACAATAGAGACTACAGAAGAGTGAGCGTTTTAGTGAGGTGGGGGTGGGGGAGTTTCTGAAGCGGGGGGGGGGGGGGGGGGGGACCGTGTCAGAGTTCTCTATACAGATTCCCCATCTTGTGTCAAATGCATCAGACTGTACAGGAGTGTGGAGGCGCTCTTGTGATGTCACTATTGGGGGCGGGGCCGGCCATCAAGAGTTCCGTGTGTGCAGCCTTGGGAGACTTGAGCCAATGACTTTACATCAGGTTTGTATTCCAGTGGGACTGTACTAAAGCAGTAACAGAACTAAAAAGAAGGAGGACTCATAATATAAAAAAGAAGAGGGATATTCCCTGGGAGAAATTATAAGTTATTTATCTTGCCTTTTATAGGTATTCTGTGATATGGCATTTGTATTGCGCCATTTCACATAAATTATAAATAAAGCTTAAAAAAAGAATAAAAAACGAAATACAAGTAGTACGAAAACTTCTGGTCTTCCCAGGGACTACTGATGCAAACGGTCATTACAGCACCTGACTGTCCTGTGCTTCGGACCTGAACAGGGTATCTAAGCAACAAACTGCAAAAAAAAAAAAAAAAGGAAAACAGGAAAAAAAAACATTTCAAATAAAAAGAGATGGCACTTCCCCAGTCCTCCTCCCACTGTCTGAAGTACCTCGATTGTAAAAAGATGAGGGGGGGGGGAAAAATGATTCTCCCATCTTGCTTCCCCAAGCAGTTTCTCCGTCACTTGTTCGACGCACAAAGCACGCGCTGTTTCCAGACGGAGACGGAGAGGGGCGCGGGGGACCAGGACGTACGGAACGGGCGAACGAGCAGAAGACGAGGGGTCGGGGGGGGGGGTGCGTAAGAGCACTAAAACGTGCCTGCGAGGGCGCCCGTGGTTAAGCTGCAGAGTGCCCCGGACAATGGGCCCCGCAACGAGTTAGGGGCCCCCCTCCCAAAAACAAGGGCCGCCATTCTCGCGCAGGAAAATCCCCCCTCCCCCTCCTCCACCCCCCCCCTTGACCTTTAACCTCTCACCCTGCCCGCGTGGCCCAATCAATGCGTCCCATTGTCAGGGGCGTAATCTTCCAGAGGGAGGTGGGGGGGCGGGGTGGGGGGGTGGGGGGGTGGGGGGGGGCGGGGGAGAGAGGAGCCAGGGCACCCGCCTCGTGCCGCCCCATCTCAACGCCTGTTCATCAAGAGGGGCGAGCGGGACCGTGCGTCCGAGACAGAATCCACCCCCCCCCCCCCCCCCTCCCCCCCCCCCCAGCACACCGGCCACATCAAGGGCTGGACTGTGGGTGTCCTGCGTAAAGGTGGGGGACAGATCAAGCGGACAGACCTCCCACCCCCCCCCCAGCCCCCCCCCCCCCCCCCCCCCCCCTTTTACTGATGATGTCATTATTCTACTCTTCTACTGTGCGTGTGTGTCTGTGTTGCCACGACGTACAAAGTGGGCCAAGGACCCGTATTTATCAAGGGACTCAGAGTAGGACCGCTGAACTAGGATCAGTTTGACTTTTTAGCTCATAATGGGTACAATGGATGTGAACCACGGAGACCTGATCCCAGATCAGTGCTATTGTGCTGTTGGTATATGGCTTGATAAAACACAGGCCCAGGTCTCTTCAGAGCGACGCAGTGCATTTACAGGGCAGACGCAAATCCGAAGACATTTCCTGCCGTGAGCAGCGCGTGTCAATGTGGGAAACCACAATTTCGTGCTCGGTGGTGTTCTTGCCCAGACACTTAAAGTCGTAAATTACCAGACACGGGCCGTCCTGCATCTCAGGACACGCCGTGAAACTTCTGCGCACGCAGAGTCCATGAATTAGTCGGGATTATCCGGGTCCAGAAATCCCCGATCACAGACGTGGCCCGGGAGCTACAGAAGTTTCTGGAAATACACGCGTGTGTGTGTGACACGGGGAAAACTACTGCTCACGACCGACACCCCCCCCCCCCAAATTTCACTGAAATTTAACAGGTCAGGAAATCTTCCAGAAGCTCAGTTATTCATGAGGTGATGGTAGCTTCTGAGCATGATCTGGCGCATGATCTGGGCGGCACAGTGAGTAAGGAACTGGGCTTATAACCAAAAAAAGGTTGCAGGTTCGATTCCTGGGTAGGACACTGCCGTTGTACCCTTGAGCAAGGTACTTAACCTGAATTGCTTCAGTATATATCCAGCTGTATAAATGGATACAATGTAAAATGCTGTGTAACAGTTGTGTAAGTCGCTCTGGATAAGAGCATCTGCTAAATGCCTGTAATGTAATGTAATGTAATGCAGTAACCAGCAGTAGCTGAGAGAAGCACATGGGGAGACAGCGTGGTCCTCCAGGGGCTGGGCTGGGAAACCCTGTTTGTGAATGCCTCTTCCATGACCTGGGGCATTCTGGAGGGGGGTATTAATATCGCACAGGAAAGGAAAATGGCTTGTCGCTCCACAAGACAGGCCCCCCGCTCCTTGTTTAAAGACTTCCCCCAATTGTCAGTTCCCAATCACCCTAACCCTTTCCCGCTGCGGTGTACTGCACGCTAAGCACCCTCTGCTTTCCGCCGTAGAGCTAACACAACTTCCATCTGGACACCGAAAGAGAAAGGTGAGAGAGTGCATGAATAAACATGGGACCGCAGCCACAAAACCAAATGCAAGCCTGTAGTAAATGTGGTTTTTTTTTTTTTTTAAAAAAAAACTGAAGGAGTGATTCTTCTTTCATGGAGGTCTGGGAGTACTTTTCTCCAGTGGAGCTTCAATCATCTGGTCATTAAAAAAGCCATAAGGAATTCAGACGACCTCCCTGTGACCATGGCGACTGAACTCTCTGTCAGTGACTGTTGTCTCTGTGGGTGATCGCTCTATGGAGGATTACCACTCTGTGGTTGGCTGCTCTATGTGGGTGACCACTCTGTGGTTGATCGCTCTATGTGGGGTGACCACTCTGTGGGTGGCTGCTCTATGTGGGTGACCACTCTGTGGTTGGCTGCTCTCCTTGTGGGAGATCGCCCAAAGTGGGTTACTGCTCTAAGTAGGTGACCACACCCTGAGGATGACTGCTCTATGCGGTTGACTGCTCTCTTGGGGAGATCGCCCAAAGTGGGTTACTGCTCTAAGTAGGTGACCACACCCTGAGGATGACTGCTCTATGCGGTTGACTGCTCTCTTTGAGGATGACTGCTCTATGTGCTTGACTGCTCTATGTAGGTGACCATACCCTGAGGATGACTGCTCTGTGTGCTTGACTGCTCTGTGTAGGTGACCATACCCTGAGGGTGACTGCTCTATGTGGTTGACTGCTCTATGTAGGTGACCATACCCTGAGGATGACTGCTCTATGCGGTTGACTGCTCTCTTGGAGGATGACTGCTGTATGTGGTTGACTGCTCTCTCTGAGGATGACTGCTCTATGCGGTTGACCGCTCCCTGAGGATGACCGCTGTATGTGGTTGACCGCTCTCCTGAGGATGACTGCTGTATGTGGTTGACCTGTGGCTCATACCGGCCGGACAGTGGCATGTTCACAGGCCCAGTCCAGTGAGTCTTTCAGTGTCAGCTAAAGGAGAAGAGCAAGAGAGAAGCCAAACACAACAGGGCCTGTTTTCTCTGTCTGCACTGGGTTCTGCATGGAAGAGCGGGGGGGGTGGGGGGGGGGGCTAGTCTGTGAGTCAGCGTTAATATTTACCAAAGATTCCACAAAGCCTCCACACACACATGCACGTGCGCACACACACACGCGCGCGCACGCACACACACATACGCAAGCACACACACACACATACGCGTGCCCCCTCCTTTTTTCTATGAGGGGCTTCTCATCTCATTGTCCACCTGGCAGCAGCTCAGTCAGAACATTTAACGCTGCCGTTCCTTTCAAACCGGGACATTTCTCCTTATTCAAATTTTCATATAACAGGATTAAAAGCGCATAAATAGAGGGTGGGGGTGGGGAAGGGGGTTCTAGGAAAATAGGCTTCTAATCTTACAATCTCACTAATGTTCTCTTCTCAGGAAATAATTTAAACAACCAGCTCGAGACGTTTTTTTAAAAAAAAAGCGGTTCCACACAGATGGATATCTCCGTTTCACCGCGTAACACAATTATTCCGAGATTACTTCAGGCAGGTAACTCAGCCTTTCACATGGAAAAAGAGAGGAGGAGGAGGAGGAGGAGGAGGAGAGGAGGAGGTCCGCATCCAAGCCCATTACTACTCATGAATCAAAATCCAATGACCGCCTCGTTGCAGCAGCACTCAATAGTTTTTGAAATATTGCCCGCATACTTCATGTGCCTCCATCCCCCAACCCCCCCCACCAGAAGTACGAAGGTCAAAAAGCCACCATGTGGTATTCTGAACACAGTCCCACTACCTATGAAAACACCCGCAGAAACCCAACGTCTGAGTTCTGTTACTGGAATCATCGTCCAGACAAAACCGCAGTAATAGCATTAGCGACATAAGCGGCTATGACATCACCTGCTGCTGGCATGTCCAGCAGCCAATGAAAACACAGGTAAGGGGGCCTAAACAGAAGCGCAGGCCGTAGCCACAGTCTTGCGCGCGCTGGCATTCCAAGGCCGAGGTCAGGGGGCCCAAAACCGGCAACCAAAAACCCCCCCCCCCCCCCCCCTCGCCCCCGCCCCCCCACCCTACTCCACCCCCCCCCCCTCAGTCACAGCTCATCCCCCATAAAAGTGATGAACTGCCCAGCCCAGGGAGCGCCGCATGCCGATATAAATCAGGCTGGGGCGGGGGGGGGGGGGGCAGGAGGGGGGGGATGGCACAAAACTCCGGGCCCCAGGGGGCACGTTCTGCTCAGAGGGAGGTTTGGGTCCAACCCGAAACGCCGGGGCAATCCCCTCGGTGGATGCGGGGCGTACGCGGCCCAGGCCCGGGCAGAGGTGCAGGGGTACGCTCAGCACATTCGGGGTTTACTCCGCTCGAGAGCTCAGCACCCCGTCCCGTCTCCGCACGGGGGCGAGGCCGAACACAGGCGCGTGATCGAGAGGCCGAAGGCTCCCGCCAAAACTGACGCTGCAGCTGACTGCAGCGAGCTGCGCCAACTGCCCCTGAGCGCCATCAAAGTGCAGCCAGGGAGGACCACCTGCACAGAGACGCGCTGGAGCTGAGTGTGTGTGTGTGTGTGTGTGTGTGTGTGTGTGTGTTAGTGAGAGTGTGTGTATGCATGCATTTGTGTGTGTGCTCACAAGTGTGTGTGTGTGTGTGTGAGAAAGCCTGTGTGTGTGTGCATTTGTGTGTGTGCTCACAAGTGTGTGTGTGTGTGTGTGTGTGTGAGAATCTGTGTGTGTGTGTGTGTGTGTGTGTGTGAGTGTGTGTGTGTGAGAAAGCCTGTGTGTGCATCTGTGTGTGTGTGTGTGTGTGTGAGAAAGCCTGTGTGTGTGCGCATGCATGTCCGTCCACAAGCACGTCACCTTCTGTAACTTATCATTTATCAAACCTTGTGAAACCCACATTACCCAACAGAGTCCACGTCCTCACAAAACACGTGACTCCGGCTCCCTGGCTCAGACGAACGTATCGTGCGTTTGTGAGTAATGTCACTGACTTTGTAAACGTTCCACCGTCGGACGTGATATTACCATGGAGAATCTCGATGGGGATCAGGTTTGCATGACAAAGCACAGTTTTTTTCCTTTCATAATGGCTGTTTGTATTAAGCAAACTCCCCCCCCCCCCCCCACCCCCCACTCATGGTATGTTAGTTAAGACAACAGCGGAGCTTTTGCCTTGTTTTAAACAAGCGCGTCTGCACGTGCCCAGTAAGAACTCAGCGCTCTGGCACTGAGGAATACCAGAGCTTGTGAGGGCCAATTAGGGTCTGGCTCATATTAATGCAGGAACCAGAGTTCACAACTCCCCCCTGTCCACACCTGACAAACACACACACAGATAAGCTCCATCACACACACACACACACATACCAGCACTCTCTCACACACTCTCACACACACACACACACACTGATGCACACTCTCACACACACACACACACACACATACCAGCACTCTCTCACACACACACACACACACACTGGCTTTCACACCCACCCACACATACCAACACTCACACTCTCACACACACACACACACACACGCACAGATACATACCAACACTCACACACACACACACACACACACACACTCTCTCACACACACACACACACACCAGCACAGATCTCTACCAACACTCACACACATGGCTTTCACACTCACACTCTCTCACACACACACACACACACACACACACCAGCCCATTCATAAAGCTTTCATTGCTCCTGCAGCAATCGGACACTGAGCAGATTACCTCCTGGGAAACAGCGGTTCATTAATTAATCAGTCATGTAGGAAAGCGAGCCAGCGCTGGGGGGGGGGGGGGGGGGGGGGGGGTGTCGTGTTTTTGGGAGCTGTCCGTCAGGGATCCAGTGTTCCCCTGAGCGGAGCTGAATGTGCATGTCAGGGTGACCTGGGCCCGCCTCTCAGATCACTGACCCAAACTCAGTGACCCAGCAGGGAGCACCTGCCCCCCCGAATCTGTGTTCTGATACTCCTCAGCGTACAAGGCATGGATAATATCAAAAAGAGTGTGTGTGTGCATGTGTGTGTGTGTGTGTGTGTGCCTCTGTGAATGTGTGTGTGCGAGTCTCTGTGTGCGTGTGCGTGCGTGTCTCTGTGAGTGTGTGTCTGTCTGTGTGTCTCTGTATGCGTGTGTGTCTCTGTGTGTGAGTGTGTGTCTTTGTGAGTGTGTGTGTGTTTGTGTGTGTGTCTCTGTGTGCGTGTGTCTGTGTGTGTGTGCGTGTGCGTGCGTGTCTCTGTGAGTGTGTGTCTGTCTGTGTGTCTCTGTATGCGTGTGTGTCTCTGTGTGTGAGTGTGTGTCTTTGTGAGTGTGTGTGTGTTTGTGTGTGTGTCTCTGTATGTGTGTGCGTGTGTGTGTGTGTGTGTGTGTGCGTGTGTGTGTCTCTGTGAGTGTGTGTCTGTCTGTGTGTCTCTGTATGCGTGTGTGTGTGTGTGCGTGTGTCTGTGTGTGTGTGCGTGTGTCTGTGTGTGTGTGTGTGCGTGTGTGTGTCTCTGTGAGTGTGTGTCTGTCTGTGTGTCTCTGTATGCGTGTGTGTGTGTGTGCGCGTGTCTGTGTGTGTGTGTGCGCGTGTGTGCAGTACATCCAATCTTTTCTGGTCCAAAAACCCAGAACTAATCAGAACCATCCCCATGTCGCAGTCCCTTTCCAGCACCAATGCCTGGAAAGACCTCCCCCAAATTTAACCCCGAATCCCCTCCGCCCCTGTGACCGTGAAGGTGCTCCGTCCCATCGCTGGGACCCCAGCGGAACACTGAAGCCACATGATCACACGGTCACGTGACCACAGGCTGCCAGTCGATCCGGGGCCTTGGCCTCGGCTCACAGAGGGGGAGCGATAACGAGATTTAGGAAACGCCGGTGACATCAGCAGCAATAAATGAGCTCACCGCCACATGCTGTGCTTTTATTTATTTTTTTTCCGTGGGGTGGGGGGGGGAAGGAGGTGGGGGGGTGGGGGGGGTTGGGGGGGGGCGGGCAGAAAGTTCGCCTGGCCTCAGCCGTTCCCGTCCTGGCCCTGGAACGCAGAGCCGCGCGCACACGGGCACCCCGGACCCAGATGGGACTCAGCGAGGACTCGGATGCATGTGGACGCGTGCGGGAAAAAAAACGAAAAAAGTGACGACGGCGGCGGATGGCGATCGCGGTGGCCGAGACCAGCTACCCCACACGGCTCGGGCGAACCCCACGCACACGGCTTTCATTAGGGCTGCGCATTCCCCCGCATCTGCGTCCGCGGGAGGGGGGGGGGGGGGGGGGGGGGGGGGGGGGGTGGCAGGGGCAGGGGCAAGGGGGGGATTTTAATTAGATTTCCCCAGATTAAAAGCTGCAGCTGCCCCTGGGGGCTCCAGTATAAAGCACTACAGGGATGAAGCTGGAAGAGATGGTGGTTTGAGAGGCCGCCAAGCCGCCAATGCCACTGCCGAGGAAGATGAGGAAGAAGAGGAAGAGGAGGAGGAGAGAAGCGAAAGGAATCGCCGCATTCCCCCCCCCCCCCCCCCAGCCCCCCCGGGAACCCCAGCAGCGGGTCAGGTGACCTCATCACAGCAGCATAATACCAGCTTCCCCAAGGAGGGGGCCACCGCAAAGAAAAAAAAAAAGTCTGTCTTAACAAGTGCTTCAGTCCTGTAATGAGACTTTAAAAATCTTATGTCATTCTCCCAAGTACAACATGTTAGCCTGGTTTGAGTTCCTTTCTGCTTAGCGAGGGAAATTTCCTCACCCCCATTGGTACATCTTTAAATGAGGCAAACTGCCTCATCTCACGAGCAATCTTTTGTCACATTCAGCAAAAAAATCCTCTCAGCTTTTCCTGGCCTGATCAGTGGTCTGATCACGTTTTTTTCAGAAAAAGCAAGCGAAATTACACCACACTGGAGAGAACAACGCCTCTTGGCATCCTTTGTCAGATTCTCTCTCTCTCTCCATGCTATGTCACTATATTAGATTACATTATAAAATAATAAATATTAGATTAGAGTCCTTGAACCCTGGGATATGCTTACAGAATTAAGGCATGGAAATAACATGACAGGGCACTGTAGCATCGGTCCGATGGCACAAACAACAAAAAACTCAATACCTCAGACAGCAACAGTAACCACCTACATATTTCACTCAAAACTATCTATGGCTGAATTTTTTAAAAAATTATTCCCATTTTTTTCCATTCAGAACTCCACTGCAACGGTGATGAAGCTATGAAAAAAAAAAAAAAAAAAAGAATATTTTTATGTCCTGGCAAACGAGACTGAAGTCCTTTTCCAGAAGAGTGAAATAATCAAATCAGAAGCCAAATCAAATTACGCGGCCAATCAATTACGGGTTTTTATGTTCGATGGCTCTTTGTTTGGTTGGAACTGGACAGCATGGAAAGTTAATATTTTCCCCGAGTTGCAGTCGCTCTGTGATACTACAGTAAGCTGGAGAGGGATGGATTTCATTGGAAGGCAGTGTAGTGTAATGGGTAAGGAGCTGGTCTTGTAACCTAAAGGTCGCAGGTTCGATTCCCAGGGTAGTTAATTGTACCATCGAGCGAGGTACTTAACCTGCATTGCTTCAGTATTTATCCAGCTGTATAAATGGACACTGTGTGAATGCTACATAGAAAGCTGTGTAAGTCGTTCTGGATAAGAGCGTCTGCTAAATGCCTGTAATGCAATGTAATGAAAGTTAGCACAAAAGCACAAAAGCAAGTCAAGCACAAAAAGATTGCTGTTGGCGGGGGTAGGGGGGCCTCTTCAGAACGTGGGCCGTGAGTCGATCAAAAGGTAAGGACGCCTTCTGATGTTTAATGTCCGGGCACTTAAAAGTTACCAACTGCCGTAAAAAAAAAAAACACACTGTAAATGTTCCGGATGCATCACAAAAGGCTACTGCCAGGCAACTAAGACGTCAGCTCGTGAAAGGGTAGCACATAACTCAGTGCTGCAAAGAGCCAGATCCCGTTTGGAGGGGGGGGGGGGGGGGGATGCAGAGATCAAGGATTCGATCAAAGGGGAGGCTTATCTTTCAGGGGGTGGTATGTGGGTGCCCGGCACGTCAGGTCGGCGGAACTAATGGGGCGGTAACCGAGCGACCCCCGGACGACCGAAACGCTCCCTTAACTTCGGCAGAACGACAACCACGGCCCACAGATTTACGAAATAGGTCTCTAAATCAGGGCCCCTTCGACACATTCAGCTGCTCCCTTAGCCAAACAGACAGACTTTAGAACTAGATCTAGACATGCAATGAAGGTCACAGGTTCGATTCCCAGGTAGGACACACTGCCGTTGTACCCTTGAGCAAGGTACTAGGCCTGCATTGCTTCAGTACATATCCTTCTGTATAAATGGATGCGATGTAAATGTGTGAGTGTGTGTGTGTGTATATGTGTGCATGTGTGTGTGTATGTGCGGGTGTGCATGTGTTGGGGGTGAAGGTGGGCAATACTGCTTTAAAATGACATGACATTATATTACAGGCATTTAGCAGGTTAGCTACCTTGGCTCAAGGGTACAACGGCAGTGTCAGAACAGCTGCCCTCAGGATCACATGACCCCGTTTCTCTTTTCTTCTGTGGTATCTCTGCTCTGACTCCATTGATTGGGCCTCCTCTAACGGGGTGGAGCCCCTGTTAAATGGCATGCTGAAGGAAATGCCCAAGCTTTATAGAGGTGCCAGGGTGACCTTAGGGGTGGGGGGGGGGGGGGTTGGGAAGAAATGTACAGCCCAGCTATTCACACCCCGGGGCAATGGTGAATTCTGGGGAGGGGGGGGGGGGGGGGGTGGTCAGGGGGGGTCAGCTTTCTACGCTGAGTGACTTATCGGGCCCAAGAAGCAAAACAGGTTATTAATTAACCCCCGTGGACCAGCCAGGTGGGAGGCCAAGGAAAACAGGAAAGACAAACATCATCCCCCCCCCCACCACCACCACCACACCCGACACCCGACCCCCCAACCCCAGCACCCCCCACCCCCAAAACAAACCCACATGCCGACATGAGTATTTCCACTTCCTCGCATAAAAAAACCTGGGGGGTCTAGGAGAAAAAAAAATGCCACAAAATTCCTTTTAAGGGCCCCTGTGGCCCCTCTGCTTTAACAGGGCAACCCGAGCGTATTAGGGGAGGGCAGGCAGGGAGATTCACGGGCACAGAGATCCATCTCTCTCTCGTTGATTTGGTTAATTGGTTGGGCCTTCGTGTAATAAATTGAATCGTGTCACACTGCAATCAGCAAGCTCTCAGGCAACTCCTGCACCAGCAGGGAAAAATAAAGAGAGAGAGAGAGAGAGAGAGAAAGAGCATGGGAGAGAGAGAGAGAGAGAGAGAGAGAGAGAGAGAAAGAGCATGGGAGAGAGAGAGGAGGAGAATGTGGAAAAGAAAGAAGAAAGAACATGGAGAGTGAGAGAATGTGGATGAGAGAGAGGGGGAGTGTGGAAGAGAGAGAGGGGGAATGTGGAAGACAGACAGAGGGAGATGGATAAGGAAGGAGGGAAGAAGTGCTGAGACATTCTTTCGGTTTTATCTGAACGCCATCTGAAGAGCTTTCCCATTTTAAATAGAGCACGGCATCCCGTGCTGACCCCCCCCCCCCCCCCCCCCCCCCCCCCCCCACAACCACAACCACAACCACCACCCCTTCCCAAGGGTCACGACCTTGACATGTCCCTCACCATTAAAACACCTAATCAAACAAAAACAGCTGCATCCTTTACTATGTAACTCTCCCCCCCGCCAGCCTCCCCCTGCCCCCTGCCCCCTCCCCTCCTATGTAACTCCCCCCCCCCCCCCCCCCCCCCCCCCCCCCCCCCCCCCCCCCCCTCCACTCCACTCTGCTAGCGCGTCGCTAACGGGGAGCAGAGGGACGTGGCGGGGGCGTGTGTCTGAGGCGCGGGGGCTTAGCGTGTAAGGCCTCCGTAAGCCGCGCTGAGCTGTGAAAACACAGATTACATTTCCCGCGGCTTTGAGAGCCGCCAACGCCGCCAACGCCGCTAACACCGCCGCCGCTAACACCGCCGCGTGTCCCCCCCCCCCCCCCCCCCCCCCCCCCCCCGCGGCTGTTTTCCGTTAATCGCCGTGACAAAAAAAAACACCCGCAGACTCCGCTCGGCAGCTGAGGCGGTTTGACGGGGAGCCCCCCCCCCCCCCCCCCCAACCCCCCCCCCACAAACCCCCGGGCCCCCGCAGTGTTATCTGTCAGCCCGGCTAATTCTCCCAGCGTCCCACGATGTGCACACAGCCTTAGGGCGCTCGCTTCTGATAAGTCGTCGGCATTTTTACCCCCCCCCACCCCACCCCACCTCTACTTTGAGAGCTCTCCCTAAGATTTACGTAGCAAATGTCGACTACGGGCTGT
>CM045892.1:3627500-3645000 GCA_025169545.1 Anguilla japonica
CCCCCCCTCCCTCCCCACGTCTTGAACCGAGGCCAGGCCACACAGACTCCCGCTACAGAGAAGGCGTATCTGGGTCCCATTAAGAGAAGGCCACAGCATGGCTTTTTTTTAAAAATGTGGGATGTATTTCGTGCAACAACAAAAAAAAAAAAAAAAAAAAAAAAAAAAAACCAAACAAAAAAAAAACCTCAAAGAAACCATTATACAGCGATTCCGTCATGTAACTTGTCCCAATGTACACTTTAACGAGGACATGAAAGGCGCTGGAGCTCTCACACGAGTAGCAGGGCACTTTGTTTGCACAACAAAAGCAGCCCCAACGACAAAGCTGATCACGGGAAGGCGTCTCGGGAAACTTAAGACGACCGAGCGAAAGGCACGTCGAGGAAAAGCAGTACAGACCACATCTATCAGCACAGACCACATCTATTAGCACAGACCACATCTATTAGCACATCCCCTCACATCCCCGCAGAAACAGAGCCGGTCCACATCAGCCACTCCGGGACACGTTGTTCACCCGTGCTTCATGCCTCAAGTCAACCGAAATAAATCAAGGAAACACGGAGTGGCTGGTTAAGGGCTGTAATGTATGGGGCGGGGGGGGGGGGGGGGGGGGGGGGAGACATGGGGAAGCAATCAGGCCAAACACATGTTTGCAGTCTTTTATTAATAATGAAGTGAAGCCATGAAGCCATTAGCCTCGCAGGGCCCCGGCAACGCAGGGACCGCCGTGTCGACAGAGTGCAACACGGAAAACAATTACTGCAGCCCGAGCTCTCTGGAGCCAGAGAGAGTGTGTGTGTGTGTGTGAGAGAGAGAGAGTGTGTGTGTGTGTGTGTGTGTGTGTGAGAGAGAGAGAGAGAGTGTGTGTGTGTGTGTGTGTGAGAGAGAGAGAGAGAGAGAGTGTGTTGTGTGTGTGTGTGTGTGTGAGAGAGAGAGAGAGTGTGTGTGTGTGTGTGTGTGTGTGTGTGTGTGTGAGAGAGAGTGTGTGTGAGTGTGTGAGAGAGAGAGAGTGTGTGTGTGTGTGTGTGTGTGTGTGAGAGAGAGAGAGAGAGAGAGTGTGTGTGTGTGTGTGTGTGTGTGAGAGAGAGAGAGTGTGTGTGTGTGGTGTGTGTGTGTGTGTGTGTGTGTGTGTGTGTGTGTGTGAGAGAGAGTGTGTGTGAGTGTGTGTGTACGTGCATATGTGTGTATGTGTGTATATGTGCATGCAGGCATGTGCGTGTGAGTGTAAGAGTGTACATGCATGAGTGTGTGTGTGTGTGTGTGTATGTGTGCAGCAGGTCAGACAGGTACAGGGGTCTGAGCTGTACACCTGGCACACCCTGCGCTCAGAAGCCGTTGCCCGGGTAACGACTCCAGCATGTGTGGGACGGGGCGTGAGGAACAGGAGCAGCGATGTGCGGTCGACAAAACCGACCGGAAAAATGCGAGCGATTTCCGAACAGCAGTGGGCTTCGGTTACGAACCGACCGGGGCTCCACGTTTTCCACGGGAGGGGGGGGGGGGGGGGGGACGGGGGCAACTCGGGGGGGCAGTTTACCCCCCTCCCTCACCGGCCGCCGCAGTTCTACTGCCCCACTCACCCGGATGAATACCCCTCCACCCTGACCCTCGCGTGTAAAACAGTTATTCTGAGTCCCCTCCTAGACAATACCCACACATCCCCTCATTTCCTCCCCAGCATGCTCAGGGGCTGCGCTCCGTCCTGCTCTCGGTGCGCTCCTGCGTTTTTAGCGTTCGGCAGCCCCCCCCCCCCCCATGCCCGGGGAGTCATCACGGTGTCCCAGCGAGCGGACATCCAGGGGTAATCACAAACACAAAGGAGCCAACGGACCCACGGGCCCCTGCTGAGGAGGAGATGCCTCCCTGGGAGATGTCTCTCCGTGGGCAGGCTTTTCCCCCAAACACCCCCCCCCTCTCCTCCACCACCCCCCATCCTGGCACGGGACAGGGGGGAGAGAGAGAACCCCCACCACACAACGGCCCGGCACCGCTCACGAAACAGGCCGACGCTACCCGCCTCTGCTGGGGCCAGGAAACTGCCCCAGGGCAGGAGGACCGTGAGAGGGGTAATTCATACAAGGGTGATTAATACAGGGGTAATTCACACAGGGGTAATTAATACAAGGGTAATTAATACAGGGGTAATTCTAACAGGGGTAATTCATACAAGGGTAATTAATACAGGGGTAATTCTAACAGGGGTAATTAATACAAGGGTAATTAATACAGGGGTAATTCAGACAGGGGTAACTCACACAGGGGTAATTCATACAGGGGTAATTCATACAGGGGTAATTCTAACAGGGGTAATTAATACAAGGGTAATTAATACAGAGGTAATTCAGACAGGGGTAACTCACACAGGGGTAATTAATACAGGGGTAATTCATACTGGGGTAACTCACACAGGGGTAACTCACACAGGGCTGGAGTGAGCGCAGTCTTGGCTGGGCAGTAGGCCAGACGAGAGCTGCTGCAGTGTGGAGGAAACAGCACCCCCCGCCCCCCCCCCCCGCCCTGGCCTCCACAGCCTGGAGATAAAGATCTGCAGAACCTCAGGCCCGGGTAAGAGCACCCAGGGACCAGCGGTCAGTCAGCACTTTCACAGGTCCAAAGGGGCTGGAGGGCTTGTTTCATTTCGTTTTTTTTCTCTCCCTCTCTGCTGGTTTCTGGAATCTAAACTGATTTTTTTTCTTCTCCTGTCGCATGAAACGGGAGGAGAGAAATCCGCGTGTGATCACTCCAAACGGGACCTGGCGCGGGTTCTGGCGTCTTCAGGTTCCAGCTCCACAAAGATGTCTGCCTCCTACAGGCCAGTGTGGGAATGACCCGCATTCCTCTCCCAAAACTGCCCACTGCACACGCTCAGGACAGGGTCACGTTAGACAAACAGGCCACTGTCACCGGGACACCATATCAAACTGTACGGAGAAAACACTGTGGGAAAATTTTGCAGTGTGTGTGTGTTTGTGTGTTTGTGTGTGCGAGCAAATGTGTGTGTGTGTGCATGTGTGTGTGTGTATATACATGCATGTTTGTGTGCATGTACGTGCCTGTGAACTGTGGGAGTGTGTGCATGCATATGTGTGTGTATGTGTATGTGTGTGCGTGCGCTCGTGTGTGTGTGTGTGTGTGTGCGTGTGTGTGTGTATGTGTGCGCGTATGTGTACGTGTGTGTGTGTGTGTGCACGTATGTGTACGTGTGTGTGTGTGTGCGCGTATGTGTATGTGTGTGTATGTGTGTGTGTGTGTGTGTGTGTGTGCGTATGTGTATGTGTGTGTATGTGTGTGTGTGCGTATGTGTATGTGTGTGTATGTGTGTGTGTGTGTGTGTGTGTGTATGTGTGTGTGTGAGTATGTGTACGTGTGTGTGTGTATGTGTGTGTGTGAGTATGAGTGTGCGTATGTGTATGTGTATGTGTGTGTGTGTATGGTATGTGTGGAGGGAAACAGGTGCACAGCTATCGCCCTAAATCACCGCCGCGGTGTCCGCACCCTCTCCGGCGTCCTCCTTTGCAGGACGAGGTGTGAAAACCTGCAGTGATGACATCACCGCCGCCCCTCTGGAGGCATCACATGACTGCACAAACAGTCCCCCGTGGGCGGGAAGGCTACCGCGCCGCCGCTAACTAAATCACTGCGCGTTCAAACGCTAGACCAAGCGGTCCCAGAGGCAGCGCTTTTAAACTGGGGGGGGGGGGGGGGGTCAGGGGGGTGGCCAGATCACAAGTTTGGACTCAGGGGGAAAAAAAACCGGGAGCAAGACAGTAAAACGGGGGGGGGGGGGGGACTATAGCGTGCGACACGGCGATTAGCGACGCTCAGGCGTCGTGAAACTGTCAGCGCCGAGCCTTCGAACGCGCGGCGCTGCCCCCCCCCTCGCGCCCGAGGCCGCGCTGGATTCCGACGTTCCGCGATCTCCGCGCAGATGCTTCCCGCTATTCCCAGCGAGCCAAAAGCCGGAATCCGGTCGTCTGGCAGGGGGCGAAAATCCGGGGTTGAGTGACTAATCGAGATAAACGGATTAGGTAGGCCCCTCGGGCCTTTACCCAGATTACAGCCTGGCCACGCCCTAGTCGGCTAGGAAACTTACAACTTTCAAACCAAACGCAGCCAGGTTTTCACCTGAACGCATAGACAGCGTTTCACTGGCCTTTTCATGCAGAAATTTTCTCTGGGATGTAGCAGAAGCATTGTGCTGAGCAGGCCAAGCAAACGCCCCCCTGCATAACGGGACAGGGTGCAGCAGGACTCCCGAATAACATCCAGACAGACAGGTGTGCGCCCACACACCCCCCCCCCCCCCCGCTCAACCCCCCCGGCTCCTCTGAGCTCTGAGCTCCCCGTTTGACCCAATTCGCCTTTCAATTACTGTCTGCCTCCAGGACACCGTCTAACAAGCACCCCCCCCCCCCCCCCCCCCCCACCCCCCCCCCTGTCATAACCCAACAGGGCGTGGACCTCTTTTTAAAAAAAAAAAAAATAATAATAACAATAATAAATAAATAATAAAACATTTAATTCAGAGAAGATAAAAAATCAAAGAATTCCTGCAGATTTCTGAGTGTGGGAAAAATGTTTCATGCTTTCGGGGGAACAAATGACAAAAGACAGATGTGGCAGAGGGCCAGAGGAGAACAGGGAGACCATACTGTCACACGGGGGGGGGGGGGGGGGGGGCGAGGGGGGCGGGTCACACGAGGCAGCTAGCCCAAATTTTTATCCACGGGACGAAAAAAAGGAGCAGCCACATGTGCACACGCTGTGGGTTCCCGGGACTCTGGGCAGAGAGAGAGAGAGAGAGTCGTGGGCGACCTTATAAAAGAACAATGCTATGTGACGCAAACAAAATTGGGGGGGGCGGGGGGGGGCGGGGAGGGGATGGGGGGGAATGGGGGCAAGAGAACAGGAAACAGAGAGACGCGAGGGCAGCCAATCAGAGGGCTGGGTGCTGGAGAACACTTTAAGAGATGAGATCAAAGTTCACCCTTCAATGAGAGATCTGAATACAGACACGATAAATATCAGATGGAGAGCTAAAGGCTAATTCTGCTCTTCGGCTAAGAAGCTGTGCGCACCGTCGCCGACGAGCACGTTATTACACTTTACTGAACCCTTCTTGTTAAAGAAAATTAAAGTGATAACTAGGAGGGAGGGAGAGGTAGATTGAGAGAGAGAGGGGGGGAGAAAGAGGGAGGAAGAGAGGGAAAGAGAGAGATGAATAAAGAGGGAACTGGAGTGGAGGATGTCGACTCTCGGCAGAGTAGCAAGACCTTGGCGGGAGCCTGACGGGGAAGAGTTTTCGGGGTCAACGGAAGAATAATGGGGGGAATTAGGGATGGTCTATTGTGTACCGGGTCTTTCAGTCACGTTCAAAGGAGGTGTCAGGGGCGGTGTTAAAGGGGACCTGGGGCTCTTACACAGACCCCGCCAGAGGGGCTCCTTTAAAGGACGAAAAAAAAAAGGTCTCGCTCAGGTTCACTGAGAATGCAAGGGAAATACCTCACGCATCATCAGAAGCCTGTTGCAAGCGCTGAAGAGCTCTGGAAGTGCTTTTAACACATTTTTAACAACGGTCCCCTAGATAACCATCTCCCAGCAGTGCGCGAAGGAACAAACAAGAGCTTGTGTGTGTGTGTGTGTGTGCGTGTGTGTGTGTGCGTGTGTGTGTGTGTGTGTCTGTGTGTGTGTGTGCCTGCATGCACAAGAAGAACACAAGTTAACAATACATAATCATCATACCTTGTAATTTACCTATACTATTCTACATTATAATTAGTCAATTTGCAAGATAAGCTCATGAAACCACCCGTTACGCAATCATACCATTTATTTGTTTCTTCTTATTATTATTATTACAGTTTTACAATATTATAAAAGCTCATGTCTCATATGTTGAATAACAATAATATATGACGAAATTGTGTTTTGAATTCTATTTTTTAATTAATATTTGGGTGTGAAGAAAATGTCGCTCGCCTGGTTCTGCAGGTGAGGGGAGAGGTGAGAGGGCAGACGATGGGGGGGGGGGGGGGGGGGGGGGGCGATGGGTTCCGTTAACAAGGGGTGGAGGTCAAAGGTTAATCACCCCCAGGTCTCTGAGTCCCACAGCTCAGCCCTGGCCTCCCCATACCAACTGTAATGGAGCGAGTCTGGGGGGGGGGGGGGGGGCACAGGAAATAGCTGCTGTCTTAACCCCCAGCGCCTCTCCGCTCAAATTGCCCTCATTAGGCCCGAGCTAAACTGCCCCGCGCCCCGCTTACAGGGGCAAGGGCACGACAGGCGCTCGCGCACGCCAGGTCAGCGAAACCTGGCGCCGTTTAACTCAATCAATCCATCGGTCAATCAATCAATCAATCAATCAATCAATCAATCAATCAATGAACGGGCCAATTTTCCCCCATTCTTACCGTCTCTCTAACTGACTGGAGAACATCGGGCCGTACAAACTGAATCTGCTCCGGTTTGTCAGAACAAAGTGGTCAAGGAACGTTCAACATGGTACTGATTAGATGCAAACAGACATACACAAATAACTATGAAGTAGAATCACTCCAAGTTACATGTGCGATTAACATCTATTTGTATCTACCACAGCAAAATTCTCAGTATTGAATAAACAGTAACAGAGTTTGAATGAGTGCATTGGGGACCACGTTCCCTCTGACTGAGCTATGTGCTCTATCATAGTTGAATTAACGCTTAACATTTTCTTTTGTAGAGTATCTGTGTCACTTAGTCACATGGTATTGCTGGATCCAATACTCGTTCTGTTCCATCACTTTCTTGAAGCAGTAGTAACTAAAGCTCGGTGAGTAACCCGCCTCCATACTTCAATAAAAGTTACTGCTCTTCGACAGCTGCGTTCCACTCCGTGACCGCGTGTTTATACATCTGTTCGCGAAGCTCACCTGCTTGACCGTACGCACTGCGAAAACATTACCGGCTGTCCAGCGAGCCACGGAATTGAAGCAGATATGTGTATATCAAAAGATCTCCCAAGTGCAACTGCTCTTCCTTATGCCCCCGGACTGTAGAGGAACAGTGAGCACCTGCACCTGTCCTCGAAAGCAACTGACCACACAGCAACACCAGGCTGGGCCACCTCACATGCCACCCCATCTCCCCCATCCCCATCCCCACCCCCACCCCACCCCAAGTGCAAACACACGCCAGAATTCGCTTCCTGCTTCCTTGCAAACAGGTCCGAATGCGGTCGTCCCAGCTGCCAGTGTTTAGTAAACATGTCGGGCAGAACCATGTCAGAAGGAACGACAGTGGCGGTGGAGGAGGAGGAGGAGGAGAGCGCGCAGCCGAGGCCACCTGCAGACCTCCGCGAGCGGCCAAACCGACGAGCGCGCCCCCACACGTCGGAAGCCCCGTCCCAATTCCGAGCCTAAATATTTGCGTTAGCGGTCGTGATACCGAATCGCGTCATCCGCTCAGCCTGGCTCTCTCTCTGATCCTCCTTCCATCCAGAGGGCAGTGGAGGGGACTGCCAGTGTTCTCCACCTCTGTTTAGTCTGGGGTCAAGTTCTCAAAACAGCCCCTATCAACATTCACCCCGGCTGCAATGGCGCAAAGGCCCATGGGAAGGGCACCGGCGGCTAGAAACGGGACACCGTGTCAACCAACCTTCTCAAAAAAAAAAAAAAAGCGTGCGCCCATTCTGTTAAAATAAGCCCTGGTGTTGCATGCATAACATCTCACAAATCTCAAAGTGGAAAATACCCAGCACTCCTGTCATTCGCGCCTTCCAGAAGGATAGCCCGCAATGTATTTGGGTCTGCAGGTAGGCTGTGTTTCAGCGTTTGGATTTATGGAGGGGGAGGAGCAGCGCCAGAAGATGGGGGGGTGATGCACCCTCTTAAAGGAAGGAGGGCTCCTCCGGATGCGAACGCCGCTCCGTGACAGCTGGAGAAGCCGCAGACGGCGAGGAGACCGCAGACCGAGCGCGTGCCGCTCCGCTGTCTTGAGAGAGCGATGGCCTCGCTCGGACACAATGGGGGAAACTGGGCGCGCAGCGCGGCCAAGAGCAGCCGGTCCACGGCACGAACAGGAAAAGGAAATCCAGTGTCAAAAGGACAATTACATCAGGTAGATGGAGTTGGAATCGCACGGCAGGGTAGAGAGGAAGACAAACAGTACTATACAGGCTCGAACAGAGCGACGGCATTCTGCCAAACAAATGAAATAAATGCTTGCAAGAAAGTACGAACTTTGTCTGCATTTAAAGATATAAAGTTGTTTTTTTATACCAAGAATAATAAAAAAATAAAAATAAAACAAATCGCATTAACCACGACATTTCAAATACACATCCAGGTCTAAAGTAGCTAAATAATGAAAATACAACAATACTGTGTAAAACGTCATCAAGATCAAAATGTTTCCTAATTGCCCTTCTCATGTTGCGGCGGCAAGTTCGCTCTCACATTGTGTGTGTGTGTGGCCTGTCATCTGGCCTCGCGCTTAGTCTCGTTGACAATACTTCCAGGCAACGGGCTCATAGTCACCTTGCGACCTATAGCAGACGCGGAGAGAGTGCGTCCCCGTGTCAAATTCGTTTATTATCCGAATCAGTAACTCTAACTCGATATTTATCTACCCAGAGTAATGATAAACGCAATTAGCAGTGCCGCTTGTCGCCCGGATAGGATCTGTTTTCATAACAATACGGGGGAAACGCTCTTTAATATTCAGTGTGGAAAGCAATCTCTGCATAAATTCTCCGATCACAGTGAGCAGGACGGAGCTCACGAAACCAAAAACAGATTTTTTAAAACTTAAAACATGTCCTAAATGTACTGAAACTGCAGCTATGGGTTGTGAAGCGTTGCAAATATCACCTAAACCGATGCAAATTGACCACGACATATTTGTATATTGTTTAAATTCAAACATGTGTACCTTCTTTGATAGAGAGCTCCTGAGACTCCGGATGGCTCTTTGTGTAGTTGCGTTCCGGTTTGGTACTTATAGAGTCCGGTTCCCCAGGTCCCGCTAGCCCCGGAGGTAAGCCACAGAACCAGCACAATCCAGCGGAAACTTTTTCGGCAGAGCGCGGTCACGCCGTCCCCCCGACACGCTTCCATTTCCGCGGCGTCAATGGCAGACCAGCTGCCCAAAAAGATTTCGCAAAAAAAGCGTACTCCAGTGGAAAAAAACAGATGGGTTGTATTTGATTAAGTGCAGAAGCTAGGAAAGCGCTCATCAAAGTCCCGACCTGGAGCTCGCTGCAGGGATGAGCATCCCGTTGATCAACAATTATTAAATGAATAAACGCGCTGACACATTAGAATAACAGTCACTTAAAATAGCGCGCGGTGTAAATGTGTATAAAAACGTGAAACAAATTCTACAAAAAAAAAAAAAACAAAGTGAGACAGAGCAGCCCTACGGTGCCGCGAAGTGAACTCCAACAATAATTCCTTTCCTGACTTTTCTCCGAGTCACCTCGCGTGCCCAAACAGAGGGCAGTGTTCTGACTGAATGAAGCGGGATATATTCGTATAAGTGAGTAGCCGGTCCCCCAATCTCTCTCTCTCTCTTACTCTCTCTCTCTCTCTCTCTCTCTCTCTCTCTCTCTCTCTCTCTCTCTCTCTCTCTCTCTCTCTCTCTCTCTCTCTCTCTCTCGCTCTCTCTGCCCGCCTGTGACTGCCTTTTCAAGTTGAGCAGCACACAATGAATGAAAACAAAAAAACAAAACGTGTTATATAGTCTTGCCGAGTCTCTTAAAAGCACAGTCCGTCGTGTCTCGCTTTTGTTGTCCCCCCCCCATCCTGCGTTTCGCCCTTTCACAGAGGACAAGGGGGCTCTTACGGCGCGGGCTGCTGAGCTGTTAACGCTGAACTGACCCCAGACGGCCGGTTACTCTTTAACCAAATATTACTAAGACATTTTGGTGCGACAAGGGGAGAGAACTCCCGCAGACTCGCGACTTTTAGCAATGCTAAGGCTAAAAGGCACGATGAAGGTGAGATCAATTTTAAAGAACGGTTTATCGAACAGACACAGTATAGGAATTTAAGTCACTTGGTATCCACTAATATTTACTCTCAGCACCCTGGCCTGTGCAAAGCGTGGTCTTCCCAGGACAGTGACCTAATTTTCAGTAATTTTTTTAAAATGAACGTTTACTTTCTTGACTGCTGGCTACCCGTACGCAGGGCGTCAGATCCAGTTCAGTGAAACGAGACACCCACATGCAGGCTTAATTTCTCCGGTGCATTGCTGCTCTGCTGAGCTGTGTTATTAAAAAGATCAGGTGCCTCTAATGGGAGCCGCTTCCCGCTCGCGCTCCCCGAGTCTTCCAGCGCGAGCTTGCGGTTCCCATCAGGTCTCGCGCTGTTGGAACGTTGGCGTCGTCCAACGCAGGCCGAGAGCACACCTCCAGCATCCCAAAAACCCGGACAAAGGCTGGGCGCCTGATGGGGACATGGAGAAAACCCAGTCTCCTTTAGCCTTCATCTAAGAAAGGTGAAGCCAGGAGGTGTCGGAGAATCAGATTCTCTGACATGTAGCTACAGGGCTGTGCATTAGAGGTCCTGCACAAAATGTACCCAGACAAAGAAAAAGAAAAGACCAAAAAAAAAAAAAAAAACCAGTGTATCTGTGACCAGAACTCAGAACTCATAGCTCAAGGGCTACACATCTGTCTAACTTTTATTTAGAACTTAATCACTCTACAGTTCAAAAAAAAAAAAAAAATCGGAATAACCGTTTTATTCAAAGCCATATTCAAACAGCCCGGCATGAATGGCCTGTGTGTACGCAGGGTGGAGACACCAGCTGAGGCTGTTTGGTTAAGAAAGCAAACAATCTGAAATAATTATCACAGACACCCCCCCCTGCTCTGTAGGATGATTAAAATGAATGGGACGTGACCTGAGAGTGAGGCAATCGACCTTGAACGCCACCCAGCCGAACCCATTCACCTCTTTTTTTAGCAGTGAATCAGGCCAGAGAGACAGAGACAGAGAGAGCAGGGGACAGGCTGCTCGGCACGCCTCTACAGCAATAACACGCGCAGGAACAGCCACCTGCAAGTACTTCATGCTATTCAGAGTACACTTAAAAAAAAAAGATAATAAATAAATAAATAAAAATTGAGTGATGGCCTATTATTCTGTCCAGAGAGGCCAGACTGTGTTTTTCCCATCACTGAGCTGAGCTCACATCCGAACCTGTGCCCCTGTGCTCTTCTTCTTTGATTGACATGTGGCGAGTGACATCCGGCCTATCAGAAGCATGACCTGAACACGGCCGGCACTGCCGTCGACGCTGGGGCCCCGCCTCTCTCCACCGACAACCCGCCTGCTCCCAATCACGGCAAACCGAAACAATTTAGGCAAGCCGGAGGAACAAGTGATGAGGTAGGTATTAAATTTTTTGTTTTTGTTTTTGGTTTTGTTTGTTTTTTTGGGGGGGGGGGGGGGGGGGTACCCCCCCCCCAGTGCTGAACCGACTTTTGCAGTCAATGCCAGAGGGACCTGGGAGGTGGGGGTTAACCTAAATCCCCTGCAGTCTCACGCAGCTGAAAATAATCTTCATCCTTAAAGGGAGGAGGAGGAGGGAGAAGGAGAGAGGGAGAGGGGGGTATTTGCATTGAAGGGGGTTTGGACTCTTGCTGGCCTTTTTTCTTTTCTCTTTTCTCCCTCCCTCTCTCTCTCTCTCTCTCTCTCTCCTCTCTCCATCCTCCGTGCAAGGACGCAGAAAGAACATTCCCCTCCTCCTCCTCCTCCTCCCACCGCATTGTCTTATAGCCGTTATGTCCTCAGTAGTTCCTTTGAATGGCCTGTGGTGCAACCATCAAAAAAAACAAAAAAAAAAAAAACCCCCAAGACCATTCTTCCCCCTCTTTTCCATTGAATGGAAGCAGAGCTTTTATAACCCCTCTGTCCCCTCTCCGTACACTCATAAAATAACATCCCCCCCCCTCCCTCCCCCCCCCCCCCCCCCCCCCCGCCCCTTTGACAAAATTACTGCTTCTTTTGTGACAGGGTTGCGGGAGACGGGGGGCCAGGGTGCATTCTGGGACGGCTCGTGGAGGACCTGACTGCCATAACTGCGATGGCACCGTTCGCCTACGTGCGTTCCAGGGCGGTATATTTGAGGTGTCCTCTTTCAGCGGACCGGCTCCAGCGGTACCACCGCTAGTCATCCAGCTGGAAAGAGAGAGAGAGAGAGAGAGAGAGAGAGAGCTCCTCTGTTATAATAATAAACTTATGCATAAAACAGTTTTCACACATTTATGTTCAAAGCGCGCCCTCAAAAATACAAGAGAAAAGCGAGAATGAGAAAGAAATGGAAGAGGAATAACAAACAAAAAAATGAATAAATAAAGGAATAAGTGAAACAACAAATATAAATGCTAATGGAGCAGTTAAAACAGGCCGTTTAGGTAACGCGCTGTGGTAATAGTGGTGAGATGTGGATTTGGAGCAGCGGCGGCTACAGGTGACGACAGACAGCGGAAGAGGAACAGGGCCTGAAAACAGAAGCCGTGTGGGACACTGGCTGGCCCCCGTCACGCTGTGACACGCTTCCAACGTTCCTGGCCTCCCCTCGCCCAGGACCGCCGGGTTGGGGGGGGGGGTGGGGGGGGGGGGGGCGTCCAGCTCCAGCTCCACTCAGGCCAGACCGACCTCAAACACCTGGGTTACTGAAAACCTGTGAGAGGGAAAATACATTTACTCGCCCTGGCTGCTTACAAAAGCCAGGGAACAAAAGGAGAGGCTTAAGCGTATAGCTTTGCCCCAGTAAAAAAAAAAAAAAAGAAAACAAAGGAAAAACTCAGGCCTAAAGTGGAAAAGTACTTGTTCCAGTGCTGTGATCGCCTGTTTGACAAGGTTGCAGTTTCCAAATACGACTTACATTTTTCCATATAATCCATACTGCATTCACGCAAAAAATTTATCTCAGATGCATAAAAAAAGCCCCAACTGGATTCTATTTGAAACACGTGGGACATGCAGAAGAGAAATTAAATATGTGAAATCCCTTTTGTATTATAGATTAGTAGGTATGTAGTCGATTTTTGTGAAGAAAAAAAAAACATGGAGATTAAATATCTAACATACATGATATTAGCATATATCTGTATTTTGTGTTTGGAATATTAATATATTATCACATGTCTGCACAGCCAGGCAGGAATTTCCTATGATTGAGTGTCAGGGTATCACAGTGTCAAGGCTCAAGTACTTGGTCTAGATACTGAAGAAATGAGACAAAGAACAGAGATTACCTGGGGAAAATAGGTGAAGATTTTTCATTAAATTAATACAAAGCAGACCTCTGCTCTGTGGACTGTCTACATTCCCGCTCCCTTTCTCTCTCTTTCCTTGGGTGACACGAGCACAGATGCTGGGCCTTAGAAATGTCACAAGGAATAAAGAAGACAGAGAACGAATAAAGAGATCTGTCTTCTGAGATTAAAAATAGCAGGGGTTTGGGGTTTGGGGGGTCAAAGGGGGGGCTGGAACTGTCCTGAGATCTCCTGGCGATCCTCCAGAGGGACAAGCTAGAACCAAAAATTCTCCGCGGAGGAATTCTTGCCTCTGGAATCGGCGTAGCTGGAATCGGTACTGTTATGCTGCCACCTATCGTCCGCATGATGACATGACAACTGATATCAGCGCTCCATGCTTCTTGCACGTTCATGACAAACACAAAGGAATGCACTCAAATTATGTTAAAAAATAAACCAGGAAAATTTAATTAACAAACAAAAAAAAATTTCCAGTGGCTATGGTCTTTTTGGAAAGATTTATGGTCTGCATTTTTGAATATGCAGCCATTTCTGTTTTTATTGGGCAGAATGATGGCATGTCCTTTATATGTGTATACGGGTGTGGGTTGTGTCTTTGCATGCTTTTGTCCTTTCACTGACATGACAAAGATCCATTTGGAATGAAACATCACCCAATAAAAAGTTTGTTTTGGGTGTGTTTAAAAGTGTTATTTTTCCCTCAGCGACAGAAAGTCTACCACATAGGACCTCCCAAAAACCTCTCTTTAAAGTGTGTTTTCAACAATACCATGATCTAACTTTAAATGAGATGCTAGTTCTTGACAGAATGGAATTAGGACCAGCTTATGTCTTACTAGCTACCACATTCTGTGGGCCCAGGGTAGGGACTTTAATTGTCTGAAGTCACTGGATATTAAAGTGCAAAATATAATAAAACATGTCATTTTGCTCATGTAAACATTAACCGCTTAATAAAAGATCAAAACAGATCTGTGTAATGTGGCGTTCATTTTTGTTGGAGAGAACGCACAACAGACGAGCTATCAGATTACCCTGTCTGAAACGGCCACACGAATATGGAATTGTGTTCAGTGTGACATCATAATTGACAGTGGGTGTAACATGATGTCACAAAGGGAAATAAAACCCTACCAGACCACAGGGTTAGGCTAATTTACATTCAGTTCTTTTTACAGTATTACCGCAAACTAAGAAACAAAACACATGTACTGCTTTATCGTGCGATGCAGTATGACCTGACAAATGAAATGTAAGTTCTGATAACATTTGATGCACACAAAATGTTTTAAACCCTACAGAAACTGGATAAACAGATTTGAGGTGAATGTGGGATGGTCTACGGTCGCTTTTTCTCAATGGCGCGCACGCATTGTAGAAATTGTGTTGCTCTAATACTCCAAAAATCAAATTGCTCTCGCAAGTGAATTTTAAGCTCACTTGAACTCACTGCATTCGTTCCCTAGACGTGAGCTACGCAAAGGAAATAGAATGTTAAAGGAACAAGAGCCTAAACTAAATTATGACACGTAGCCGAAGAGCACCAACCGATTTGTCCTTCAGCCTTGTAATTAACTGGAAGAACCGTTTCCTCTTTGCGAGTATTCGGACACTCTATGAGGAAGTCTTTAGAACCTCTTTCATGTGAAGTCAGGACCCTGAGGTCAATGGCCTTGACCTTTGACCCCATACATCATGTACACAGAGAAAGGCAGAGCTTAAGGATGAGAGGTCACAAAAACAGTCAGTTGTATAACTTAAAAAAAAAAAAAAACCCCGATCTTTCCATCAAAATGAATAAACAAAACGGTGTTCTCTGAGTTTTTTGCACAGTAATGTACGCAAGATCACTTTTCCCCCATTGACATTGACAGGAGTTAAAGAAAATTTCCAGCCTGAAAACATGCATTACATTATGTGCATTAGCAAATACACTTTACCTGAGGGAGACATCGGTACAAGCTGCTCCTGTTTTTACAGATTCCACCTTTCCATTGCAAATGAGTCACATTTCTTACCTGACACCCTGAAGAGAAACACCCACCCATTAAATAATCTGGGGGCACCAGCAGGTTCAATTTGTCCATTTTATTAACTTACATTGATGACGATTTTGAACATGTGAAAAAAATAAAACAAAGTTAAGTACCCATACCCACAAACATCGGAATGTAAGAAAACTATATGGGGGGATGGAGTGTAGGTGAATCACATTGATAAAATCAAACAATATTATTCTTTTTTTTAATCTTTTACATGACATGACATATGTCATAACACATCTATCAATTATAATAAATAAGAATAAAAGCTCATTTGAACCCCTAACCCCCCTCCCCCCCCGCCCCCCTTGGGAAACGCAACCATTTAACAGTTTACAAAATAGCGAAATGTCTCCCCCTAGTGGAGCATGGTCTGCAGGTCACTTTGCAACATTCTAGACCACCTGGTTCAGATGCACCAAACTCCCACCATCTATAAGACAAATGTCTTCTAGAACTGGCAATTCACATTTCCCCAACATGGTTATTGTCACTTGGCTCAGGTTAGTCACATTTTTTTGCTTCTCCCCCCCTCCCCCCACAATGCCCCACAATGTCCCTTCCAATCATAACTACCAAGTGATCACAGAGACAATGAAGACAACTCAGACTGAACACTTCATCGCTTACCAGGCAAGTGCAGTGTTCCTTCAACACTCACAGCATTAGAAATGATACCAAAAATAACAAGCAATAGCTTGATCTGTATTCAATGTGCATCAGAGATTCAATTTCAGCCAATCCTGGATCCCAGTTAAGACTCGGTCAGCGTTTGATTGCATGACCTGTCGTCTTTAAGTCAGATGCCAGCCAGGATCACAGAACTGTGATAGCTTTTAGCATTGCAGCAGCCTCAGCTACATATATCCACTGAAGTAAAAAAGCAAACACTGAAGGACAGCCAACCAAATTATAACGATCGCTTCTCCCCTCTACCTGAGGGGTAACTCGGTCCCCAAAAAACCTGCGGTTGAGCAGCACACATCACCATGGCTACCAACACGGGGGCAGAGCATTTGCTCGATGCTGAGTTGCCACGGGAGCAGAGGCCGTTGTCATGCTCCTAAACATTCCGACCGTCCGTTAACGGTCTCCGTGTTCCGCGTTCCGGCGTTTCCGTGACGAAGAAGGCGTGTCCGTGCAAGGCCACCTCTGAGCCGAAGCCCCGCCCACCGGTGCGATGGCAGCAGGCCACCGGTGATCAGAAGTACATTCAGCATCTTGAGCGCGTCGACGTGCGTACATTCAGCTCGGGAGGGTCGTGCCAAACGGCATCGCCCGCCGCGGCGAACGCACGCCACAGCACCAGCCGGCACAGGATCCCTAGAATTTAAGATCCACGTCTCGGATTGCGGGTAAAGCAATCAGACGCTTCTCCTTCAGAGACTCCAGCTCCTAAAACTACAAAGCAAGGCCTGAAAGGATGCTGCATTTTTAACACTCATAAAGCAAGGAACCAAAAAAAAAATAATAATAATAAAAAAATAAGTCACACAAAGCGATCTCCAGTTGACAGTCAATTCGGGAGCCCAGAAGTCTGGAAATCTCAGGACCGCCACTGAATTTGGAGTAATCCTCGTCATCCTGGACATGCTGATATTTGGTTGCAATCGCGTAAGGCAGTTCAGTGCAACGGGCAGTTTAAATAAAACGTAAAGCGCGCTGGGAGGAGCGGAGAGGCTGGCTCGGTGGCGGGTGTTCCCTCCAGCGGCACACCGTCCATCGCGGGCGAACGCGGGACGTCCCGCTCACAGCAGCCCGTCCTGCTCGAAGCTGGAGGGGAGGAGGGAGAAGGAGAAGGGCACGAACTTGACCCCGCTGCCGCTGTAGAACTTGTTCTGGAATTCCACCCTGCAGGGAGAGAGACAGGAAGCGAGACAGGAAGCCGATGAGAGTGGGAGGGGAACGCACGCAGCGTCAGAATCCTTATGAATCAGGGAGGGAGGGACAGATTCGGAATGCTCTGTGATTGGCTGGTTGCTGGGAGAGGGCGGATTCTGAACACTCGGAGGCTATTGGCTGTTTGCTGATGGTCAATTCTGAATACTGTGATTGGTGTCTTCTGGGAGAGGGTGGATGCTATATACTCTGTGTCTATTGGCAGTTTGCTGAGGAAGGGCTGATTCAAAATACCCTGATTCTGAATACTCTGTGGCTATTGGCCGTTTGCCGAGGGCGG
>CM045892.1:3647500-3915000 GCA_025169545.1 Anguilla japonica
CAGTACAGGTAGACGGGTTTACCCAGCAGCAGCACAGGCACGGCGAGCACAGCGATCACCACCAGGAACACCTGAAACCCCGTCTGTGTGGGACAGGAGCACAGAGAGGCACAGCTCACATCGTCACGGCGACACTGAAGCCCCTTGGTCAGAAGTGAAACCCTAAATCTCTAAAGGGCCTGCTCAGAGAAGCAGGATACAGGACCCACCCACCCTACGGGGCCCACCAAATATTACGGGACCCACATGGCATATGGGGCCCACCCAGCATTACAGGACCCACCCAGCATTACGGGACCCACACACCATACAAAGTGGGCCCCCTCCACTTTACAGGACCCACCCACCATTATGGGACCCACACACCATACAAAGTGGGCCCCCTCCACTTTACGGGACCCACCCACCATTATGGGACCCACACACCATACAAAGTGGGCCCCCTCCACTTTACGGGACCCACCCACCATTATGGGACCCACCCAGCATTACGGCACCCACCTGGCCCGGGTAGAGGGGCGCCACGGCGTCCCCCTGCATGAGGAACATGTTGATGAAGTGGATGAGGATGCTGGGGGCCGCCTGGGAGTCCCGCACGGTGAAGGCCAGCCACTTGTACACGATCATGAAGACCAGGTAGCCGAAGAGGCACAGCAGGAACAGCAGCTCCGGCAGGAACACCAGGAGCAGGTTGAACTTCTTCCTGAAGTGTCTGGGGAAACAAACACACACATGGCACAGGCAGGTGAGGGGGATTCTGGGAAATGTAGTTTTATTCCATTCGTGTTTCTTTGCGGCGAGAGGGAACGCCCCCGGTCACTCACAGGTGGTTGAAGACGCCCAGGATGACCCCAAAAGACATATGAATTATGCCCACGATGACGGACATCTTCATCTTGTAGGAGTTGAGGAATGTCAGACGATTGGATGCCAAGTTCCAAATCTAGAGTGGAGAAAATGCATTAGCACAGCATGGGTTCAAATACAATTTACTCATACTGACATCCACAATGGGTAGATAATGCATCTAATACATAGAAGCAGACCAGAGGCCCGTATGCATCTTGAATCCAAGTTTCATCTAAGGACACAGCATTCAACAACAAAAATATGTCCACACAGCTGTATTATCAACACCAAGTGAATATAGGAGATGCAATAAATCTACAATTCTGTCGCAAGGCTTCACATTGACACTGTTTACTGAGTAAACAGTGTGTGCAAGTATACACGTTAAATCAAGATAAATGGGGAAAAGCACAGGTAACCGTGGAAACAGAGGTCTCACCGGGTCTATGCCCATAGGGTATGGCCCAGTGAACACGCCGGTCACGTTGGGATCGAGGGCAAGGTGAGCATTCGAGCGAAGGGTACTCTCCCTGTTAAACAACAAAAAACAAAAACACGTATAACACCTCAATTGTGTCGCCCCGGCAACAGCAGCAAAATCGATTGATCTTTCTCGGCCTTCCCAGCTAAAATGGCACACGCCCCCCAGCCACAGTAGCCCCCCCCCCCCCCCCCCCCCCCCCCCCCCCCCCCCCCGACCCGAACCCCCGTGCGGCGACTCACGTCCATTGGCTCGCCGTGAACATGGCCTTCACGCTCCAGCCCGAGCCGAAGATGTTGAGCGACTTGGAGAAGCAGTCGTTGTAGATCAGTCCCGTGTAGACCGAGAAGAGGCCCATCATCAGGATGATGTAGCGCCCTTCGAAGAAAGTGTTCCAAATCTGAGGGAGAGGACGCAGGGGAGCGCATGATGAAGGAGTGGCGGTGAACCAGGCCCACCGTTCAGCCTCGCCATCCTGCCTTCAGCACGCAAGGGCAGTGCCCCCCCGCCGGGAATCGAACCCGCAACCCTTCCGTTCCGAGCGCGGTTTTCCTAATCATTACCCCACATTTCCACTTCATCTAACTTAAAACTGCAAACAGCTTATTTGTTTTTTGGGAAACGGACTGCCGAAATAATATCTGAACCTCAATAAAATGGTTCACTCACGCATGTAATGAGCTGCTGATAAGGTTCTACTAGAAACAGCTACTCAGCAAACAGATCCACAATTCTGCACCGATCATCATCATCAAGAGCTTTGATGCTGAAAACACATGGATTCAGCTAAACTGGGAAGGTTTTAATAGCATGACCATCTGGCAACTAGCAGACCTCTCATGTGTTACTGGCTGTGTGGACGTGTAAAACTTGACACAATGCATCCACCATGGTGCCTTCCCCTTGGTACCAGTGGCAATATGTAAAACTATGCAAATGAGATGTGCAAATGTATGTAAATGAGACGTCTAAATGTATGTTGACGAGAAGCACATTCATTCAAAATGCTGCAGGGCAATAGAAGCTTTTATTTTTGCTTTGAGCCCTATAAGGTGTGAGATCACAAGCAAGTGATTAGAATGTTCTGAACTGAACATTCTAGTGTTGATGTCACAATAACTGCTGGTGACTGAAAGCAGCGGAGCTCTAGAACACTGACTTGGAACTTTGGGGAGAAAACATTCTAAGAAACCGCACTCTTCAAAGGGGGTCTACCTCCCCTCCCCTCACCTCGTTCCTGGTGCGCTTCAGCTTGCGGTCGTTCTCACACAGCACCATCCACAGGGCGAAGAGCGCCATGATCACACCGTGGCCCAGGTCCCCAAACATCACCGCAAACAGGAAGGGGAAGGTGATGATGGTGTAGGGCGCTGCAGGACGGACAGACAGACAGAACAGACACTGTTACGGCACCGTATCAAAGCGAAGGAAGAGACGCCAAAGAGACTTGAGTTGTGTCATGATAAAAAAAGCTAAACATGGTACAAAATGTATCACAGTCAGCAAGAAGAGAGCGTTTTACCTCAACACACTTGACATTTAATCAAAGAATACACAAGGGCCTTCTTTTTGGACAAAGATCTGATGAGCCTGATTGACACGGAGGTGTGGAGCTGGCATGGCCTCACCTGGGTTGACCTCCCTGTAGTTGCCCCCCCCCCCCCCCCCGTATGGCCTCACCTGGGTTGACCTCTCTGTAGTTGCCCACCCCGTAGGCCTCCACGATGTTCTGGAAGCCGGACGTAAACTTATTGGTCCGTATCAGGGTGGGCGGGGTGTCGCCGCTCGGGATTCGGTTCACAAAGGAGGGGACGGTGGCTCCACTTTCCTCTGACGGAGGGGATTTTAAAAGACTTGTCAATCAAACAAAATCAGGGGACTACGCATATTTAACACTGACCTTAGACTCATTACCCAAATTATCTAATAACAAACAGTGCTGAGAGAAGTTACTTTAACAGCTCAGGTGCCAGTAAAACTCTGAACAGTAAAGGTAATATATGGAGTAGCCTGTGACTTTCAGCCAGGTCAATCTGAGGCCTTCTCGCTAATGGCCAGACAACCCCTGTTACTGGGTTATCGACATGGTTACGAGGTTAAAAACGACAAACTCGCTCATTTAGAGATCGATGGCGGTCTCTCTCCCTCGGCCAATCACTATGACCCAATTACAAGATAAGCTTCCGGATACGGATGGCCAGGTTAAATGATGCTGTTCGCGGGTGACTCTCGATTTATCGATCGCCAACACAGCGCTCACAGCAGGCCCAGTGCATGGACCTAAACAATCCGTGCGACGACCCCCAGAGGTCGAAAGTAAGTCCAGAGGTCAGAAGGTGAAAGTTCAGAGGTCAGAAAGTAAAAGTCCTGCCATGTGTTTCTCCCACCATGAACTCTCAGCCCAGCTGATTTCACTAATTAGTTCCACCTCCTGGCTGAGGACTTGTGCTAATTAGCAGATCCAGGCGGTCGGAACAAAATACCGGGCTGGACTCTTAACTCCCTGAACCTGTAATTCACTCACCGAGCCCTCCTCTAGCGCCCTCCGGAGGGCGGGCAGGTCATTGACGGGACACCACACCTCGGCGATAAGGCACTTGTTGGTGACGTCGAAGCTGCACAGGTTGAGGATGTGGTAGATGGCCTTCATCTTCTTTACCTGGATCACCCAGGTGTACACGGACTCCGAGGCCTTGTTCAGCACCTGCTTCAGGTAGTCCTCCGTCCTGTGGAGCACCTGGAACCAGGAATTCGGGGGGGGGGGGGGGGGGGGGGGCATGTTATAACAGGAACATAAAACAACTGCAGAGGGGAGTGCTTCATTGCACAGGAAATGTCTTTCCAAAAGCAAAAAGTAGGCACATGTCTGCTAAATAAGTAGTAGCAGTAGTAGTAGTAATAACAGTAATAATTATAGTAATAATAGCAAGAGATGTATGTAGCCAATTTTCATTTACACTGTACATTCAGATTTTTCAGTGTCTTGGCAAAAATATTTTTTAATGGGAAGAAAACAGGAAATCACTGAAATGGTGAGGGAAGGAAAGGGGCGTGTGTGTGTGTGTGTGTGTGTGTGTGTGTGTGTGTGTGTGTGACTGGGAGAAAACGCCCACAGCTCAGACCTCATGAAGATCATGTGCTGAGGGATTAATGCGATTCACCCTCGAAGGTGAAACAGCCTGAGAGGCACAGCCCGTGCCCTCGTGTGCAGAAGCACAGGCCAGTCAAATGACTCCGGCAGACGGCTGCCATTTTGCATGCGGGGGAGAGAGACAGATCCCTCAGGGTCCTGAGGACCGCATCTTCTGACTCCTTCTCTCCTCTCTCTCTCCACACCCCCTCTACTCCACCGCTCGCCCCCTCCGGAGTCACACTGCTGGGAGTCACCCTCCAAACCCAGTCCCTCTGCCTCCCATAGCCTGCTCGGTGTGTGTGTGTGTTATTATTGAGTGTTTTATTAATTTACAAAATCATTTATCGCTTTGAGTATGGAATCGGGGGGGGGGGTTTGTTGTATTGTGTGAAGCACTTTGTGTTACATTTGACTTGTATGAAAAGTGCTATACAATAAAGTCTGATTGATTGATTGATTGATATATCTGTGTCTGTTCGTGTGTGAGTGCATATGCAAGCGAGTGTGTGTGTGTGTTGCTAAAGTTTCTGCCAGTTTTACTTCTCCCTCACATTCTTCTTGGTTCTCCCCCAAGCTCCCCTCAAACACACGACGTCACGCAAAAGCTGCTGGGGTGGAGACAATGAGGATTTGATTGCTAAACCTGTTGTCACCAGATACCACACTCTTCCTGAGGCCGGCCATGGTTACTGTATATTTTCCCATAACAGGGCAGGCTGCAGCCTTTAACGCCAAGACTGAAGGGCTTAAGATTGCTTCAGAATTTCTCAGAATTCTGTCTGAACAACATGCCATTTAAAAATGTTTAGAGACGCACACAGCGCATAAAAAAACGCTCTGCAGTTGGTATTTGTGGCGTTTTTCGCTCAGTACTTCAAAAGAAAACAGCACTGGGACAAAAAAAGACACGCTACACAAAGAAATGTGACACAATATTACGCAAGCAGCGCTTGGCAACTCGTCAGAGGCAGGCCGGGCTTACAGTGTGCAGGTCCTGGATGCGAGTCCGGAGGCCTCGACCACATCCTTCCTTTCCTCGTTGCTGTTGGGGTAGGGGTAGAGGTGACAGTGGTAGCTGCGGAAGATAAGAAAAAAAACGTCGACTCGGCTGGAAAGTTTCCGTCGACGGGCGGGCCCGTCGTCCGGTGACGTTTTTCCCAGGTGCGATATCGGCCTCGCCTACCAGTCGCAGATCTTCTTCACCTTCTGCCCGATCTGGTCTCCCCAGTAGGAGATCAGAACACCACGCTTTTGGTGGTTTCGCCCTGCGACCGCAGAAGAGGAAGAGAAAGAGGAAGACTTAAACGGGGCGTCGATGCCATGAGCAAGAGTTTTTGACAAGCCTTTGAGACACTGTATCTCTAAAAATAGCAGCGCTGTTCCTCTTCCGGAATAAACTGCATTTATGAGGACCTCATCGTGACACAGTCACAAAGGGAATGCAAGTAGCTTATTTTTGGCCTCAAGCCAACCCAGCCAATAAGATCAAAGTGCAAGTGACATCACCAGTGGGAGCAGAGGCCAGAAC
Organism: Anguilla japonica; assembly: GCA_025169545.1. Lineage (NCBI taxonomy): Eukaryota > Metazoa > Chordata > Actinopteri > Anguilliformes > Anguillidae > Anguilla > Anguilla japonica. The sequence goes on from CM045892.1 coordinate 3,653,492, forward strand.
CATGTGACTGAGTTGCACAATTTGTAAATAACACAACCCAACCCAATACAACCCAATCCAATCCAACCCAACCCAACCCAACTCAACTCAACCAAATCCAACTCAACCCAACACAACCACTAAGATGAAAGCATGAGCAGTGCAGTCTAAGAGAGAGAAGGCTACACAAGCAGGGTTTACTCGTGCCTTACTCACCGTGTCTGGGTCCTCCACACACTCGTCGATCTCTGCGTAGCTGAGGATGGTGTAGCCCTTGCACACCCTCCACAGCATGCGCTCGAAGGCCTCGATCTTCACCCGGTGGATCAGGCCGGAGATGAACCTGAGGAGCAAGCTCATCTTCAACCAACCACCACACACCAGGCCAATGGCCTTTCCCTTCACATCCTTCCCAAAACGATAACGGGTGCTTATAACTCTGCCGCCATCTTTGTTTTTCCACATGGCTCGTTCCCAGAATATCCTGGATTGCTGAATGCAGCCGTAGGTGAATATTCCCGCACTACAACAGGGAAATCTGACGGTGAGCCTCTTTCCAGAGCAGATTAAAAAGCACCAGGTGTGCTTTAGGTTTCATCGGGTCCTAAAGTAAAGTAGTAATGTGTGGGGTGGCGGGAGGGGCCTGGCTACGCACCCGAGTTTGGCTCCCAGCCGCTGCATGCTGGTGTAGTCCATCATGGAGTCCTTTTCCAGGAAGGGGAACTCCTCGTACTGCGCCTGCAGGGGCTCCCGCTGAGAAGCAGAAACAACACGACACCGCCGTCACCGTAGAAACACGGGGGGCCCTACAAAACCGCACGCCGTCACCGTAGAAACGCGGGGGGCCCTACAAAACTGCACGCCGTCACCGTAGAAACATGGGGGGGCCCTACAAAACCGCACGCCGTCACCGTAGAAACACGGGGGGCCCTACAAAACCGCACGCCGTCACCGTAGAAACACGGGGGGCCCCACAAAACCGCACGCCGTCACCGTAGAAACACGGGGGGCCCACAAACCGCATGCCGTTAGTGTAGAAAGGCGGGGGCCCCGCAAACCACACCCCGTCACCGTATAAATGCGCGGGCCCCACAAACCGTACGCCGTCAGTGCAAAATCCAACAGCTCCACAAACTGCACCCATCACTGCAAAATCCAACAGCTGCACAAACTAGACCCATCACTGCAAAATCCAACAGCTCCACAAACTACACGTGGGCAGAACAAACTCCAACAGCTCCACAAACTACACGTGGGCAGAACAAACTCCAACAGCTCCACAAACTTTCTACACAAACTGCCAGATACGTACTAATCCACAGGGCCCGGCCTCAGCCAGGAGAACGCTCCCGCTGCTCTTACACAGGCTGTGCAAACAGGCCTCCGTCTCAATGGGGCGCTTTCTTTCAGCTTCCTTCGGAACAACAGACCCAATCATCCCTGAGCACTTTAGGATGGTCAGCTGGGCCCTTCCATTCACGGAAAAGCATTCATGGGGGGGGGATGTGACCTTCTGGGACTCGGGCTGGAGCGAGCCCAGGGCCGCCATGTGACTGTACGCTCCCTTATCTCACATCTCGCCAGCCCGCTCTGCCAGAGAGGACGCAACGCAGCGCAGCCCACCGCACCACCAAGGACAAGAGGGCGGGAACAGACTCCGCCATTCGCGGCGGGAAGGGACAGACATCCAGCACGTCACCGCTCAGCCGGCAACAGCATGAGCCTGCCAGGACAGGGGGTGAGAACTCCTCCCAAAATCCCCATCCATTTAGCGGACAGAGCTCAAAGCCAGCTTCTGCTTTGACGAGAAACTGCGGACGTACCTATTCTATCAGAGGAAATGAGAGAGGAAGCTTCAGCCAATTCTTTTTTTTTTTTTTTTTAGTTCCCCGCTTCTGGCTTTGTTGGGCAGTGAGGCGGGGTCAGGTGACACTCACAGAGAGGTCCTTTCATTACGGGCCTCTTCAGCTCCCAGAGCTCAGAGCGGCACAGCATGCCTGTGGAGCTGCGGTCACGTGACCACCTCCAGAAAGGACGCGCATTTGGGTCTGCAGGCAAATCCGGGAGCGGGCGTTTGCATGCGTCGTTGCTCCCCGCTGAAGCACCAGCCAGACGGCCGCGGGGAGAGGAACTCGGCAGGGTTCCGAGATGGGGCGGGGACATTTTACCATTTCCTCTTGACAATCACAAGCGGATTTATCCTAAAGCACGCTGGCTGGCGCTGTACTTGCTTATTCTACGGTTCCAGGCCAAGCTCAGAAGTGCATGCAGGCCTGTGTGAGGGGTCGGGTACCAGGGGACCCTGGTGTAGTTTAGGTCAGGGCACAGGGGTGCACGTGGGCCTGTAGTGAGGGGCCAGGTAAGAGGGGACCCTGGTGTTGTTTTTGTCAGGGTCCAGGGGTGCGTGCGGGCCTGCATGAGGGGGACCCTGGTGTGGTTTAGGGCAGGGTTCAGGGGAGCGTGCGGCCGTGTGTGAGGGGCTCGGGTACCAGGGGGCCCTGGTGTGGTTTAGGGCAGGGTTCAGGGGTACATGCGGGGGACCCACCTCCGCGCCGCGGTGCACAAAGTTGCGCGTGATGCGCAGCATGTGCGTGTACTCGGTCAGCTCCAGCAGGTTCTTCTGCAGCTTCTCCTTGTTCCGCGTGACCTCACTCAGCTCCGCCTCCAGCCTCTGCAGCTGCTCCTGAGCACCCACAACACAGCAGGTCAGGGCCGCCCTCCAGTATCGCAAACCGCGATTGGCTGAGGCCGACCGCACAGAGTGTTCCGGCCCAATCAGAATCCGGCGTGTTTAGCTTTGGCCAGACACTGATTTTTTTTTTGATTCCAACAAGCCCGTCTAGTTAAATGATTTTTGATTGGTAGGCACTGCCATTTTCTAAATTCACACCCACAAATGGCATTATGAGAAACTGCATCAACAGAACACATTACACCATCTACACAACTTAAAAAAAAATAATAATAGTGAATTAAAATATAACTTCACTTGCACCATGAATGTCAATACGATAAAAAAACTGACAAGACCTTTGAAATAAAGCAGCTACACCAGAAGTAACATGAAACAAACGGGACAGTCACCACCCACCATTATCAACATGACGTGTTTGGGCAGAGGGGCGACCGGGTTGACATCGTCCTCCGGCAGTGGGATGTCCGCCTTCTTGATCTCCCGAAGCAAATAACCTGTAACAGAGGCGGGACCTCCTTAAAAAAACAACAACAACAACAACGCAACCATAATTTTCTAGAACAATCCTTTCAATGGGTAGGCAGGCATAGTGCCCACATGATAGGCATTTATCGCACCAGTAAACACACAGCCTTACCCTGCCCTTGCACCCCCAGCCTCAGCCTCAGCCTGTGAGCCTGAGCCTCCCCCCCCCCCCCTCCCAATAAGACTCACTAAACCAAAAAAAAAAAAAGAAACCCCAGCTTCAAACTCAAGCCTGAACGGCTGACTTCAGACGGAATTCTTCAGCTGATTAGGGATGGGAACGGATGGACCCTGTGGCCCCACACACCGAGGGCCAGACGGGACCCAGCTCCACACTAATCCCTCCTCCCCAACAGGCAGGGACTTCCATTAAAAACCTGGAATTTCCCCTAAGCTAGCCCATGCTCAGATTTCCCCCCCCCCCCCCCCTTTTTTTCCTTCATAAGCAAAGACTTAATTTCCAAGCTTGGGCCCCCAATTAAGCCTAAGTTCAAGCACATTGTGCCAGAGTTGGAAAGGGGCGAAGAGGCAATGCACCAGCGCACCAGTGCAAACGACTGTAGTGCGCGCTTCACCAGGGTGGTAGTGGTGCGAGAGACACACTCAAGTGTCCCCGTAAAAGCCCACCTGCATCTTTAATTAATAAGTCCCAACTGTATTGCTCTGACATTGCTTTTTAATGCAAAAATATTTATCCTCAAAGTAGAGACCATAAGACAGCACATTCAGGCTGGACCTAGAAATACTAGACAAGTTACTTCTGCTTTCAGGAAGTGAGCTCACTTTGTCTCTCAGTTTTAAACTTGTGACAACAACAAGTAGAGCAGTGAAAGAAATGACTCACAGCTTGGACGGAAGGTGCCATTTAAACAAATGGATGACGAGTGTCTTGAGAAAGACTATGGATGAGTAGAACACAGTCAGAGTCTTGGTATGTACTACTGGCTTCATTTACAGCCATACCAATATTAAAAGTGCAGAGGAGATTTGTGTTTCTGTATATTGCACTCATACCATGCAGTGCCTAATATCCACAGTAGTGCTTCAAAGGATGCACTTCAAGCTTTGATGGAAATAGCCAGGCCTTACCCAGAATGCACTTCAAGCTCTGATGGAAATAGCTAGCCCGTACCCAGAATGCACTTCAAGCTCTGATGGAAATAGCTAGCCCGTACCCAGAATGCACTATAAGCTTTGATGGCGATACCCAGGCCTTACCCAGAATGCACTTCAACCTTTGACGGAATGAGCTAGGCCTTACCCAGAATCCTCTCCATTTCGTCGCACCTCTTGATCTCGCTGACAAACTTGCGCTGGAAGGAGTTGACGGAGGGGTTGAGCTGGAAGGAGGAGACAGAGAAACGCACTGAAAACTCAGAGTGGCGAACAGTGCGTCAGTAGGGCCAGCGTGCACCAGGGAGCGCTAAGCGCTAGCATTCACTTCCTCTGTGCAACGACACACCCATCTGCAGGCTTCACAGGGCTATGTTAGGTTCCCCAGTTTGGACAGAGCACCTCCACAGCTGTGACACCCTGTGTGACCGCAGGCATGGCAAAGTCAAACAGAGAGACAGAGTGCTCCTAATTTTCAGTATTTGTTGCAAACCGATCAATACTGCTGGCTGTAGTCTGCAAGTAACATTTCCAAGCAGGCTCATGCATCAACGCGCACACAAGCTCACCACACACACACAGAAAATGATTCATGTTTAATTTGTACTCCTTTTTACATAGTATGTTCAAACAAGCTGCATGGTTTACAGTCTTCAAAAACGTCATGATACACTTCCTCACAATATGGTCAACACACTGGTATTTTATTAACCTTCGGGGGGGGGGGGGGGTTAAAGAATGAAACCCTAAATTTGAAGTTACTGGTTTGAACTATACGTGTTGCATCATTTCAATGAACGGAGAGTTACAGTCTTCCCTGTAAAACATTGTTGGGCAGTAACAGTTTGACCAATTTATTCTCTGGCTTGCCTTCGGATTCCTGACTTAAATTAATGGGCCTCACAGTTCAACTGCATCTGAAGAAGATCAATGTCGGATTCGGTGATCTGTCAAGTAAAACACTAACTTAGGTAGCTAATGAACAACGACTCTGACACAATGTCCCTTCAGGATAAACAATTAGTCCTCCGTAAGTTTAAACTAACTTCAGTTTATAAGAGGAGGTAATCCACAATGAACGTAGGCTGACTAGTAGTTTAACAATAAGTTAACTAACGCACGTTATCAGGCTCATTATCGATGACGTCACACTCATCCGCTAGCAAAAGTATCGAAAGGGGAATCCTGGTGCTACTACAAACACCTTCGAAAAAACCACGAATGTCCATAAGAGTTGAAATTACGATAGCGTTACAATGACAGCAGAGGTTGCATAAAGGGGGGGGGGGGGGGGGGGGGGTACAGGAACTACTGTATCCTTGACGCTAGCTAGCTAAAACAAATAATCAAGAGCTTTACATATCTCAGCACACTAGTCTAATCAAACTCCACCGTACTCTCCCACATCGACAGATAGGTGTGACATGTCCAGTGTCTTATGACCTTACGTCATACGAAATTAAGTGCTCATCAGCTTGGCATTTTTACAGTATGTGCCAATACCATAATAGTGTAGTATCCGCATACTTACGTCTCTGAATTCGACCAGACCCATTTCTCCCAGTTCACTGATACAGTCGTAAGCCGAGCCGGACTGCAGGAACAGCTGTGACAAACACATTTCTTCACTCCGGAATAACGAACCCATTTTGACGAAGTTAAGTTAGCCACGACAGACAGAAATCCAACTCTCGTCCGTTTTAATTGACCTTTAACTATACTGGCCTAGTAGCTAGCTACTACCAACGTACCTGACCGGCCAGTAACCCTGACCAGGGTAGCTAGCAGACCTTAGCCACTTAGCTAGCCAACTACCTGCTGCGTTAAGCCTTCGAGTTCGCCGGCGCCCTGTCAATCATTAGCCAACAAGTGACACGTCTTTTTTGCGTAGTTGTCTAGCTGGCTAACATGGTTACTAAAGTACCATGTATATTACCTCGGCTGGGTGTTGCTTGCATCCCAATTTATATAACAGGTACGAAAGCTAACGTTGGCTAAAGCCAGTCTTTCTCCGGTATCCCAATGGTAGCTATCTAACCCATACCGCTAGCCAGCTGCCTCGCGGGTAACCTCCAAATGAGTAATTAGCCAGTTAGGAAGCGAGTATACAAAATATCATTTTTTTACACAATGTTATGACAGGTAACTACTACTAGTACAGGTGTGCTAGCAAGTTATCTAATTTTAGCAGCAGTCGTACAGAAAGAATCTACAATACACTGCTACAACTTGCTAGCTAGCCAACTAATTTATTCACTATGCAGAACTACACAATAATGCTCGCGTCTTCGCCCGGAAAACTATTAGTCTCATACTGCTAGTTATACAGAACTATTTTAACTCCACCGCAAAGTTACTCGTTTCAACGTGAAGTTATTCGGTGACTAACTAACAGCAAACTGAACCAAGTTCACCATCCACAGCAAGATATTCCTTCCACGTCGTTACTTCAAAAGGTATCCGTACAATTTCCAATCGGCTCGCGCATACGCAGCTGCGGCCAACCATACGCCCTCCCGTGGTTTAAATGGGCGGAGGATGTGCGATGCATCAGAAATTAACTAGAAATGTTCTGCAAGCGATGTTGGACGAATGCATTTTAGTTTGTTTAGTACACACAGGAAATATTTGCAGTATGTCCTGTTAACATATAAATACGTTTGCGACAGTAAGGGGTCACCGTAAAAACAAAACTTTATTTAAAAAAGCAATTGCATAAGTAGCAAACACAATTTACATATTTACACAACAATATGTACATCTATTTTTACACACAGGATATCTGGGTCCTTGACCAAAATAATAAGTACATTAAGAAACGATTTCTACTTTCTATGAATACATTACGATGATGATGCTGCCAACATTATGGGGCAGTTTACGGGTTCTACCTGTAAATGTACTCATTTTACCACAGGAGGACCTAAATGAAGCCAGGATGATGGAATCCAGTCACAGAGCAAAACTGAATTAAAACTCAGGCCATGTTTTTTTCTGTTGCGGTAGCATATTTTCAAATAATTCTCAAGTTATGAAAAACATTTCCTGAGAGGAAGGAAGTCAGTGGAACAGTGCATCAGATATTTGAGCCAGGGGATTATATCACTCAATGAGTAAAGCTGACACTTATTTTGATCAGACTTAGTGCTGATTTAGATTGCACTGACACAATCAAACTGACACACCACTGTTAAAACACAAGCTAGAGGCAGAGTCTCCTCCCTTCCAATGACAGTGAGTGACCTCACCTTTGTGTGTAGGTGCAATGGTGTCATAAGCTTAGAGGAACTTTGACATGTTTTCCTCTTTCGCACCCATCCATCATAAAGATGTGTAAACATGGTACAGTAATGTTCAATGCCCAAACAGTCTTATGGAGACAGGCCCCTCTCTTCCCCCCCCCCCCCCCGGCTGAAGGGGCCGGTCCGTCAGCCTGTGTGTGAAGGCGGGGTCTACAGGGAGGCGTTGCTCCACGCCTGGCGGATCTGTTTCCATGGCGATCCCAGCACAGACGCAGCGATGAAGAAGAAGACCAGGATCAGGCCTTTGGCAAGGGACTGCGAGTAGGGCTCACCTGGGAAAGAGGAAGAAGGTTAGACAGAGAGGAAGAAGATGCTTACCTGTGTTCACATTAAGGTTTTTTTTTTGTATTAACAAGTCAAAATAACTCAGGCCTTCTCAGTTATATATAAAATAATAATCAATATGAATAAACTAAACAAACCTATACATGACAATGCTTTATATACAGTATATGTTAACATTTTGTTAACAAGAGGAGCAATGTAACCATCCTGAAAGGTAACGGCAACAAAGGTAACTGGCACCTGAGGGAAGGGTCTGTGGATTGGGGTGAACCGCATATTCAGGTCTCACCTGTGTAGTACCGAGTCAGCGGATACGCCAGCTGTGGCCAGCAGACATCGTTCCTGTCACAGTCGTACTCGGTGAAATTGATCTGAAACCTGAAAGACAAGACAAGAAAAAAAAGAATAAATTAATAAAAATCACAGAATGACTGACTAATTGAACTGGCCACACTTTACAGATGACACTGACAGGTGAGCAAGCCCAATGAGACGTCTGCATGGTGAAAGTGGGCGTGTCTGAGGAAGGCGGCTCGTGACCTGGTTTTGGGCGGGGCCGTCTGGGCGGGGATGTCGATGAAGGTGACCGAAGACGAAATGGGGAAGGACTGAGTGACCGCGGAGTTCAGACAGGGGGCAGGGTCACCCCCTCCACACTCAAGGGTCCAGGTTGTCACTGCAAAACTGGAGAACGAGGGGTCAAAATGATTCAGATCACTATTATTATTATTATTATTATTATTCAGCCTATTATTATTATATAAACGAGGCAGAATGGTGAAATGGTCAATCATCGTCAACACTAACAAGGTATTTCAGAGATTTTTCAACACACTGTGCTTAACAAAAATGGCCTATTAGACTGAAGTGTAAAGGCAGAATTTTCCTTTTGGCAAAAACAATCTCTGGGATTCACATAGAGAAGAAACAAAAAGCAAAAGGAATTCACCATGCCTGTATTCAACATGATTACTGATGATTACTGACTAATGATGAGCTAATAACATGTTCAAACATGCTCAAATGTTGTTGCTGGCCAGAATAGCCTTTTCTGCTCAGTCGGTTTCCATAGAGAGCACACAGTAGATTTTTTATGAGCCTTTAGAGACGGTGGGCCAGCGTTCACGGATGACGCAGATGACCCGGTATGGAGACCGCTCGCTCGCTCACCTGACCTCCACGGCCTGGATCTCCCTCTGAGCCTGGGCTCCTGGCTGCCCCACCGCGGTGCTGCCGATGTGGACGTTCAGGTGAGCAGGCACGCCCGCACAGGTGCCGGGGGGTCCCGCCGGCAGATTGCTGCCATTCACGGGCACGACTGCGGGCGGCGCGGCAGAGAGGGGTGCCAACCGCAGGATGGATGGGTGAACATGCGTGTCAAAATCAGCCCAATTACAACAGGTGACTTAATCTGCACATTCTGAGTATATAAACTGAGGGGTCAGTTCTAATGGTCAGTTTAACGTACGTGATTAAAGAGTTTGATTTAAATTCTAGATGAGACGTAGAATCGCTGCATAAAAAAAAACATAATTCATAAACATGAAAATGAGTGTGCCGTGTCCTGAATGACTGATCTGTGAACACATAAACTTTAACAGACAGGAGCTCACATGTAATGTTCACCCAGTCCGCCAGGTTGGCGGAATCAGGATTCCCGTTTCTGGCGACGTAGGTCACGTTCACCAGAGCAGCCAGAGTGCTCCGGACAGTTTCTCTGTGAAGATTTTAAAAAATACAAAAAATCTGGTCAAAATCACACTTGCAGTGTTGCAGCATCTATTTTTTAAATGATCACACAATAATAATAAAAATAAATAAATTAAGAATGTCAAACTGTTGATTGATGAAGTCAATGACTCCTCCAAGCAAAATCTTCTAAGATGACAACTTGACAACTGATATTTAAGAATGTATATAATCAGCTGTAGTGCCTTATTCAGAGATGCTTGGTTCTACAATCCCGAGGGTTTTGTTGCATTTTTTACTGGCCAACTGTTTGACCAATAATCGAATGACATTTCCAACCACAGGGCTCTGGACCATTTGATTTTTCTTGTTGCCGTTGTGAAAGCAAACCAAAAAAAAACAAAACAATACATCATTCTCTCATTACGGTTCGACTATGGAAATGAACCTTCAGGTGTGAAAGCCCCCCTTAGATATGGTTTCAGATGAATGAAAGGGTAGATTTACATCTGCACAAAGAGTTCATTCAGTCCTGTCTGCAGCGGCTACCCGATTCCCGCAAACGCCATTGTTGATGTTCGCGGTGAATGACGAGAGCCATTCTCGCCACCATTTCTCTTGACATTTTTTTTTTTTTGCGATGACTCACCTGAGCTGGGCGCACTGGGCCAAGTCCAGCAGCCCCACAGGTACCAGGCACCCCGCCGTCGCATTCTCCCCAAACAGAACTGGCCTACTGCTGGCTGAGGCGCACAAGCCCTCCCTGACTGAAAACGAGAGAGAGGGGGAAAAAAAAAAAAAAAAAAAAAAGGTCATCGCTCAAACAATACACAGGCTCTTCAAACAACAAAGTCCTGTTTAAAAAAAAAAAAAAGACAAACCCCTCAAGCTCACAGTAATGATTATGCACGCCACACACCAAAGGATTATTTTAACCCGGGGTGCATTCGCGAAGAGCCGTCTCAAAGGCTGCACACTTAAGCGGCGAACAATAGCTGGTGCTTCTCCGGCCGCAGATCGGATCAAAGTCCGAGCGCAAAATTTCCCCCGCGGCTGCCGTCTCCATGGAGACGGCCGCCCGTACCTGTCGCCCAGAGGCCGAGGGGGACCCTCCGGACGGGCGCCGAGTCGTTGGCGGCGGCAGCATCCACAGACCCCCCAATAACGGGCAGTCCGGTCTGATAACCTGGAGGGGCAAATTGTGGAAATGGGATGGAAGCAGGAACTCTGTGTGTGTGTGATGAATGAGCTTGTTTTGCCCCCAGGCGTACTGCAGCACACAGAGACCGGGAGTTTGCACTCAGGGGAGGACGTGACCCCTCCCCCCAACACCAAACGAGAATTCAAAACTTTAAGCAGTGTTTGTTTAGAGCTATTATTGAATCAGACCTAGGGGCTTGAAGCCTTGCGCGCAGAGGTCACTCAGGGCGAGACAAACCGAAACCCACAGACAGAAGTACAGGCTGACCTGGGTTGCCAGAATTGGACTGTGCAGTTCCGTCCCCGTTCACAAACCTTGCAGAGAACCGGACGGTCAGGGAGACTGTGAAAAAAAAAAAAAAAAAAAAAAAAAAAAACTTAAATTTACAACCACTTCTCAGTCATGAATGTCAATGAAATAAAATACAGTGTGATCATTACCGTCAATAAGCATAAGCTTCTCATTTTTCTCAAGCTAGGACAATATCAATCAACTACCGATCAATTAATCATTGTTATGCAATAATCAAACGAATTTATAGCTTTTATGCTATTTTTTTTTCCCCTCCTTACATACTGAACCATTTTTAGTGCTGAGTGGAGGAGTTAAGCTCACCGCTTGGACCCAGCGACACGTCCGCCAGCGTCTGGGTGAGAGTGACGTTGGTGAGGCCGTTTCCGCTCCAGTAGAACGTGTAGTTCAGCGCGACGGTCACATTCTCACACAGCTGGGGCGGCCCAGCCGACAGGGGCTCTGCGGAAACACAATCACATTACTGTTACCGTTCAGTCTATCCTAACTGTTACAACCTGGCCAGCCAGTGGGGGACGGGCTCCACATCTACGGTCGAGTTCTTCCCGAGAATTCTTCTCATCAGGGAGTTTTTTCTCGCCACCATTTTCAGTGTTTTTCTTCCCACTGGGAGTTTTTTTTTTGTTACACCTCAATTGCTCACTTTTTGGGGGTTCAGGTCTGGTTTTTTTTTTCCCCCCAAATCCCACTGTAAAGCATCTCTGTCTCTGTGACACTGTCTCTGTAACTGTAAAAAAGCACTGTACACAAAGTTGAATTGGAATTGAATTGAACAACAAGGAGGAGAAGTGGGGGGGACATCAGTGGTTCAAGGAAACTGGTGCCAAATCTGTAGAAGTCAGGATCCTATGCAGTCAAGCAGTGGGTGGGAGTTTTCATAATGATCACAAGCCCAGGCCTACTAATCGATCTCCGAACTGACCTGGAGGGGCCACTGCCGCTCTTCACCGGGACAGGGACAGACACAATGGAGCCCAGATCACCAGCCCTCATTTCTGTCACACTGACAGTGACCATACCTGCAATAAACAGCAAACACAAAACTCCATTATTTCAATGAAAAAAAACAATAAGCTAAAAGCACAGGAAGGACACAGAAATATAAGCAGGCTGCAGCAAAGCAGTACGTTCTAATTTACCCTGAATGAAGAAAATCTGCAAATCACATACATAACCTACTTAAGAAAAAACACCAAAATTAATTTCACTGCATTCTACACCATCAAACTAACTGGAAATACTGATTCTGGGAAATTAATTAACTGCAGATCCATATGAGGATTCAGATTCAAAGTGTTCCTGACAGAGTAGGAGAATGATACTGATTTGTAATTTTGACAGATTGATAATTTCAGGGGTTCCTGTTCTAACGATGAGCCTGCCGACAAGGAGGACCAGTGAGTCACAGCCTACCCCCCAGTCCATCCCTTAGGGGGACACCCAGCTCCGAGGCAGCGACGAACAGGGGGGGCCCGGTCGGGCAGGACTGGAGACGGGTCACGCAGTACGTCTCAAAGTTCCACAGAAACGCCACAGGGGCTCTGGAGAGACACTGGCCAGCCAGGGATCTCTGGGGGGGGGGGGGCGCAGGAAAATAAACAAACAAAAAAATTTTCAATTAATGTCCAGTGCAGTACTGCAATTTGCTAATTCAAGAGCAACATAAAATTATGGATAGCCAGCGTACTTACATTGAACATGCATACACATTTATACAGATAAGCCAGCACACAATCAACTTGCATATATACATACTTATACAGATACAGGACCACTGTGTCTGACCTGAGGGATGGTGAAGTACCGGCCGCGAGCAGTGAAGAGGGGGTCCCCTTGGCGGTAGTCACTAGGGGGCAGCGGTGCGGTGAGAACTGGAGCCTGGAAGGAGGCGCTGCGTTTGGGCATGCTGAAGACGACGCGGGTAAGAACGGGTTCAACACAGAGGGGGAACAATTTAAAAACTGAGTGACACAAACCGTTTGCACGGGTCAACTTGATTTTTGCAGCTCTTTACATTATATTCAAATATACAGCTGAATATATATCTGAGAAATTCAGGGTAGGGTACAATGGCAGTATCCCACCAGTGAATCTAAAGGTTATAGGTTTGATTCCCAGGTGGGATACTGCCATCGTACCTACCCTGAATTGCTCAGGTATATATATATTCAGGGTTAAGTCGATCAAACCTACAACCTTTAGATTAAAAACACAGTTCCCCAACCATTATACTACACTGCCACCATCATTGGGAGGCATAAATTAACATAGGCAAGCTTGGGAATTCTGTTAAAAGCAAATGCAAAAATGAACATGGCTGTCTGAACGCGAAAACGGCCAAAAGCAATCAGTGACGACTTAACGAGGATGCCGTTCTAGAATTCGATGGCCGTATGAAATGCCTGCGTAAAACTCTTTACTCACACTGTCTGTCCCTGGTAGAAGAGCCCAAGGCATGGGTTGTTTTCGGGAGGGGAGGTGACACAGAGGAAAGGGAACCAGTCAGGCGCGTTGCTCGCGGACTGCGCGGGAACACTGGTAATCGGGGGCGGGAGCGACGTTCCCCCCGAACACTCCCGGAAAGCACTGGGTTCCGAACAGCTTCAGAACGTCCGGGGAACAGTCCTAAGAGGGGAGAGAGAGACAGGCAAGGACACACGCGTTACACCCAGGACAACAACCTGTTGGAAAATTGCGAATTCCGTTATTTATTTAAAAAAAACCTGCTGTACTCCCTCTGTACAAAATCAGAGGGCGGAGGGAGCTGAGGATGAAGACAGAGCGCGTGCCAGAGGGACGGCGTGCTCCTCACAAAAGCATGGCTGTGTATTGAACGTGGGCCTAGAACTTAATTGGACAAACAGACATGTCAATCAAGTTCATGACCAAGCAGCTTCCCAATGAGGTGACGCCTCTTTTCCTCTCAGTGGTTAAAAAGGAGGGCCATTTGGTCACACACAGTGTCACAGTGCCAATACCTGGTCACAACAGCAGCGGACATCACAAGCTCCAACTTTCAGATCACAGGGACATGGGCCGAGTGGCTGGTAGGCTTGGTTTGGAATGGCAGTTTTATTTTCTAGGAAGAAACAAAAGCATCCCATCAAGTAAAAAAAACTGTAAAACGGCTTTTCAGTTAATATCAATTAACATTATTTTGCAGTCAGTGGTACAAAAACAATATGTGCATCACACACACTAAAGCCAACGTTGTGAACATTGTTGCAAAGTTTTTATACCAAAATTACAATAGGTTGTGTGTGGGGGGGGGGAGCTAAACATAAATTAGCCAATATATCGCGCAGGGTTTCGTTTTTTTTTTTTTTTTTTCTTTTGAGTTACGAACTGCTTGACCTCGCGCTCGAGCTGAGGCGGCAGCTCACCTGACAGAGGGCCCGTGGGAAGAATCAGGGCGTAGATCTGGGCCTGGACCAGCAGTGCGGCCCGGTGCTCGTCACCCAGGCACGCGGACACCTGCAGAATCTCCTGCACGCACAGAGGCTCCGGGCAGCAGTCCGTCTCGTTGCCACAGAGCTGCAAGCTGCGGTTCAGACTCAGCGTCACCTTCACTACGGACTGAAGACCGGAGGCAGAGTCAGAGCAGTCCAATTCATGAGAAAGCTGCTGGAGTAGTACCGGTGTGAAAGCAGGGCGATAACGGTTTGCTGTATTTTGGTACACAGTTTTGTGGGGAAGCAACCGGCAGGAAATACTACCTTGTCCACCGTTTCCTGGGTGAGAATCCATTGTCCCGGGTCCTCTTCTGCACAGGACGGCGGAGGAAGACGGCCTGCCAAAACAGTGAAATGTTTATTGTAGATAGGGTAGACTCTGTCCCCTTTGTAAATTAAATTATTAAACAGCGTGACATATGCGTGCTTGGTTACACTACCAGACAATAGAGGACTGAAATTTGAAAAAAAAAAAAAAAATGTTGAGATACCATACCCGTTGTGTTTAACGGTGAAACGGAACGGACAACCACAGAAATGCCAGAGGTGTTTCCTTGCAAAAAGGCGGTTACCCTTGGTCCAGAGGCCACGACAAAGGCTGGCTGAAAAACTAACGTTAGAGAAAACATTCGGGATCACAGGCAGTCCTATCGTTATCGGCTGCATTAATGTAACGACGATATGGACAGCACTTCAGGTTATCTTGCTGATTTATTTAGAATCTAGCCACATCGATGACAAGCAAAACATGCTAGCCAACTAGCTAATATTAGTCCACCAAGTTGCTTTAACGACCAAAACTCACCGAGATTGCCAAGTGCAGCCTTCATACAATATATCAAGGTAAAATATACGCATATATGTGAAATCCCAGGTCGTGGGGTGAAGATGATAGCCATTCTTCGCTAACAAGCTATGGAAAAACGGATACAGAACTACAAGAGCTCCCTAGTTCGCTTTGCAGCCATGCTCTCCAAATGTTGTCATAACGTCTATGGCAACGAAATATTAGCCAATCCGCTTAAGGGCTGCGAAACGTTATAGCGTGGCGATGTACTGACGTCATTACGTTTACTTTACTCAGTTCTGTGCAGTACAATGATTCTGTTGCCAGGGGTCGCTGCAGCTGGAGCGCCACAGCTTCTCGTGTCTTGCACGGGCTTGTAACGCTAAAAGACAGTGATGTTGTATTTTACACTCCTTAATGCTTTTACAGTAGATAAATGTTTCCACACAGTGAAGTTGAGATAATCGCGGGAATATATCCTAAATGTAAACAGGACATAGAAAATCTCAAAAAATGGACGAAAAGAACTAAGAGAATGGCGACAAGATAGCCTAAAGGGTGGTACGTTTGATAAGGAAATATGCGATCAGATGGGAGGAGTAATAGCAAATTACAGAACGGGAGACAAGTCAGAAAAAACAAAGCAAAAACGAGAACAGGAAAAAGCGATCTTAGGGTGGTTCAGGTCCTCTTCCCTAGAAAAAAGGTGTAGGGATGTGCAGAGATCACAGCGAAATGATGACTCCTCCTCCATATGCCCCCCAGTCGCCGGGACATACGGAGGTAAAGAGAAAGGCTTGTAACCCAATATGCCCGGTAACATCTGAAGCACCACCTGCAACGACAGTGTGTCCAGTAGTGAAAGGACAGGTTCAGATCACACGGGTGGGTAGAACATGAGGAAGGTGAAGAACAGCTAATGGAGACAGAGAAAGCGCGCCTCGAGGAAGAAAAGGAGAAGATAGAAAAAAGGGCAGCCGGGCTAAGGGGAGAATACAGAGAAGTGGAGGAATTGGAAAGGCTGATAAAGGAAAAATATAACCAGTATGATGAACACCATAGCCGGTTAATAAAAAAGGCAAATGAGATAAGGGACACTGAGAAAAAACAGCAAGCGTCTAGAGTGCGCCAAAAGCCTGAACAGGTGGGGTCAAAAAGGGACGGGGAAACACGTAAAAGACGCAAAACTGCGGGGTGGGGGAACACTAAATGGGAAAAACTCCCATATGACACGTGGGAAGAACTGAAAATAGCAAAGCCAAAAAGTGCCAAGAAAACGGATTCCCAAGATGATCATAAGCCGAGTTTAGCAAAAGGTACTGCAAATAAAGAACAAGTCCCCCAATTAGAATATAATAAGGAAGGGGAGGAGGAGTTCCCCCCAGTAGAAAAAGGCGAGGCAAGCCAGGCGAGTAGTAGCGAGGCAGAAGATAGAGGACGAGGGAAAAGAGGAGCCAGATGAGGAAGTAGAGTCGGCACAGGTGAGGGGAGACATAGCTGGGCGAAGTGTAACTATAAGAGAAAGACCGCCAACCAGACGTAACCCAGCAGCAGAAAAATATAGCGATGATGCTGAAGCCCCCAAAACCTTAGTTGTTGATTAGGGAAGGTGGTGCACCCCGATAAATTCCCTGGTCCACCCAGGATATGCAAAATGTAATAACCAATCTTCCTGATTTGCAGAATGGGGTGAGCCACTGGACCAGGGTGCTGGAGGAGGAGACGACAGGCCGGATCTTGGCTGTGGGGGACCTGAAGGCTCTCCTGGGAAAGGTTGTGGGGATGGAAACAATGCTGGACATATTTGAGCAGGCTGGCTTTGACAGAAACCATGCGCAAACTCCAGCAGTGGACGGTGGGTCATTTGATAACGTGCGTGGGGTTATTTGGATTGCTCTGCGTGCCCTGTATCCTGCACGACCAGACATAACGACCTTAACGGGACCGCCGTTAAAAGACAATGAACCACCGGGCAACATATATCCACACGCAGTTGCGCAGGTGGAGGTTGATAACTGAAAGAGACGTACGGACAGATCCCATAATGACCACCCTCTTCCGCAAAGCCATCCGGGAGGGGATGTCACAAGAAGTGGGGCGCCGCCTCGATGAGGTGATGGGACTGAACACCATGACACACAGAGAGTTTGTGGATCATGTGGTGCACGCTGTAGAAAGGCAGCGGAAAGAGGGGAAAAAAGCTGGAAGATCAAACAAAAGACATTCAAAGAAAACTACTGCAGTTGCAGCTGGAGGAGCTGAAAGCCAAAGAGAAAAAGGCGAGAGAAACAAAAGAGCTGGATAAAGAGAAAGAGGCGAAAAAAGTGGCATCTGTGAAAATACAGAATATGGACAATGGTTTCTTTGACTTTGAAGCAACCCCCACGCCCGAACCATGGAGCAGCCCGACGGCGCCCCAGCCAACGGTAATCTACAACTTGGTCAAAAGAATCAGATGCCAGGGATGGAACCCGGGGCCTCGTGTCGAATCCTAGACACAACAGTACCAGTTCTGTTGCACGAATAAACCAAGGACATTGCTACAGCAATGGATAATCTGTCCTTTTCAGGAAATTCACACAAGCACTGGAACCTCCTGTCAATAAGAAACTGAAAGAGCAGAAAGAGTATCTGGCTGCAACCGTTCTGCTCAGTGTCCTGAACTTCTGGGACAGTGACCTGACTAGACCATCTTGTTGGCTACCATCAATGAAATTGGTCATATATTAACTGAGAAGTAACGTATCTAGAGGACTATGTTACTGAACTAGCAAAGTGTAAAAAATTAGCAAAGAGCAAAAAATAAATCAATAAAAATGAAATGCACCAGCCCTCCCATTTTTCATCAGTTCGCATGTAGCTTTTGAGCGTTTCTGAACTCACACACTGACCCTCGTCCAGTTTCGATAGTTCTCATACGATGGCTCGGGAGTGAATCTGCGCTCCGTGAGCTGATGCTGAACCGGGCTGTACGGCTTTAGCCTATAGGCTGAGCGCATTCTAAACCAAAGCGGAGAGGTTTCTCTGTATGACCTTTGGCTTTGTGGAGGCGGGCTCGTAGGACGGAGAAAGCGGCCATACTTGTACTTCCTGCTCCGGGGGAAAAGAGAGAAGCAATCAAGACAGGCTTTCAAAAATATACACACATAGCAAAAAGCTACAGACACACCATTGCAACAGGTACGCGTGTAATATTTATAATAATGCAAGCACTCTTTCAAATAAAGGTACTGCAAGAGATTGGCCGTTGAACGGAACCAGATAGCTTTGGCTAGCTACCTAAACTGATAGAAATCTCAACAAAGGGAATACCTGACGCTAGCTTACTTACGTTGGTAGCATTAGCCATAACGTTTCGGTGCTGCTCAACATGGGGAAAATTAAATCGGTGCAAATGTAAAAATGATTTTTAGCCTCATAGAAATAGTAATACTTTTATAATGTGAGCCAGAATTTTCTTGCCTGCTAAAGAATAGCTGACCAAATACGCTTGGCCTCATATTGCGGAGCACACGATCCCGGCCTCGGGGCTGGCTAACGCTTTTTGCTATATAGCCAAACATGTTACTAGCCTAGCTAGCTGCTATCCGCGAGAATTGCTACGGTTGCTGGCTTCGAACCCGAAACCCAAAGGTGCCTTGCATCAAGCTTTTTAAAAGGGCGGGAAGCATGCAGACTAACCTAACAATTATTGCAATTATATGCTGATACAATTTCGTTATCATGAGTTGAACTGCTAGTTAATCGTACATGTGCTTTTACCATATAGGGAGAGCGTCGTCGGCGTAGATAGCGCTAGCTAGCAATTTAGCCGTTGGGTAGATGGATTGAGAGGATATCGGGCTAGTTTAGTTGTTAGCCTAGCTGTCTTGTAAGTTTGAGCAGATATTTTGATATGTAGCTAACTTAACGTTATCAACTACTGGGATGGTCATGGAATTCTTCATGAACATTTTTTAAAAAAGAACAGGCTACCTAACGTTAGCCTATCACGCGCGCAGAAAATTAGGAGCCTTTCTTTCTAAATTTGTAGTGCTAATAATTGAATTAAGACGTGCCGGGATTAATTGTGAAATTTAGCGAAGTGATTAATGTGTGATCTAGTGTTAACAGCAATATGGTGTAGATGCGCTGGCTACGTTGTGTACTGAAACAAACGTGATGGAAATGGTTCTCGCATAGTGCTCAGATGTGTATAAATAAACCGGTTTTGTTTATTGTCGTTTTGGTCAAAACCAAATGACTTGGGTTGAGCTATGATTTTACATTTGTCTCCATAGTTCGCAATTTAATTCAATTTAACTTTATTTCAGACACATAGGTCCTGTCGCAATAAAAGAGAGCTTCATTGAAACTAAGCGCCAGGTAGTCAAATCGAGAAGCCGTGCTATTTGCAAATAAAGACGCGTTAAACAAACAGAATAACTGAAAACCCAGCAAATCGTCAATCACCACTAAAACACCACTTGACCCATAGAAAGGGATAGGATGAACATGAATAAAATATGGTATAAATAATCACTGCATAACCAGAGTTATGCCTTGGTGTTCTGGAACGGTTTAAGAGCTAATATTTGCTGAATAATGTGAGAAGGTAATCCACACAGTTTCTGAAATCACAGTTCCATGGGAATGGGGTAATCTCCATAAGTATTGGTTGGAGGAGCATGTTGCTACTAATTTTATTCTGACAACATTCAAACCTGAATTTGTTGTGTTTTATTTGTTTCGTAGGGTGAGTTGCTTGATGGCTGGTCTGTCTCCGATGAACTATAACTTTTGTTTCTTGGCTGCTTGGTTTGATGAGCCCTTCAACTGGACAGTTGTTTCCTTGGACAGAACTGGGGAAGGGTATGCACTATTTCAAGCTCCTCTTGTTTCGGTTTTGCAGGGAGAGGTCCCGACAGAGCCATGGCGGATGGGAGGATCTATGTGGGGAACCTTCCGACGGACGTGCAGGAGAGGGACATAGAGGACCTCTTCTTCAAATACGGGAAGATCCGAGACATCGAGCTGAAGAACAACCGGGGCACGATCCCCTTCGCCTTCGTCCGTTTTGAGGATCCACGGTGAGCTCAACACTCGCCCCCCTGTTTTGACTTTAGTGTGTGTTCAGGCCTCCCGCGTTAAGGTTTATCAGGAACTTTGACGCTGTGGCTTTACCTAACATTATTTTAAAGGCTCCTCATCTCATCCATGGCTCTTTTGACTAATAATTCTTTATTTTTTTTTTTTGGCAAGGACCTTTTTTTTTTTCTATAGCTTGCACAACGCGAGTTCTGCAGTGGTAGAGGCGAACTGTAGATGTTGCACAAGTTCTGGAGAAAACAAAAAAAAGCTGTAATCCTGCCTAGAGGGCAATGTCGGAGTGTAGAATTTCCCGTGGAAGCAGATGGACTAGAACCGTGTTACCCTGGCTGTTCTAAAGGCTCGTAGATGCACCACGGAATTTAGTGTACAGTTATATTTTGTACTTTTAAAAAAAATGGTTCCACTCCCGTTGTGCAGGGATGCCGAAGATGCAGTCTACGGACGGAACGGCTACGGACTTGGGGACTGCAAGCTGCGCGTGGAGTACCCCCGGTCCTCGGCCTCAAAATTTAGTGGCCCCATGGGAGGAGGCCCCAGAGGAAGATTTGGGCCCCCAACGCGGAGGTCTGAGTTTCGGGTCATAGTGACTGGTAGGTGGAAACCCGGGAATCTCCACAGTGCCGTTAGTGTTTAACTTGTCCGCTGTAGAACACAAACTGGCGGGTTGGAGAAAAGCCGGTTTGGGGGATTTCTGGATGACAAAGAGTGATGCCGCAGCTGTGCATTGGCTTGCCTCTTTGCCGGGGAAAAAAAAATGGTAAAGTGTTGCACCCCATATCTGTCACCGCTGTGCTGCAGTACCACTCTCAGGTGTGTTGTCAGTTACCTGTAATTCCCCCCCCACCCCCCTTTTCTTCAAGGTTTCATTGCCATTTGAGCTTGAACCCAACCACAGAGCATTGCCGTCCCTTTGGCCTCCAGTGCATTTGCCTCCAAGCCAGGTCTTATTTAGCATGCTGGAGGGACAGCGAGCCCTGGCTGGAGCAGGGTTTTATCTTTCACAGTTGGTAACCGTGGAGACGTGCGGGGTGTTGTGTGGAGTTAATGTGCTAAGAACTTGAGGAACCCTATCCAGTTAAGACTAATCCTACCCTTGGGGGTGGGGGGAGCCCCAAAGCCAATCCTGTTCAGTAATAGTTTGAAGATGCGGCAAACCTTAATGCCTTTACACGCTTATTTGTATTCATGCAAATAAAATCGCGCTTTGGAAAAATTAATAACTCATTACGAGTATTGTTCGTAAAATCTAGCACGTCAAACGTGAAATTTTGTTTGCGAAAAGGCGCCATGTATTTTATTCGGACCAAGGTAATTTTTGGCGTGTTTTCGTCTGCACTGTTATATATCCAATCATTTATAGCAAAACAGCCTTTTGAACGAATGTAGACACATTTGACAAGAAAGTAAGGGGGGGGGGGGGAGGGGGTGAATGTGTTGTACTGCTTGAGTATGCACATTGTAAAGCTGCAGAAGTACATGTGGCAGGGTGTTTAGTTTAGGCGGGTTGCTGAACGTTACATTACACTGAACAGACCTATCGGCTTCGGTGCGGTCCACGATCCTTGCTCCTGGCGCAAGCCACCGGTTTCTCCCACCGTTCGCCTCCAGTTCTGCTGTGAAAAGCAGGTGGCGAGACCAGTAATACGAGTCTTTCAGCGCGGCGTTTGAAAGTGTGTATAATCATAGACTGCTTTTTTTTAATGAGTAACTGCCGCAGTCGGTAAATCCTTTGACTGGGCCAGACCCAGCCCAGCCTTAATAGAAAGTGAAGAACTGAGCGGTGAGCGGCTGCGTAAAACCGTCTGTTGATGACGCTGTCAGGTGCGGTTTGGTTTTTGCAGCTGTCGTTTCCAGCGTGCCAGCAGTGCCCACAAAATCAGGACTACTGTTTTTTTTTTTTTTATTTTTAAATTGTCCATTTGCCATCACCTCTAAAAATGGGAGAGAGAGAGAGAGAGAGAGAACTCGAGACTCGGACAAGATGGCCGCACCTCTCATCTAACCCGATGAAAGGCAGGAGCGGGTCAGACAGTTTGAAAGTCTGTTCTCAGGAGGCTTAATATAACTGCCCCCCCCCCCCCCCCCCCCCCCCCCGCCCACAGGCCTACCCCCCACCGGAAGCTGGCAGGACCTGAAGGATCACATGAGAGAGGCGGGGGACGTGTGCTTCGCGGACGTCCAGCAGGACGGGGAGGGCGTGGTGGAGTTCCTGCGGAGAGAGGATATGGAGTACGCTCTCCGTCGCCTCGACAGGACTGAGTTCCGGTCGCACCAGGTGAGCCCCCCCCCCCCCCCCCCCCCCTCGTTACGAATTCCGCACAACACCCACACAACGTTAAAATGCACCCATTGTGTGTTAGGGCAAAAAAAAAAAAAACGTTTTCTTAAGGTGCGTCCCACTATTTTTTTGCCAAATTTGACATTGAAATGAGAGTTCCGCTTCTCTGAGCCAAAAGATTTCCGTTACGGTTTGAAAATGGAATGTGAAGAGTGGGTTGCCAGGTCCTAGGACAGATCCCCCCCCTGTCCCCGCCTTCCCCGTCCCTTGTTTTCAGAAGCCTTGTGTCACCCGTTTCGTTTTTTTTTTTTCCCCTCCTCAGGGCGAGACGGCGTACATACGCGTCCACGAGGAGCGGGGCTCCAGCTGGGGCCGCTCGCGGTCCCGGTCCAGGTCCCGCGGGCGATACTCGCCGCCCTACCAAAGCCGCGGATCCCCGCCCCCCCGCTACCAGTCGGCCCCCCGCCACTCGTTGTCCCGCCATAGCCCCCCCCCTCGTCGGCTCCCGCCACAGCACAGCCCGCCCCCCCGCCACTATCGATAAACTCCAGGAAGAGGAACCCAGAACCGGAGGTTGCTTTTTTTTCCCCCCCCCCCCCCCCCCCGTGTGTGTGTGTGCGTGCGTGTTACGATTTTTAAATTTCTTTTTTAGATTTTTTTTTTTTTTTTTTCCGTTGGTTTTGTTTAAATTTTATTTCGGTCTGTAATATACATTCCATTATCAGGACTGTCCTCAAAGGTTTTTATTTTTTTTTTTATTTTAATTTTTTAAAAAATGTATACGGACCGTTCCAGAAAGACACCAGTGATGGAGGATAGAAGGTTACAGGGTCTTCCGTTTGGTCAGAGTTTTTTTTTTTGGAGTCTTTGGCTGGTACAACTCGAAGTGGACGCGGAGGTGACTCTGGAGTGCATGTCGACTGTCGCGTTGTTATACGTCGTGCGGAATCGGAGCCGAAGTCTCTCTGCAGAACTTAGTGCAGCCGTGCGCACTACGGTGTGAGCACCGAACCTCCAGGATCCCGCTTCGCAGTCCTGGCTGCGGTTGAGGCTCAGGCGTCTCACGGACGGGAAGCCGTTTGAACATCCTCCTTTCAGGACAGCCCTGCCTTCTGGATGGTCACCGTGCAAACTTCTGTTTCTCGGCGATGGAATTGTTTTTTTTTTTTTTTTTTTTCCCCCCCTTCTCCTCCCCGCATTTGTTTTAAATTGAGGCAAAACATTTTAACTAGTTTACCCCCCATTCTACAAACATCCTTTGTATCTTGTAATGCCTGTGTATAAAAGCAGATTTTGATTTTTTTCAATTAAAAGATGGAATCATAACGTTCTTCTTTATTTTGGTATATGAACTGTTGCACCAGTCATTCTCAAACACCAACACAATCCATCCCAAAGATAAGCTCAGCAGTGATAGGCACTGCCGTGCGTGTGCGTGTGCATACGTGCTTGTGCATTACTCACACGGTAAACAAGCAGTAAAGTTAATCCTCCATGTGTTTAAATGCATCACGGTCGAAAGGAAATAAACAGTTCAGTGTCTGTCTGTGCACTGCCTGCATTGCCAGTGCTATTGGAATCTCTGCCTCGGTCCTGGAAGTAGCACCAGTGCTAAGTTTAGGAGTTTCAATTACATCAGATCATGCAAGCAAAAAGGGGCGGGGCCTCCCCTTAAGTGCTAGGATTCTGCTTCTGTTTTACCGGTACAGTTATTAAAACGACTCTTATGTATCTTGAATAAGAGCATTTAATTTTTCCTTTTAAAAAGTCACTGAAGACTAGTGTGCCCGTGCCCAGTTGATTCTCCTATTGAGTCAGAATTCTTGTTAAAATCCAGCCACAGGTGGGCTAAAGCATTCCATTAGCAGGTGATTGTGGACCCAGTGCTAACTGAAAAAGTTTTTAGAAATCCAGTCACAATTGAAAAATCTCACACTGTTTCTTCAGTCCAGTTTTTGGAGTCTTTCAACATGGTAGCTCTCTCTCCTCTCTCTGGGAGTGGGATGTTACCTGTCAAATATAGATGGCTCAATTACATGAGGGGTCTCAGATATTTCCAAAGAAGTAATAAAACGATTCCTCAGTCTTCTATCTATATATCTATATATATATATAGTCCTCTATATTTTAAGTCTAAACGATATTTACTATGTGCTAAATGTGGGTGTCCTTTATTTCCGTAAATATAGATCGGTCTGAAATTGTGTGTCGTTAGGGTTTTTTGAATGTACTAAACCAGTCCCATAAAAGGCTTAGTAAACTTGGACCAAGAACTTTTAAGTACTTTCAGCTCTCAAAAGCGTGAGTCATTTGAAAGGGAAATGGCTTCCATTAAGAGCCTAAACCATTTAGCACACCCCACCCCATATTGCTAAATTGGTTGATCTGGATTTCTGACCTGGTGGTGCAACAAAGTATTCCTCCGCAGTCTTCTTGGAGAGCTGGAGCAGCTGTTCAGCGCAGTCGCCCTCCTCCACACGGTCATCTCTCAGGTACAGCGCTCTGCAGGTCCAGCAGGAATATAAACAATTTCACTACCACTGACCAGGACAGCAACTTCAGCGGCTTTTGTACTGTCCCAAGTTTTTTTTTGCCTCGAAAAGCCTGCCTCTCTGCTTAAACCTGGTTTGCAGTGACAAGATCACACATTTATATCAGATGCCATTATTTTAGACGTGATGGGGGGGGAAATACCAAAGATTAATTTATCTTAGAATTTAAACAAAAACTTCTTCAAGTTGTAAAACACAAAGAAACAGGAGCGGACAGAAAATCCTGTGAATGCCTGCACTGACCTGTCCTCGAGAACCGACTCCATTGGTTCAACCCCCTCCGTGTTGACTACATGGAGCTGGTCAGCGAATCGGATGGCTTTCTCCAGGCGGGTGACTGCCTCCTGGTTTCTGAAGTCCACCAAGGCCAGGCGTTCCAGTTGTCCACCAAGTCTAAGGACACTCGTGTGGGCTATAGAGGGGATATACTGTATTTGATTAATCACACCTCCCAATGGGTTAGGAACAGGCCTTGTAACCTAAAGGTCACAGGTTCGATTCCTGGGTAGGACACTGCCGGTGTACCCTTGAGCAAGGTACTTGACGTGCATTGCTTCAGTATATATTCAGCTGTACTTATACATTATAAATGGATGCAATGTAAGTACTGTAAAAACGTAAAACGTCGTGCAAGTCGCTCTGGAAATGCCTGTAATGTGATATTCACAATCTTTTTCATCATTCATTGATGACCACTGTTGGGATGATATCGAAAACTGCATCACTTAAAAGCACATTTCCAAAATGTTTCGTATCCGAGCATTAACTTATTTCAGCCCGATGAGTCTCAAACTGATTAAGCTGCTAGTGGACCTGCATTTCAATGAAAGATGTCACAGCACACCGAACAGGGCTTAAATATGGTACGCGTTGTTTGGTAGAGCAAGCATGGGGGAAACCATACCGGAGGTAGCTGGTTTTCTGATACAGGTTCCCACGTTGGTGTCTGCGGAACCTGAACGATGAAAGGCAAGACCGATCAGAATAAGTGGAGGCTAATACCTCAACATCTGACAGCCAACTTACTGGCAGTTACCATTGGATAGTTACAGTTGCTATACCTAGGTTAAAGCTAATATGAGACGAGTCACAATGACAGTAAATGAGTGACCACTTCGCTTATTACTAGGGAGATCAAACATGTTTTGGCGATCTTTCAGAAAACATATTTTGACAGTTTATTCGCCATGCATTATGTTATAAATTCTACAGTATAATCAAATAAAAACATATAAATCGCAAACCTGCCAGAATATAACGGTTGTTTGCTATAATACGATTTAAAAAATATTACTACCACCGGCTTCCGTTTCACCAACTTGATACAAGTTATGATGAATGGACAACCACATGTAGCTTAGCTTCGATGCACTGCACCCATCGTACATCAGTTTGCTTAATTCAACAGTATCGAACTTTATAATGACAGCCAGCGATGGGAGCTTGCTAGCTATATGTTCTATGAAGCTAATTAGCTTATTGTTACTACTTCTAAGCGCTGTGTCATTGTTTAGCGGCATAGATGACTAAGAAGACAGCCACTATCATTAGCCACTTACCTTTGAATTGTGGACATTTTCGTCTTCAGACAGTGGCTTTCCATGTGTCCAACGGCGTCCGGTCAAACTTTGTGCCGATGTCAGAATATCCTGTCTAGGACTCTTATAAACACACCGTTGATATAAAGGCTTCACATATACCGAAGGACTGCATATACTGCAAAATAGGCGTCTTGACATAGTGGCTAAAATATCTTCCTCTTCTCCTTCTTCTTCTTGTAACTTTAGCCAGTTTTGCGTCTATGCGTATACTGCCCTCCACTGGTCAAAGCAGGGATATCAGCTCGCGTTTTAATTCGGTTCACATCATTAAATCCGTTAGTTATAGTCACTTTCTGATAAAAACTATGTAACTACTCTTTCAGTTACTTGGTGGTTCTCACTTCGACAAAGGACATATTCTAGAGAAAAACAGGACGCCCTCAATCTCATAGTTCTTTGACCTATGTTTCCTCTCTGCACTGTATTTTTGACAGACTAGAAGTACATGCTATAATATATAGCCTTGTCAGTTTCCCCGCATCTCTCCGTTTTACCTGAAATAAAGATGTTTTTCCTCACAGAGGGTCCCCGGGACCGAGTTACCACTGATCACTGATGCAGGCTACTGCACAACCCATCTTCTCTAGCCTATTCATTTATTTATTCTCATGGAACATGAAGCGACCTGGAAAAAAATATCCTTGTACGTCGATTCACTGGTTTACCTCTGCTTCAACTGATTTAAGGGTAAGTTAGCAAGTATAATTAGCTTATTTGCTTACAGCTAACGTCAGTTAGCTCACTTAACTGTAACTTTGCCTCCATGGTGAAAACTAACGTTTTCCCTGCGAAATTCTAACCTTTTGCTAGCGAACAAGAGTTTACATTCCGCACTTTGAAACACGATCTTTGAATTAATACTAACACATCAACATTACAATCTTCAGTCTATGTACGATCTTTGCGGGACGGTACCTCCAGAGCGCCCGGATAGCTCAGTCGGTAGAGCATCAGACTTTTAATCTGAGGGTCCAGGGTTCAAGTCCCTGTTCGGGCGTGCTTTTTGCCCCCCTCCTTTCCTTTCTTATCGGCGTATTTTAATTAACGTTTAAAATCAGGAATCCTCGGTTTTCACGGTTTGTGAATATCAGAATCCAGTCAAATGAAACTTCAAAGAATCCACCAGGAACGGCTCAGATGGAGCTTGATCACAGCTGAAATCTTTATGAAGAACTGACGAATGTGTGGTGTCCTATCATTGTGCATATTTTCTATTCCTAAGAATAGTAATTAATTGGAGTGAAAACATATACATGACTAATTGTTTATATACTCCATCGATGTTGGTTTCAATTACTTTTTTATTTCAAACCAAAAAATGTTTAAAATGCAAAGAAAGCAAAACAACAGTTTGATTTTCAAGTTTATTGTTTTATCTGCATGACTCCAAATGAAAATGCTCCCATTGACACAAAATACAAAGTAAAAAAAAAAAGGCCAGCCTCAAATATTTTCTCTTATGGGAGGACAACCTAAACAGAATCCAGGGGATAATAGTAAAACACAACCAAGTGTAACAGATCTGAATGGAAAAGGTAAATTAATATATATATTTTTAAAAAAAACCAGCAGGAGTCCAGATGCAATATAACAAGAAAAAAGGGTAGAAATGTGCCTTTAAAACAATTTTCAAAAGATATCACAGAAATACATGGTTTCAATATTATTCTTCTGCACCACAAATCCATAAAAGCTAATCGGTCAATCACACTTGCCGGAACTACTACCAGCTGAATGAACCAGGCCCTGATTAAGAGAGGGGAGGAACACGCCAGTGCCCAGCATTTTTTTCAGGGCACCAGGTTTCTGAACTGTCATGAATGCACCGAATTACCCAATCTTTTCATCCATATACATACGACACAAACAGTCATTCCAGGACACTCTCTTTTTGGTTTTAAAATGCATTCTAAAATGATCAGAGTTTCAGAATTCCCCAGGGATTACAATCACAGTTTCCGTTGTTAGGCATCTTTCTGGATATGAATTAAATGTCCATAATGACATCAGTCTCAACCTGCCCCACCTCACCCACTTCTTTCCATTGATGGTATAAGAAGCCCAGGTGAAAGAAACATAATCATAGAATCCATCAGCTTTCCGGCTTCTCCTTGTTCGGTCCCATGAATTCGACACCATCGATTGGGATGTCTTTGTCCTTGATGGCCTTCTGCAATCGCAAAGGGAAAAGTCATGATAATACAGCCTACATTTGAAACCTCCCCATCTTAAATGCATTCTGGCACTGCAATCATTTTCAAAAATACCAGCCGAGCTAAATCCTTAATTCATAGTGTGCTTTAAGTGTGCTAAATGTTTTTCAGACATGGCAAAGTAAAACTTTGGTTGAAGCTTATTAACATAAGACAGTCTGTTACTAATTGTTATTACCTGGCTATTTTTGATGAACACACATTATGAAATAATTAAATTCCTAGATGGCACGCAATTTGATGTGTCTTCAATTGCTAACTTGTCTTCACTAACTATCAAATTAATTACAAGTTACAAGTAATCACCTAGTTACAACAGTTTATGAGATTGTCGTTGTCACTCCTGACATTACATTACCTGAACACACACTTGATATTTTTTGAACATCTCAGTGCAAGGGTCGCCGCTCCGGTCTCCTTTCAGGAATTTCTCTGCGAACCAGCGATTAAAACACTGATCATATTCTCGCTTGAGATCCGTGCAGCCTTCCCCAACACTATTCATTGTACGAAATATGCGGCACGGAGGAACTAAATTCTTGAAACCTGTATTAAATCGACTTCGTGTATACTCTCAAATAACTCAACATTACAATTTAGTTTCTAACCCTAAAACGGACAAAAAGTAATAGGCTGACCGGGAAAAAATATCTAAATCTGACGCAACTATACTGTTATACTATGCTCCTTTCAAATTTCGTCTTTAGATGTCTTTTGCGGTTGTGACTTTTCGTGGACCACGTGATTTATCGCTGGCGTTTTTTGATGACGTAGAAGTAAAAGATACTACAGTAAACGAAGATCTTTTATTTCTGGAACTATCGAACCAAAAAATACAGAACGGAACTTTACATTTAGCTGTAAGTACCAACCGGAACTTTAAATCGTGCCATTAATAAGGAAACGAAAACGGTTTCTTTATGAACCACTATTTAAAGCTTCCTATGTGACTATGTACACTGGTCAGGTCCTATTTGGGGCCAGCCAGGTTTATGTTGAACAGACGCGATATTTCAGGGGGAAAAATCATCCGCCATGTATGACCTGCATCACCAGTACCATCTTATCTGCAAGACCAAGACAACTTTTCATACAACCGGAATAAAATCTGATGCTGCCACCTGCTGTCGTACTGTAGAACGAAAACTATTTCAGGTTCATCGATCCGTCGAGTATCATGCGCAAGCACTCTTCCTACACAATAACGTCTGTCTCTGTGATTGTAAAAGGCACAACAGAATGTGGTTTAAAACTTGGCCTATATTATCATAATATATGTGGAAAGTAAAATCAATATTAATTAGGTGTAATCTGAAAGCGAATTAATTCATTCCATGTTTGTTTTTTTATTTAATTTTTAAAAAACACAACTGTAACTCCTCTTGTTGTCCCCAGCACACACATTAATCTCATCTTAACAATATCCTTAATCAGTCTGGGAGAGAACTGACTAGTTGGCTCAAACCTCCACGGTGCCTACTATTACCTTCATGTTGTACAAGTTCAAATTTACTGATGTTACTAACAAAACTTTCTCTTGTTCATTTAAATAGAAAACCTAATTATTTCCTGACCCATTTGGTTATTCTGCTTCTTCAGATGCGGTAAATAGCATGGAGATTGCATGTCACTTGCTGAAGTCATGTTTCCCCGGGTTCCAGTAATCTTCCCCTGCTTTCCGAAGGAAAAATCAATAAACACTGTTTTCGTTCTGCTCAGACACCGTCATGTGAAATCCTCCGCTGTCTCAGACTATCGAATGTTCACGAGCCTCATATAAAGAAGGTCTGCTGTATGAACGGGAAACGATCCAGTTCAATTTCAAGGCACGTAAGCGCTACCTGCCCTGTGCTGTTTATACACACAATTCGTGAAAATTACAGACGGCAGGACATCGAGTGTGCGCGCATCAGTGTTGCACGGTGTTGAGCCCACACCAGATGCAAAATGTCTTGGATGGACAAAGAAGATGATGAAGTGAAAAGGCTATCTATGTGAAAAAACAGTATGCTGATGTATACTTTAAGTATACTATTTCATACTATAATTAAAGTTTATATCAAGTATGATTAGTATACTATTTTTTCCCATGGATAACTATTTTACTTTCCTTCCTTCTCTCTTGTTGCTATTTTACCACACCAAGCAAAAACTAGCAATATACAAGACATTAAACAAGGACCTGGCACTATATAAAGGACCATGAACACCTGGCAATGGCTGAAGAGGAAGGGTAGGGTTTGAATTTCACAATGATTGCGACAACCTGGGAATATACAGGAACATATACATGCGTTTCTGTACTGTCTTCTCAGTTCTATGCATCACCTTTTCCCCCAAGTGTCACATCTAACACCCCTGTAGGATACCTAAGGGTGCTGTATTTTTAAACAGACCTGTGAACTTCAAAACTCTGTTCTGATGAGGTGGCTAAATTTAACATCACCAGGTGTTAGAAGTATAAAATGTAATCACATGAAGCTAAAACGTGGAAGAAATCTACATGAGGGGATGTAGTGTAGGTCACACTCGAATGTGCTATAAATCACTTTCACTTTAGCTAGCACAGCTGTTTGGACAGTAAAACCGGACACTGCATTTCTGCATTTTAAAATTCATATTTAAGGAAAAAAAAAAAAAAAAAAAAACATGGCTATTTTCAGAAATGTCATTTTTATTCCTTGCATGAAATTTCACACATGCACCTGCTGCTACAAAGTCAAATCAGGGGTCTTTGGACTGTGGTCTGGACGAAGTAGCTGGTGATGCGTGATGTGTGAAACAGCGCAGGAAGCCGTGTGGAGAGCTCCCCATCTCCGGTGAGTCACCCACTCAAGGTTCTAAAAGGGCCGGTTCTCCGCTGTCATCGACGCTGCGGCACCGCGAGTCTCCACTGAGTTCAGCGATGATGCGCTGCGAGGGGGCGGGGGCAGACTGACGTAAATGGGTCTCTTCACTGTGACGGTGGGGACTGGTGGGGGGGGGGGGGGGTGTGTGGAGAAAACGCTAAGGTAACTCGCTAGCATTGACACTGAAAACAGCCCCCCCCCACAGGACAATATCGCATCTTAGGCATGTCTTCCGTTCAGACTGCACTGGTGTGATTCACATCGTTCATTACCCTGATCGATGCTGTGCCTCACTGACAAAATTTCACTTGTGAACAGACATTCAGTGCTTACTTATGCATTTGCCAGACTGTGTGTATGCATGCTTACTAATGTGTATTATTAATGTGGCTATACCACTATAATTAGTATTATAAGGACTACTACAACAGTGTGGTGGCATTCTACAGCAGGGGATATCTGAAGGTGATGTCTTGTTTATTAAACTATTCCATATAAATGTTTTACTACTTATGTAAAATTGGTGATGCATTTATTTAGGCAAAATTCATAAAAACAGAATTCAACACAAAAAATAGCAAATGTACACATTTCAATAAAACTGCACTAGAAAGGCAATTGGAAAAATAAGGACAATTCCATTTTATTGATTTTTTTATAAATACATAGACCATTTAATATATATTTAGATTTTGTTTTATTTGTAATATATTGTTTATGACCAGTCACAAAATAACAAACATCTTAGCTTAGTATAGAAAAGCAAAACGAATAATGAATAAATAAAATATACAAATAGTTGGTTTTCTTGTTATTTTGCTGTAACATACAGTAGTTTGCATTCACAAAGAGCTACCATAATACTCAATACAAGATATTTCACACACTTAGAAAACAACATCTGAACTGATGTAATCCAAGGAAAAGAACGTGAGCGGGGAGTCCAGTGACTGTTATTTCACAAGACGGTGAAACCATTAAAAGTCCTATATAAGCCATACATGACCACTCAGTAGGTTGAAGGAGCATTGAATTGACTTTTTTGGTCTGCAGCATGGATTTTGCAGAGAGGGAAAAAACTGAAGGTTTTGATCACATAATATGGATAATACTAAAGGCAGCAATGCAGATTGACTCAATTTTGTCAGATAAATATACTTTTTTTCAGGTGAATTTCAGGGAGCAGGTCTCTCGCAGGCTAAAATGGTATTTACATCATTAGGGTCACCGGGGGACACAGTTCCCAAGCTGCCATGCTTCTCGGAAACTTGCGAAACGTGTGACTTTCGCAAACATAAATAGTATCGTCTATTCTCGGATTTTTTGTGTTACACTCATAAATACCCTGCGAACGATCTCATGGGCAGACGAATCCGAAGAGCAGTCTCTGTTATCACACAGACTTTCCGTTTACCCATGAGCCTTCACTGCATTTGGCGAAATGCCTGGAATGAGCAACTATGTACAATCATCAAAAACATAACTTTTCCCAGTTAACTACTAACAATTTCTTTTGGTCCAGCAGGGTTAAATGTGTAAATTGAATTGCGACCAAATGCTCTCCCCTCAACCTTCGCGATTATTTGGACGGACTCCTCAGCTCTTGAAATGGAAAAACAAAAATCAAATAAAGCATCAAAGTGGTGCTAAACGACAGTAAAATGCAGAAGGACAACAGAAGATATTGAGTAAGCAGCACATGATTTACCTAATATACAGTGATTCACTGAATAATAATGAGAAAATAAATAAGAGCACTGTTATATATATATTCTTTATTTTTCTTTTGTTGCTTTTTGTATTCATTTTCAGTCCGAGAAAACCATAATTCACATGTACATCATATACGTTTCTCTCTATATAATAATATATAAGATTTTTTCTTTTGTTTTTTTTTTCTCATTAAGAGTTGATTATTTCCCCTTGTTACAGTACAATTCACAAACAGCAATATACAGAGACAGCAGAATGAACACAAATGCCAGATGAGGTGGGAGAAAAGGTCACTCAAAACACCGGCAATTAAGACGAAATTACTGACAGGGTTTCAACATGTTCCTGCATTTTGACTTTTCTTCCCAGAATGCAATGTGTCCAGCATGTCCCTACACACACACACACACACACACACACACGCACAGAATAGAAGAGCAGCCTGTCTCGCTCCAGGCAATCAGCCTCCTTCTGATTGGAGGACGCACCACATGACGTCAAGTCCTGAAAACCGAGAGGACGCAGTTGCTCTCAGCAGCATGCGGGTCGTACCATTATCTCTGCTGAGGGCGGGGGGGGGGGGGGACGGGGGGGGGGGGGGTGTTCCTTCCTTTCTCTAGTGTATTAAGACTGTAATCATCTGCTATCTGCAGCCTGCTGAAACACTGAGAAAACAGCTGCAGCCTCTCTCTCTCTCTCTCTCTCTCTT
Organism: Anguilla japonica; assembly: GCA_025169545.1. NCBI lineage: Eukaryota > Metazoa > Chordata > Actinopteri > Anguilliformes > Anguillidae > Anguilla > Anguilla japonica. The sequence goes on from CM045892.1 coordinate 3,687,838, forward strand.
AGTCAGAGTGCCATTTTCATGAAAAGCTCATGGTGCATCTGAACTTATCGCAGAGAGAGATAGAGAGAGAGATGTTTCCCTGGAAACCCTGGGTTCGGCGAGTAAAATCCTGATATGGAGGCAGTCAACACGAGGACACCTGACGACCGTTAGAACATTCTACCTGGTGTGACAGAGAGCGATAGTCATCCCACACACACACACACACACAACGTCAGCGCAGAGCTCGGCACACACACACACTGGATTCTGACCCACGGGAAGAAGTAACGGCAGCATTCCGTGAGCTTCGGACAGGAGCGGCTCACGCCATAAGGGTTATGAAATGACTCCAGCAGTATAAGTGGTTCCGTGTAATAACCACCCGAGGACTTTACAGTGACAGAAATATTGGACCATCCCATGCGAGGACAGATCGAAATTAAGGCAGAAAATACATTGAGGTCTTTCTTTCCTAGTACACCTCTTCAGAGTAAAAGCATGTTTTATGGCACATTGGCTGAGTGGAGAGGGTATTAGACCAGAGTGCAGAACACACAGCAATGAGCGGTAGGACTCGGACATTACGGCGAACAACCAATCAGAGACGCGGTGAAGAGTTCAGCGAACGGCCTCCACACTTTCAGCGCAGGCAGCGTAGATTTTCTCATCACTTTCCACATCACACACACACACGCCACACAAACAGAACCGGGGAAGAAATTCAAGCACCTCGACGTTCACGAACGACAAAAACCCGACAGAAATATGGCTGGGGGGTTTCTGAAGGTCACCGTGGAAACAGAACGGCTTTTCATTTCGTGGGAACAACGCGAAAAGTACAACGGGCGAGAAAAGTCAACCGGACCGCCACCAGTTCTGGCCGGCAGGTCTAGCTGAAACACTGAGGGTGCGTTGGCACAGGGGGGGGCGCATGCGACTGTCGCTCTCTCTCTGTTTCGGGTTGGCAACGCTGGCCCTCAAAAACTCCTGCACCGCCCCAAAAAAAAAAAAAACACTTCCCAAAATGGCCGACCCCTCTTGCTCTCCGCGAAAAAAAACAAAACGCTGCCCCGGACGACACGTATGCGCGCCAGGCCTCTGTAACCGCGGGCAACAGCGGACACCTGCTACCGCTGTCAGGTGGAGGACATTTTGATCGTGCCAAAGAGGAGCCAGACCCAGGGCGAGCACCAGCCTTGCACAAACATAACAGCCGCGTGGTGACAGGGCTGCGAGCCACCTCCACGAGCCACGGACTGGCTCCGCACGAGCCCCGCCCCCCCGTCACCCGCGGCAACAGCGTAAGCACACAGTAAACACACACTGGCTTTCGCGGCTACAGGTTTCTTTTAGCTTTGCATGGAGTAACACAGAGAGGTATCAGGCTGATGGCTGTGGGAATGCTGAACTGGTGTCTATGGTGTGTGGTGGGTGGATGGGATATGGTTTCCTACTGCCAGGGGCCGCTGTGTGAGGCCTCTGATTGGACACTGCTGGGACAGAGAGGACGCTGGGAATGCCTGTAACAGAATGACTCAGCAGAACGGCCAATGGCGGCTTCTTCTTCTTCTTCTTCACTTGTTTTCGATGAGTGTCTGAACTTTGCACACCAGGTCTCGAGCCAGAGTCAGGATCTGCTTGATATTGTGGTGCTCGGCCATTTCTGCACAGGAGGAAAAAAAAGAGAGAGACAACCAATGGCTTCAGTCTTTATAAGACAGTTTCCCAACAGTAAAAAACCGAGTAGCTTCTACCCATACTTTTGCCCTAGGAGTGATGGCTAGTAGAAACTAGAAGATGACGCATACACTTTTGTGTTCCAGCATCAATCCCTGGTGATGCTAACATAAGACTGTTATGTTAGCCCACGCACTACACATGCGTGGGCTTTCCGCGGGAGAGACCGTACGGACGCCGTGGCTCACCGTTGAAGAACTTGATGATGTCGGTGAAGTCCATGTTGTTCTCCAGGATGATGTCCCGGTAGATCTCCACCAGGGCCAAGGCGATGAAGAGCACGAAATGGCCGGACGAGGTGTACTTGGCCGCCCAGATCGTCTCCCACACGGCGAACACGTCGTCGTACACCAACTCTGAGGTTAAAATGGCGGGCGTCATCGACGGGCCGGGCCGCTTAGTCGCCTAGCGCTCTCAGCTTCCGTAGCTGCGCTTTCAAACCTCGCTCCTGGCTGCAATTTGCCAGCGTTGATCCCTGTCTGTTTCTCATTCAAAGGCCACACATTTAACTGAAAGCCGCCCACCTTAAAATGCTCTGTTCGAACCGCAATTAACGTCATGCGGACGTGGCGGGAGCGGTCTCAAAATCGTTCGAAGCGAAACGGTTCGTTACGAGCAAATCCTGTCAGCTTTAATACTGGGGGCACTTTGCATTTTAACCTGAAAAGCGGTGCCTTTGTTGAAAAGGAAAAGGAGTCTAATTGGCTTTTTGGACAGTGAATTTCTGAGCTCTGGAGATCCCCTGAAGCCGGGCACCATTACCTCGCTTGAAGTCCAGCAGAAACCAGCGGTAGCAGAAGTAGAAGTGAGTGTAGTCCCCGTTCTGGTGCATGAGCTCGAACAGCTCAGAGTCCAGGATCTAAACAAACAGGGACAGAAAGAAAGAGGGGGAGAAGGAGGGAGGGGGGAAGGAGGAAGGGAGGAGGAGAGAGGGAGAGGGAGAGAAAGAGAGACAGAGAGTGAGGGAAAAGGGGGAGAGGGAGGGGAGAGAGAGAAAGGGGGGGGAAGGAGGATAGAGGGAAGGAGACAGGGAGACGGAGAGAAAATAAGAAAGCGAGGGAGGGAAGGGGAGAGGGAGGGAGCGAGAGAAAGGTAGAGAACAGAGAAATTGATGGGAATGGAAAGCTTATCCTCAGGGTCAGTCCGTGTTTACACTGGTGTTTATTCATTTATCGAGTCATTTTCTCAACCATCTGTTCGGCGCTGTCTCCAGAAGGAGCAGGCAGCGCTGGCCCGGCACCAAGCTCTCCCGCCCAGCCCCGCTGCACGGCTGACTGGGAGCGAGCCGAGCCCGTCCCTGGAGAACGCGCCGCGCGCTAACGCTTTCCCTGGTTTTACAAGCACTCCTGAGTCCCACAATGAGGAGCGCTGCTGTTAAAATGGCTTTATGGGCGAGTGTGTGTGTGTGTATCTGTTCATGCAGATGTTTTTGAGTATACAGAGTGTATTTTTATTGTGAGTGTGCACACGGGGGGCGTGCGTGCGTGTGCGTGTGTATTTGTGTGTGTATGCTGTGCGTGTGTGTGTATGCGTGTGCATGCATGTGTGTGTGTCTGTGTATGGTGTGTGTGTGTGTGTGTGTGTGCGTGCATGCATGTGTGTGTGTCTGTGTATGGTGTGTGTGTGTGTGTGTGCGTGCGCACGCGTGTGTGTGTGTGTGTGCGAGAGCCTGTGTGTATGGTGTGTGTGTGTGTGTGTGCGTGTGTGTGTGAGAGCCTGTGTGTATGGTGTGTGTGTGTGTGTGTGTGTGCGTGCGCGCGTGTGTGTGTGCGAGAGCCTGTGTGTATGGTGTGTGTGTGTGTGTGTGTGTCTGTGTGTGTCTGTGTATGGTGTGTGTGTGTGTGTGTGTGTGCATGCGCGTGTGTGTGTGTGTGTGTGTGAGAGCCTGTGTGTATGGTGTGTGTGTGTGTGTGTCCACATCACCTGGATGAGGGAGCGCATGTTGGCGAAGTGTGTGTCCATGGCTCCTCCGTGAGGGAAGTTCTGGTTCATCCTCTTCATGAGCTCCGTGAAGCAGCTAAAGGCCATGGCCTCTGAGAGAGAGAGAGAGAGAGAGTGAGAGAGAGGGAGTGAGAGTGAGAGAAAGAAAGAAAGAAAGAAAGAGAAGAGAGTCAGTCAACAGAGGGAGAAATACGCACACAGCTCGCCGACTGCGCGATGACTCACCGTCGTCCAGAATGACTAAGAGCGGCGCCAGCAGGTCGCACATGCCCTGCACATAGCCGATCTCCAAGTGCTGCCAGACGTAACTGCAAAGAGAAAACCATCGCCGAGCGGCAGCCATTAACATGCATGCGCACACACTCACACACACAGGCACAGGCGTATCCGAGTGACCGGTGAGGGAAAAGGACTCGGCTAATCGGGCTCACAAATTCCTTAAAAATAAAAAGCAGCGGACACAGCAAACACTTTCTTACGCCATCAACGCACACTCACTGATATTCACTAAGTTGTAGATGGGTTCAAGTTAAAGATGATTTTGAAGGCAATAACAGCAAATGAGTGGCAGCATAGTGTAACGGTCAGCTAATCGGGCTCGTAAATCAGAGATTGCAGGTTTTTTTATTTCAGAGCTCTGGCACTACCCATGAGCGACGTTATAAATTAAAGGTGTAAGATCACAAGTAAGTGATTAGAATGTTCTTAACCGTGAACATTCTAATGCTGATGTAACAATCACCACTGGTAACTGAATGCAATGGACTGGAGGTCTAGAACACTGACTTAGAATTTTAAAAGAAACATTCCAAAAAACCTACTCTTCCAAGGGTTGAGTTGCTCAGTTAACATCCAGTGGTGTAAATGGATTGTACGTAAACAAAAAAAAAAGTTAGTTAACAAAAGCCAGACGACGGAATACCTGCACATAACGTTGCGCAGCTTCTCCAGGTTTGCAGGGGTGAAGTACCAGTAGTTCCTGTCGCAGCGCTGCACGTCCTTCTCGATGCGGTGCAGGTTGATGGTGTACATGTCCAGCAGCTCTTGCTGTAACCGGAGAGAAAAGCAAACAGGCGGAGGGGCTGGAGACACCGGATTTCATTTCCCACCGTACTCCCGACACTTTCTCATCCCTCTCAGCTGAGAGTTTAACCCCTCTCCACTCCAAGCCCGCACTTTAACAGATGTCTGCTGGGAAAAAAAAAAGGGGGGGGGGGGACTTACGGAATAGGTGGTCCCGATGGACGAGACGGGGGAGACCGCCTCGTTTTTCATCTCCGCGGCGACGACCAGGGAGTCGAACTGGGGGAAGAGGCTCTCCATTTCGGGCTCCTCGGACAGGACCGACTCGGTCCCCTCCGGGCTGGGCTTCTCCCCCGCCTGATCGAGCCGAAGCTCCAGGACCGGCAGCGCCGAGCCCGCCCCCTCTCCCAGGACCAAGCCCACCACCCCCGTCGGAGACCCCGATGTCCCTTTCCTGTCCCACGAGATAATGGACCCCTTGGCCATGGGAATCTCCTCCATTTCTATGGCGGACGGGGACTCGTCTGATTCTATGGTGAGCAGAGCGTCGCTGGTATCTATGGTGCTGGAGGCCATACTTATCACAAGGGCCTCCTCTGCTTCAAAAGCCTTGAAAATGTCGGCCTCTGGAGCTTTAACCTCTTGCGCGTCTGGTGTACCATCCTTCCCTTCTGGAACCTTGGCCTTCTCTGGATCTGGAGATCCCGCCTCCACCACCTCTGCGCCATTCGACTCAAGAGTTTTCGCCTCTTCGGTGTCAGGAGCTCCACCGACTTCCGTTTGTAGGGCTTTGGCTACTTCAGGTTCTATGACCTTGGTGTCCTCCGGTTCGGGAGGTTTGACCTCTGTCATTTCCCTCGCACCCTCGACCACCTCTTGCTCTGAAGGTCTCGCCTGTTCCGTCTCCTCCCTCGTATCCGGAGCTTTGAGGGCTTGTGTTTCGGGAGACACGGACAACTTCTGTTTCCGTTGCCCGGGCCAACTCTGTTTTTGTTTGAGTTTTAATGTCTTCCACCTCAGGAGATTTCACCTCCCCTCTACATCTGTAGCCTCCTCTGTTTTAGGAGCAGTGACCTCCTCAGTTTTGAGTGATTTCACCTCTTCTGTTTCTGGTGATTTGACCTCTGATTCCAGAGATTTGGCATCTTCTGTTTTAGGTGACCTGACTTCCTCTTTTGTAGGTGATTTTACCTCTTCTGTTTCTGGTGATTTGACCTCTGATTCCAGAGATTTGGCATCCTCCATTTTAGGTGACCTGATTCCTCTATTGTAGGTGATTTGACCACCTCGCTTTCAAGTGATTTCACCTTTTCACTTTCAAGTGATTCCACCTCCTCTGTTTTTGGTGACTTAATCTCTTCTGCTTCAGGTGTGTTGACCTGCTCTATTTTTGGAGCACCAGCCCTCTCGTTTTCAGAGGGTTTGACCTCCTCTGTTTCAGGTAATTTGGCTCTTCTGGCTCAGGTGATTTCACCCCCTCGGATTTAGGAACACTGATCTCTTCTGTTTTAGGCGATTCGATCCTTTCTGCTTCTGGTGATTTGGTTACCTCTGCTTCAGGTGATTTTGACTTGACCTCTTCTGCTTCAGGAACACTGACCTCCTCTCCTTTAGGTGATTTGAGCTCCTCAATTTCAGGTGATTTGGCTACCTCAGCTTCAGGTGATTGTACCTCCTCTGATTTAGCAATGCTGTCCTCCTCTGTTTTAGGCGATTTGGCTACTTCTATTTCAGGTGATTGAACCTCCTCTGGTTTAGCAATGCTGACCTCCTCTTTTTTGGGTGATTTGACTACTTCTATTTCAGGTGATTGTACCTCCTCTGGTTTAGCAACGTTGACCTCCTCTTTTTTGGGCGATTTGGCTACTTCTATTTCAGGTGATTGTACCTCCTCTGGTTTAGCAACGCTAACCTCCTCTTTTTTGGGCGATTTGGCCACTTCCGTTTCTGTGGCTCCGGGAGTTTTGGAGACTTTCTCCGACGCGTCCTTAGCCTGGAGTTCTTTCCCATTGGGCTGGGGCTGGGACTGTGACCGGGTGCTCTGGGGGGGGCTGGAGGTGGGGGAGGCCTCCGCGGCCTGCTCCGCCTTCGCCGGCCCGGGCTGGGGGGGGGGCGGCTGCTGCTGGGGGGCAGCGGATTTGGCGGAGGCCTCGGGCGCGGTGCTGTCCTCCGTGCTGAGGGAGCGGTCGGACAGGCCGGAGGCGATGGAGAAGTTGCGGGACGACGGGTGCCCCGAGTCGGGCGAGGTGGTGCCGTTGGGCAGGGCCCCGTTGGGGATTTTGGGAACCTGCTTGGTCTCGTCGCCCTTGGGCTCCGTCTCGATCTGATCCACCTCCTCCACGGACTCGAAGACCTGAAAAAAGGAGAGCCAGAGGGAAACAGGCCGTCCCGGGGTGCGGAGAACAGAAGAGGAAGAGAAAAGAGCTGGCGGGAACAGGTGGAGGGAACAAATGGTCTTTTCAAGATCAGGTTCGATAAGATGTTAGATGTTATCTAGTCTGTAGGCAATCAGAGCACGAGGTACAATTTAGTCAGGAAAGTTGGGCTGAATGACCTGTTCTCGTCACTATGTTACGTTACGTTACAATAGAAACACACCAAATAGCGGACATTATCGTTATTGCGCTCAAGAAAATAGCTGATAATTATTGAACGAGTATATCGCCCAGCCCTTAAGTTAAGTCAACGGACGTTTTCTTTCACCTGACGAGGCGCATACATGCGCACACCACTTTCACTGGCCAGAGCCCCACACCAATTTGTGTCACCGTGAGTACGCTAACGTGCATCGATCGCTGTAATGCCTCCCACTTCTAATGGCTCCTGGCTAACGGCTTAATTTGATCCGACGCCACGGAAAAAAAAGGAGTATTTTTCCTGTGAGGAGCTGCCAGTGCTGTTTTTTTTTTTTTTTTTTTTTTTTTTTCCCGCCACGACGCGTGTAATCAAACAGCCGACAGGCAGAGGCCCGGGGGGGGGGCAACGCGAGCCGCTTGATTAATGGGATTTTATGGGAACGGGTAGAGAGCTGCGGATAACGGACGGGGCGGCCGACGATGGCGACCGCAGGCGTACGCGGAGGAACGGCCGCCGGTTCAACATTCGCCTCGTTCCCGCCGGCGGAGCCGCGGAGAGCCCTCTCGCCCGATAATTTCATCGGCGCCGCCGCGTCATCGCACTCCAATTAAATAATAATAAAAAAAACGGCCGTTTTTTTTTTTTCGAAAAACTGAAAAACGGACCCGAGAAGGCTGAAGAACACGGACGCGTCTCAAGTTTACGGTAATTAGTCTTTTGAGCTTCGGCGTTAAATATTATGCGAACACATTAAGGTGTTACGCAATATCATTAGGGCAATTAGAGACGTATGAATAAAGCAAGAACGACAGAAAAAAAAGAGTCTGAATATATAAAAAAGGACTGACACTGATATTCATATGCTTAGTTCGGCCGTAGATGTGCCGTTGAATCCGTATCGCCTGGACGACGGCTGATTCCACCGAAATGGAAGAATATGAGAGGGGACATAATCGGCCCGCGAAACTGCAGAATTTGATCGCGCTACACAAAGCCGCCCTGATGGGGGCAGCGCTTTTAATTACGCCGAACAAAAGCAGAGAAGAAGAAACACGCAACATCGCGCGCGTGGGCTGCTGTGATTACAGGGAGTGCCTGTGTTAAGGAACACACAAAACGGGACAAAAAAAAAAACCAATTGGTGTATGTGTGTGTGTGTGTATGTGTGTGTGCATATGTGTGTGTGTGTGCGTGTGTGTGTGTGTGTGTGTGTGTGTGTGTGTTTCTGTGCACATGTGTGTGTGCATTGTGTGCGCGTGTAGGTGTGTGTGTGTGTGTGTGTGTGTGTATGTGTGTGTGCGTGTAGGTGTGTGTGTGTGCATGTGTACGTGTGTGTGTGTGCATGAGTGTGTGTGTGTGAGCTTTGTGTGCATACGTGTGTGTGTGTGTGTGTGTGTGTGTGTGCGTCTATACGTGTGTGTGCGTGTACGTCTGTAGATATGTGTGTGTGCGAGCTTTGTGTGCGTGTGTGCATGCGTGTGTGTGTGTGTGTGCGTGTATATGTGTGTGTGCGTGTATACGTGTGTGTGCGTGTACGTCTGTAGATATGTGTGTGTGTGAGCTTTGTGTGCGTGTGTGCATGCGTGTGTGTGCGCGTATATGTGTGTGTGTGTGTGCGTGTATATGTGTGCATGTGTATATACGTGTGTGTGCGTGTGTGTGCGCGTGTGTGTGCATGCGTGTGTATATACGTGTGCGTGTGTGCATGCGTGTGCGTGTGTGTGTGTATATGTGTGTGTGTATATACGTGTGTGTGCGTGTAGGTGTGTGTGTGTGTGTGTGCGTGTGTTTGCGTGTATATGTGTGTGTGTGTATATCCGTGTGTGCGCGTGTTGCTGGTACCTGTGTGCTGCTGCTGGAGTCGCTCTGCAGCCGGGCGTGGCTCTGCCTGTCTGAGCTGCAGCTCTGGGAGGACTGACACAGGGGGACACACAGGGACACACAGGGAGGGAGGTTTTTTTCCATGGCACCATAGATATAAAACACACACGCGCGCATGGCAGAGCACATCTCAAACACACGCGTCCCATCCCTGACCGCGGCGGCGCTCGTTAGCCGGGGCCTCACCTCGTTGCTGACGGTGGAGTCGCGGTGCATCATCTTCTGGATGCTGCTGTCCATGCTGGCCCCGGACGAGCACTTGGCCAGCGCGGCGGCGTGCTGCTCCTTCTCCCGCTGCCGCACGATGGCCTCGCAGCCCAGCCACTCGCTCATGGTCTGCTCGTAGCAGGCCCGCACCTGCTCATCCACCTGCAGGGGGGGGGGGGGGGGGGGGGGGGGGGAGATGTGCAGCTAGCTACGTGCTGCAAACTAAATGCTGCTAGCTACGCGCTGCTAGCTATGTGCTAATTGTGATGCTAGTCAGCTCTCAAGCGTTTCTAGCTACGTGCTAAGTGTGATGCTAGTCAGCTCTCATGTATTGCTAGCTACGTGCTAAACGTGTTGTTAGCCAGCTCTCAAGTGTTGCTAGCTACGTGCTAAACGTGTTGTTAGCCAGCTTTCAAGTGTTGCTAGCTACGTGCTAAACGTGTTGTTAGCCAGCTCTCAAGTGTTGCTAGCTACATGCTAAATGTGCGGCTGGCCAGCTAGGTGTTACATTTCAGAAAACTAGCTAAGTCAACTAGTCACCTGTAACCAAACAATGTTAACAAATATCTTAACTATTTTCCTGGTGGATGGTACACTGTAGACGTTTGATTTATGTGACAGTGGTGTCTGCGTGGTTCATAAATCTGAAAGCTCACACGAACCTCCTTCCTGTCTGCCTCGGACATGCCGAACTGGTAGTGCCCCAGCAAGAAGGGCCAGACCTCCTTGCGCAACGTGGGGTCCACCCCCCCAAAGTACACCAGGCGCAGCAGCTCCCGTTCCTCGTAGGCCTGCAGGGGGGGGGGGGGGGGGGCATGGAAAAGGGGGGGGGGGCAGGTGACACAGCAATTTCACTGCAATCACTGCCATATCCACTGATGCTACACACCACACTCTCTTTCATGTCAATGTGGATTCACCAGCATTTATATTTTTTTCCCCTCAAAAAAAGTGCACGGGGGGGGGGGGGGGGGGGGTACTTACGGAGCAGTCCCCCATGAACCTCTGCCACACTTCCGCCGTCAGGCCCCCGTAGGCGTTGTACGGGACGTCCGGGTCGACGATGGCGTGGTTGACCAGCGCGGACAGGTGCGTGCGCACCGTGGATAAATGACGACAGTAGGCCAGCCCTGAGGGGGGGGGGGGGGGGGGGGGGGGGGGGGCGGGGGGTTTTAGGGGGTGGGGAGGGGAGAGGCCATTCAGTGACGTTTGGCACAAACAACACAGTGAGATTCTATGCAACCAAGGAAAGGGAGGAGCTACAATGTTCTATTGGTGACTCACTAGTTTGAACCACTGAAAAAACATACATATCTATATATATACCATTTGCATAAAGGCACTAATTGTGTGTCGATACCAGAGAACCAGGCCATTTGATTTGTTCAGACAAATCAGTGACTGACAGCTCATCTTAGCTCCACCTACTACGGGGTTCACGAAGCCCCATTCTCCCATCACTAGCATTTCCTGCTCGTGGGACCCCAACAGCAGTCTGTACCAATCGTCGATGAGCATTAACAAGCAGCAATTAGCATGCTTTAGCTGAAACACGTCACCAAGGGACACAGCTTATTAAACTGGTAATTATCATCCTTCGTGTCGGAGTGCGTGCGCGCTCAATATTCACAGCAATGAACGGTAATTTCAGTATTCCTGGCTGGTCCTCACTACTTGTATGTGACCTGCTTCAGTGGTAGGTGGGCAAGATTAGTAGGCAGTTAATGGGAGAGGGCTTAAGTTAATTTGTAGCGTCTTAGCGGTTAGCTGCTAGGTTAGCGGGAGGGTTAGCGTGTACATACAGCCGTAGAAAGCCCGGGAAATGATCTGATACTTCATGTTATCGCAGAGCAGCTTCAGAGGGGCCCTGCAAAGGGTAAACACTCGAGTTAAAGCCCATTCCCCCCTTTTCACACGCCCATAAGCACGAGCACACACACAAGAACACACACACACGCACGCACACACACACAAGAACGCACACAAGCACACACACGCACACAGATGCACGCACACTCGTGCATGCACATACACATGCACGTGCACAAGCACATACACACGAGCACACACACCCATGCAAGCACACACACGCACACATACACATGTGTGCACACACACACACACACCCCCACCCACACTCACACACACACACACACACACACATGCACGCACATGAAGTAAAGTCTTGATCCTGGTTATATATACACTGTTCTTAGTGATTTGTGGACAGCAACGGCAGGCGCCAATGTTATGTGTCTTGATATGCTAACTACAGATGGTCTCGTCTTCAGACACCCCCTCATAAATATTCATAACGAACACAACGCATTAGTACACATTAGACAGCAACAGAGACAGAACTCACAAGGTTAAGAATGCGGTGTTCAGCCATCTGGTTCGTCCAGACGTTCTATGACTTAGCCCTGCGATCGTGTGTGTGTGTGCGCAGGGGGATGTAATGCAACGGGGTCCAGGCCCGCGCCCGCCCCCCCCCCCCCCGCCCCCCCCCCGTCCCTGACCTCTCGTGGTTGCACCCGTTGGGCGGTCCTCCGTCGGAAGACCCGCTTTGCGAGCAGGAGGAGCAGGAGGACTTCCTGGGTGTGGGGTGCCACAGGGTCGCCCCCTGGTCCATCAGGTCCGGCGTACCTGCCCCCCCCACACACGAGACACACCGCACAGAGTCAGGAGGGCGCACGGAGTTTTCGCGGGAACGGGGCGGTTGCCCTGGCAGCAAGCAGCACAGACCGTAGCGCCACCGGCAACAAAAAAAAAATCATCGTGACGTTCCGTGCCGTGATTGCTGGTAACGCCGAAGCCGATTCCCCAACTGCCAATCACGGCTGAATTATATCGAGCCCCCCCAGGGCGTGTGAGCGAGCACAAACCACATCATTACGTCCCGAAAGGAAGGAGATCAAAAAAAAGAAAAAAAAAAAGCCCAAAGCCGAAAAGTGACAGGAGGAAAAATCGAGCAGCTAAAAAATCACAGAGACGTGAACAAAAGTCAGCCCGGTAGGGGCCTGGGTCCACAACCAGCTCCGCTCACAGATTTGTGAATGACGCACTTTTATCCCAGTGACAGCCCAGAGTGTATTTTCAGTTGAATGGGCCCGAAATGAATGCATTTCAGCGAGAGACTAGTGATTTGTGCCAGTGGAATACAAATCTGTTCTATTCCTTCTTTTTACTTTCTTTTTTTTCTTCTTCTTTTGATTCAGAAGACGTTTGTCCACGTGTCCTTGTGGTTTGAGTGGATTACCCTGCATTTTATTTTTTTTTTCCACCAGCTACGGCTAAAGGGTTTACAGGGATAAGCCTGGCGTAGGAGCGAGCGATTCAGCCTGGGTGAACACGGCGTGTTAAGTGGGGGGGGGGAGTGGGTATGAGGGCGTGTGAAGAGGTGGGGGGGGTGGGTTACAGGACGTGTGAAGAGAGCTACAGGGTGTGTGAAGTAGGATGGGTGGAGTGGGGGGGGGGGGTTGAGGCAAGGGGAGGGGGGAGTGGGGGGGGGGGGGGGGGGGGGAGGGTAAGAAAGTGTGTGAAGAGGAGGGAGGAGTGGGGTTACAGGACGTGTGAAGTAGGGTGGGGGGGTAAGAGAGCGTGTGAAAGGGAAGGGGGGGGTGTGAAGTGGAGGGGGGGGGGGTCAAGGCAAAGGGGACACACACCCGTCGAACGTGGGGGGGGGGGGGGGAGGGGCTGAAGCGGCAGGAGCAAGCGCAGAGCTGGCGCACAGACACGCGGGACAAAGACAACTTTACAGGTGGGCGCGGCGGGGGCGGGGGGCGGGCCCGGGTAGCTGCAGGACCGTTTGGGGACCACCAGGGTCCGAGACCTCGGAGGGGGGCGCCTCCGCTGGTACAGGGAGACAGAGCGGGACAGGGGGGGCGCCCCAGGGGAGGGGAGGGTAGGGTGGGCAACGGTCACTGTAACGAAAACGATGACGAAAAAAACCCTCGGTAAAAAAGCTCAACACATCAGTGGTAACAGGTATCAGTGAGGTAACGTTAAAAAAAAACAATGACAATGCAGTTCAACTATAAAACCAAACCTAACACAGCTAATAGAAAAGGGGGGGGGGAGGATGATGATGGTAAACTGAAACGCTTTTTCCGGGCGGGGCGGGAGGAACGTCGCTGCTCACCGAACTCCGACTGGCTGCCGGGGAGAAGGATGCGGAAGACGTAGTCCGTGGCCTCGTCCTCCTCTTTGTCCGAGACCGACTCGGAGGATCCCTGAGGGCATCTCTTGCGCAACTTCGGAAAAACCTTTCCCTGCAAAAAAAAAAAAAAACAACAAAAACTATAAAACTACTTCTTTATCCCATTCCTTCCCCCATTGACCTGTGATTTTCAGCTGTAGCAATCACTGAGATGTATCACAGCGTACTCGCGTACGGTACCACCCGTTAAAGAGGGGAAGCTCTGCCGGGGTAGGAAAAAAAAAACCCAAAAAACTAAACAAAAAAAAAAATCTGAAATCCTCTCAGCCGGTGCACACGATAAACAGGGGGAAAATTGGGAGTTGATGAAGACGTTCAGGGAAACTCCTCGCTGCCATAGCCGAGTGTCTGAGCGTAATTCGGAGCAATCAGGCCACCGCGGCGGAATGATGTGCCAATTCATTACGCCCCGCGCTCTCCGTTCGGCGTCCCCCCCGCCGCTGCCCTAGCCTCGGCCCCGCCAAAAAAAACCGCCAGGTTTTCAGCAAAGAAAGATTCCATATCGCAGTCGCTAAAACAACTGAAGATTCCGTATGGCAGTCGCTAAAGCAACTGAAGATTCCGTATGGCAGTCACTAAAGCAACTGAAGATTCCGTATCGAAGCCGCTAAAACAACTGAAGATTCCGTATCGCAGTCGCTAAAGCAACCGAAGATTCCGTATCGCAGTCGCTAAAGCAACCGAAGATTCCGTATCGAAGCCGCTAAAGCAACTGAAGATTCCGTATCGAAGCCACTAAAGCAATTGTCGGGGTTAAATGTGGAGAACACTCATTCGATTGATAATTTTCAAGCAAAATATCAATGTAATGTTAATGAAATATCATGACCAATGTCCATCCATCCATTACCTGTACCTGCTTATTCCTGGTATGGGTTGTGGGAGGTGCTGGAGCCTGTCCCAGCATGCATTCGTTCGTCGAGAGGCCAGGAATACACCCTGGACAGTTTGCCAATCCATCGCAGGGCACACACACCACTCAACTCACACACTCATACCTGTGAGCAATTTAGAGTCTCCAGTTAGCCTAACCTGGACTGTGGGAGGAAGCCGGAGTACCCAGAGAAAACCCACACGACACGGGGAGAACATACAATGCATCACCACACAGAAAGGGAGCAAGCCGCCAATCATAACTAATGTAATATCAGCAAAGTTTCCAGTGTTTTTTTTTTTTTGTTTGGCAACTCCTGTTTAATTTTCAGAAGCAAAGCAACACAACAGCAGTAAACAAACTCCAACACTACGTGACCAAGGTCCAGTGCCCAGGGTAAAACTGCAAATTAACTAGAAATTCATCCAGGCTCAAGGAAACAGAAGTACAACAGGAACAAAAAAAAAAAGGCAATCGATAATGATCTCAGTCAATGGAAAATAACAACAGCCAACCGAGTACACCGATATCCAATCAAATTTGCGATGGGGGTTTTTTTTTTTTTTTTTTCCGTGAGAAGCGATATCGAGGAAACACTCCTGCCAGACAAACCCCGAAGCCAGACAAACCCTCCTTAAATTCCCACGACCTCCCCGTTCTCGAATGGAGAAATAACCCCGAACATTATTCTCACATGACACCTAAATTGGATTCGCCGGGATCCCGGCGAGAGCGGTCTGAGAACGCTCGTTAATAAAAGCCTCGCGACGCTCCGTACGGCCGGGCCGCGCGGCTCGGGCCGCCCGAGGGCGGGGGGACGTTCTCGAGTACCTAATCGCGTTTCAGACGGATGTTTTCGCGGGAATGTATCGGGTCGTTAGTTTTAGTTCTTTCGCCGGCGGTGAGAATAATATCAGAACCTCGAGGCGCTCTCGCTGTAAGGAGAATCCCGCTGTTGTTGTGTGATCTCTTATTGGGACTCGGGTCCTTAGTTCACCGATCGGGAGGACGGCCGAGCGGCAGCTTCTCTGCGTCGGTGAGATCAGTAGTCCGCTCGGGTCAAGGGTCGCGGCTAATGAACACTACAGCTACAGCCACAGTGAAAAAAAGAGAGAGCTGGCAGAAGCAGAGGCACTATTTTTAACGTGAGAACGAGGGGCGACGGCGAGAAAATAATCAACGCCCGACATTTGGAAATGCACCAGGAGATGAGGGGAATATTATGTGTTCATCTCAGAGGTCTTTGCTTCAGGATTTTAGCAGAGGAGGAAAATCCAGGTTCAGAAAGTAAAAGTCCTCTCTTTTACTATTTTGTTCTAATCACCTGGATTTGCTAATTAGCACATTTTTCCAGCCAGGAGGTGGAACTGATTAGTGAAATCAGCTGGGCTGAGTTCATGGGTGGAAGAAGAACATGGCAGGACTTTTACTTTCTGACCCCTGGGCTTTCTATCTCTGGTTTTTTTGGATTTACAAATCAAGACTCCAGTGGTTCATTAGAAGAATCATGGTGTGTGCACCCACACTGGCCCCTTTCTGGATGAGACTGGGGACCCCAGCTCTGAAACATGAAAAGCGATTTGTAAAAATTCTGGGACTGCAGTTGAGGTTGGAATGAAAGCCAGCATGCACAGGGGGTACCCCCAGGATTCGAGTCTGGGAACCACCGCTCCACACCCACCTTTCCTCTCTGGGACCAGAGGGGCGGGTCCAGCTGCCCGTGGGGGAGGAGCCCGTTCTCCAGGCAGGACAGGAACTGCAGGAGGTGGCCCCCCCTGGGGAAGCGAAGCGGGGGCCGCTGGATCCCATCCTGGCTCACCAAAACCACAGTGCCCCCACTGTCCACTAACGAAAGGGGAAGCGTCAATCAAATCTACTTAAACGCACGCATAAACAAAATACACAGTGAAGGACAGTATTCCAAATATATGCATAGGCACTCTGTGTATTTCATGTGTAATATAGTACACCACTATTTTCATACAGCTTACACCTCTGTACCACCTGCACAACGACCTACTCCATCTGCTACTGGGAGCGTAGTTTACAATTTATTATAATAGGTGGGGATACATTTATCAGGAGGTATTTCGTATTACTTAATCATAAATGCAGCAAAATTTAACATCTGTTGCCCAGCTCTGAAAATACACATACACGGTCACACACAAAATGGTGAAGCTCTTGCTTAAAAAAATCCATCTTCTTAAACTTGACAAATGTTACTAATAAAGTGGCCAACTGTAAACTTGTAAAAAGTAACCTTGGAAAGCAATTACTGGTCAGTGGCGGCCATTTCTCTTCACTACTCTGTTTCACTAAAACATCAGAAAAGCAATTAAACTTCTGATGATTGCATTTTAAGAGCAACCCATCAGACAGAGAATAAAATGATGATTAGAATTGATAATGAAAGCAGAATATTTTAACCTTCAGTACATTAAAGCAGAAAAACATTCAGTGCACCACATTATACAGGCCTGGAAGCATGCTGAATGGATTAATTATACAGAGTGAAATTAAATTAAAAATGAGACCTGCGGTTCATGCAACTGCAACTATAAATGTACAAATGATGACCAGTGTCAACAGCAGTCTGTGTTAGTATGCCACCAGTTGCATTCACAACCTTCATATGTCCTCTAAAACACCTCAACTGAAAGCATTAGTTTGTAAGTAATTGCAGCAACAATCAAGCCACTTTTGAAAGTTTAGTATATAAGGTGATACATATATACAATGTATATCAGGTCAGTAATCCTTGGTCCTGGGGGGCGTTTCCTGAAGCAGGATTACTGCGTTAGCTGGATAACTGTGCTGAGTAAACCCTGGGACAGCTCTTTTTTTTTTTTTTTTTTACTTCAGTCCATGTTCCAGATTTGGGAGGGTTCCGGGTTTTACTCAGCGCAGTTACCCAGGTAACTCAGCTTTTTGACCTTAAAATCAGCAATCAGTTCAGAGCCAGGGGGGGGCCAGGTGTGGAGAGTTACCTGTGCACTCTAATTGCTTTAATTGACCAATTAACAGCTGAGTGAGTGACAACAAAAACCAGCACAGCCTGTGGCTCTCCAGGGCCTGGGATTCAGACCCTCCTCTCAATGTGAATTAGAGGTGGTTCACGGTTGTACTATTATTGGATGTCTACACGTTTAGGGGGATATGCTAACTGCTGACTGTCGAGTTGAAACAGCATATATACACACGCAAAGTCAAACATTTGCGTGAAATCCTACCCTGCTGGTGACAGTGCAAATAGACGATCTCCTCCAGGCGGATGGTCATGGCGTAGTCCCAGTAAACGCTGTAGAGAGAGAGAGAGAGAGAGAGAGAGAGCACATCAAACACAGACACGACTCAAAAGGAGGGGAGGATCATCCAGCAAATTCTGTTCGAAGCTTTATTTTTACATCCATTCGTTCTTTCTGTCAGAGGATCTGACGAGGGGGGGGGGGGGGGGGGGGTAAGGGGGGTACTTCCCTCCTCCGACAGTGTAGCGCGTTATTTTTTTTCTGTTATTTAATATTTACTCTTCAGAACGCTATGTTCTGGACGACTGCCAAAAAGCTCCAAACGTATGTAACACACCTACAAAACAGCAACAAAACGTGGCCTGCTTTGCAGAGCTGCACGGCGAATGCTAAATGAATAGTAAGTAGCCTCAAAGTATTTGAAATGCTTATTACATCATTGCTTATATCACCACTCAATACGCCATTTTCCCACCAACAATCAGAATCAATTTCCTCCGTGGGAAAACAGAGAGAAACATTCTCACATCTTTACATGAAAGGCTTAAAAACCATCACCGCTTGAGCAAGCTGCAAACGGACATGCTGTCGATGACAAAGATATGCATCACCATGGGGGTGGGAGGGGTTTCATACATTCATACATTTCATACATGATTTATACATTTAGCTAAATACTGAGATAAATGTTTCATACATTTAGTTAAATATTAAGATGTTTCATACGTTCAGTTAAATATTAAGACGTTTCATACATTTAGTAAATGTTACATACATTTAGCTAAATGTTCATTCGTTTAACTAAATGATTATACATTCAGCGAAATGTTTAAAATCACAAAATAATAAAACATCTAAAATACAATTTTGGAATGGCACATTTTACACCCTGTCATTTCAAAGATAATACATATAGGAAAAACTGACATTTTTTCATTAAATGTGAGAAAAGAGGGATGTTTTGGCTAAATGTGTTTTATGTCCCATTTGGCAGCCCATAGCCTAAGGTTCATACTGAGAACCAATATAAGGCTTGACACAGTTATTGACGAGAATCAGAAGTCCACAATTGTGTTTGCTAAAATAAAATGCAGATTCTCTCACGTCTCTTCTAACGGTGCCTAAAAATGGCAAAATAGTTTAGAATCTCAGACATTTCATCTCATAAACTCTTAACCAAAGCCTTTTGTCCTGAATCATGAAGTGACTTAACCATGAAAATTGTACACAGACCATAAAATTCCTACAACTGCACATTTGAAACGTCCCAAAGATTCTTTTTGTTTTCGCAATTCGGTGAAAGGGCAAAATCCATTCAAACGAAAGAAGTACCACGGCTTCAACAGCGAGATGAAAAATGAACGGCACAGTTTAGTTTTAGTACCAATGAAACGATCGTTCCTGCTGCTATGTGGCGGCACCCCAAAATTTGCAAGCGCGAGGTTTCGAGCCTCTGAGCGGCGCACTGTTAAGACGCCGTGAACCGCGAACCTGTGAATTACCGCCGTGAAAATCAATGGGGCTTCTTTCACGGCGGCCGACTACGCCGACGACAGACTGCAATTACAACCAGCGCTGGAGAGGAACCCGGAGGCGAGGAGCTCCGGACAGGATGCCGATAGCCGATTGGCCAGGAGCGCAGTCCTGACACCCGCACACACAGTCAGTTCACACTCCAACGCAGCAGCCATCCCTGACCTAACCATCACACACACACACACACACACACACACACACACGTATGCACTTACATGCGCACATACATACACGTGCATACACGCGCACACACACACAAACGTCCACGCACGTATGACGTATACATGCACACACACATGCGCAGATACACACACATGCTCACACACACATGCACACGCACACACACACACACACACACCTACATACACACACACACATTATGTCCATTTACTGTTCATATGAAATACGCTGTGTTCATCAGGACTATTTGCCTTCACAGGGCCTGTCAAATCCCTTGTTGTCAGTTTTGGGAAGAATAATGGGGCGGCAGTGATGATTAACGCGGAAGCCTCACCTCCTCTCGTAATCCAGGTCCCCCACGGAGCCGTTCATCAGCTGGTTGGGCGTCCACTTCAGGGTCATGATGTCAGCGGTCTGGTGGAGACTGAGGTACCCTGGGATAGCCTCCATGTCGTCCCTCTGGGGCAGAGAAGGCATCACATGGGCGAGCTGCGTCATGTGACTCCACACACACACACACGCACGCACACACACATACACACACACACACACACACACGCACACACACACACATCTCACACGCACACACGCACACGCACACGCGCACACACACACACACACACACATGCGCACACACACACATACACACACACACATACACTTAGGAGCAGCCTTTATGCAGCAAAGGCCTTAAATACGGCTGGCTTATCACAAAGTTCATCTGGGGAAAAGATGAAAACAACAAACTCTCGTACAAACAGTGCAACAAAACCAAAATGACTGACAAAGCAGGGCCACCGTGATCTCCATCCACCATCTTAAAAACTCTGGGAAGCCACAGAGCTTTGGGTAACTGCGGTGTAGGGGGGGTAAGTACCGGCTGCACCAGGACGTTGTTCTTGCCGAAAAGCAGCGTGGCCCTGGAGTTCTGGTGCAGCGACTCCACGTAGTCCCGGGCAGACGGGGAGGGGGAGGCGCGCTCGTCCATGCTGCTGCTCGAGTGTCTCTTCTGGATCTGAAAGGTGGCGAGTTATTCCTCTTTACAGCGCCGCAGTTCACTCATTCACCGTGATTTAAGCGCACTCAACACACAAGCTTTCACTCATTCACCTTCATTTAATACAGCTGGCTGACTCAGCACAGCTCACTCATTCACCACAGCTTAACATGACCCATCCAGCACAGTTAACTCATTCAGTCATTCACCCTGATTTCAGCACAGTCATCACACAGCAACTTCCGTAACAGTACCGAAGTACTGCACTTCATATCACAGGAGAAACCAATGTCATTTTACAAGTTTAAATCACCCGAAATTATTCGTACATAAAAAAAAAAAAGATTTTACAAAGATATTTTAATATTTTACAAAGAGATGGGAAATGTCTGAGAAATTACATACGGCAAGGTTCTCAAAAGCAGATGAGAATCTGGCCTTTTATCAATACCGGAATCAGCACCGCCTGTAGATCACGAACAGTGAACCGTGGAAAAAGCCACAATAACACATGAATAATTCACAGCCGCCGTCGAGTGAAAAGCAGGCCTCACAGCACACGGGCACACAAGGGCACCCGCAGCCAACGGAAGATTATGGAATAAGGGGTGTCGCCCCGGTAACGGGAGCACAGATACGGGGTCGGGACGCCTCAGCCGAAAAAGGCACTCCGTATCCCCGCCGAATAACCCCCCCCCCCCCCCCCCCCCCCCCCGCGGCTCGCGAGTCACCAAAGGCACCTAGAGTCGCAATCAGAGGCTCCTCCGGCAGGGGGGGGGGGGGGGGGGGGGGCGGGAGATAATGATGAGCATTAGCGCCGGGGGGAAAAAAGCCGCGGGCGCTACGAGGGGGGGGGGGGGGTCAGCGGTATAATGGGCTGGAGAGCACCGCCAAAACCCCCCCCCCCTCCCCCTCGCACACGCTCAGGCCGTCCAAACTCTCCGCAGGGCTCCCCAACAGGCTCTGGCTGTCACCGTACGGCCTGCAGGAGCGGCGTCCAGAGACCGGGAATTTGGGGGTGTGTGGGGGGGGGGGGGTGTGTGTGTGAAGGGGGTTTGGGATTGGGGGTCTTTCCACATTCGAAAAAAAAAAGGGAGTTGACCACCGTAATCGCATTTTAATCACCGTGGAGACGAAAGGCTCCAAGGCCGGGGCCCTGAGCCGCGGCGACGGAAAAGGACAACGGCGGGGAAAAAAAATACCAGGAAATCCA
This sequence comes from Anguilla japonica, assembly GCA_025169545.1. Taxonomy (NCBI): domain Eukaryota; kingdom Metazoa; phylum Chordata; class Actinopteri; order Anguilliformes; family Anguillidae; genus Anguilla; species Anguilla japonica. Next base: position 3,709,453 of record CM045892.1, read on the forward strand.
GGAAATTAACTGAAAGAAAAACTGCGATATTTTTTTAAACAAATAGAAAGAAATTTCAGTGAGTGACTGACAGCTGCCGGGGGGGCCACGCCCACCGGCGGAACTCACGCAGAGGGCGGGGCGCTTGGTGGGCGAGTCCTGCCGGCAGTAGGCGCTGTGGATCCTGTGCCTCTGGACCAGCTCGTCGGCCGAGGGGTCTGTCCAGAAGTGGTCCGCGGTCTTCATCTTGGTGTACTCCAGCGCGCAGGGCCCGACTGCGTGGAGAAATCGAGAAAAAAAATCGAAAAAAAGCGTACCGAGCTCGGTGTCTTTGTTACAAACGACAAAAAGCTAATAGCGGCTCTTTCGGTGGGTGTATTGAATGACGTCCTTAAAAGCTTGCCTCGATGCAGAAGCTCTAAAGCAGAGGTGACAAAGTCCTGTTCCTGGAAATCCACCATTCTGGAGGTTTTCATTTCAACCTCAATTTGGCACATCTGATTTTACTAATTAGCAGCTCGACAAAGATCTCTAGAATGAATGAGCTGTGCTTTGTTACGACTGGAGTGAAAACCTACAGGACAGTAGATCCCTAGGAACAGAGTTTGGTTATGCCACACTGAAGGGACGCGTCACAGAGTGAAAGATTTTTACATCTCCTTCCATGTTCTAGCTTTGTGTCTTATCAAATTGGCACCCCCCACATTCGAAGGACACTTCCCCCTCATTACCTAACAAAGAGGCAAGGATTGGTCCATCCACAGGATCCATTAGCACGGCCTCTTTCTCGTAGAACTTGCTGAAAGGAAAGGAGGTTCACTTCAGACCACCATGGGTGTTACACCCTAAGTACACCCTCATTTATTTCTGTATCACAGAACTACATTTCCCACAATCCCTCTGTCACCTGCTGTTCTCCACCAGGTAGAGCACGATCTTGTCCAGGACCTTCTCGATGAGGGCCGTGCGGATCCACAGGTGCTTGATGGCCTGGGGGGACAGGTTGGGCAGCTTGGGGAGCTTGCGGGTGCTCTCGGGGTTCAGCGGCACCTGGTTCCGTCTGAAAAGGCCGCCATTTTGAGACGGGACGGAACGAAGGAGGCAATGAGGAGCTTGGACCAATGCGAACTGCTTGGACGTTTCACTAACACCCATGGAGTCTTCAGCTGGCTACCTCTCCAACAATGCCTACTCCACAAAGATGTAAAAAAGAAAGGAGTTTCTTGCTAATAATAGCTGTAATAATCAATGTAATAATCCTATAATTAATGTAATGACCTTCTGTTTAATTTGGCTACAATGCATTACAAGGGTGACCATGAGTGTATAAGTTATTATATATTATCCATGATAAATCATTTTTCATGGATACTGCAGTTTTTATCCCCTACAGAAAACTCTCCTGTCCCAGGACTATAAGGAATCTGCACATAGGCTGGGGATGTTTTACTGACTGACAGCCACGACAGCTTCATTGCTGATATTAATCTGTCCGTGCTGAACTGATGGGATGTCTTTTTTGTTTGGGCAAATCCCCTTCCCACTGCATGCATGGGCTTAACGGCCACAGTAAGTCATCCCTGATTCATGTGGCTGTCAATCTGAAATGCTGAAAGGCTCGCCCGCTGTTCCAAGGAATTAATCAACCTTCCCGGGATGTCACAGGACTTAGGAGCCGTTTGAAAGCTCAGAAGACACAAAAACCGCACGTAATATATATACAGCATAATCAAACAAATCAGCGCTATGAGTCGCACCAGCAGTTGGTCTCCCCTTGTTTTCCTGCAGTGCACTTCAGTCCTCCGCCCGCTAGAGGTCGCAATTGCCTCTTTGTCAAGCCCCTTCTCGACCCATTATCCTATTAGTCCCATTTTAATAATCTAAGTCGATAAAGAAGTTGACACTGATTGAGCACAGATGATGATCGACAGCAACGTTTACTCACACGTTAAATATATTTTGATTACTGTACTGTACTACCGTGCACATACTGCAGTATTTTAAAATGTTGTAGCTACAGGGGCATGATGGGCTTTGTTAGAAGCAGTGTGAAAGCAGTGGCCACATTGAAACTGAGAGCAGTTATATAACTTTGAACTTGTGCAGAAAAGGGTAAATAGAAATGAATAATTAGATGAATAGATTATTAGAGTGAATAGAAATGAACTGATTCTGCGCGAGGACGCGGTCTCACTTGTTCTCGATGATCTGCTCCAGGGCCTGGGCCTTGCGGCACAGCTCCTCGGCCGGGGGGAAGCTCTTGCCCACCTTGGTGAAGAGCGCGGCGATCTTGTTACTGCGCAGAAAGCCCGCCGCCCGCCGTTTCAGCCCATGCAGCACGCAGGCCTCCACAGCGGCTGCGCACACGCAACGCACACGCAACGCACACGCAACGCACATGCATGCGCCAACACGCACACGCAACGCACACGCAACGCACACGCATGCGCCAACACGCACACGTACCAATGCGCACACACAATTCACATGCAATGCACATGCAACACACATGGACCACACACGGAGCGCACACAGAACGCCCACGCAATGCATGCGCATGCGCGCACACACACATTCACGAGCACAAGCACCAACATGCATGCATACACACACGTGCCACCACGCACAAGCACATGCACACACAAGCACCAACACGCACGCACGCACGAACAAGAACCATCACGCACACACAAGCACAAGCACCAATACACATGCACCAAGCACGCACACATACACATGCACCCACACATACACACATCACACACACCACACACACACACACACACACACACACACAGAACAATTCCATATTAAAGACATCAAAACTCACATGAACAGCCTGGTAAGGCTTATGCACCATAAATGTGACATAAGAACAGGTTAAAAATGATGACAAGCCAGCACAAAACATTTGCTTCAAATAAAATGATTATAATTGCAGCCTTTCCATGTTTAATTCTGACCCCACATTGTTCACATAATGGCATACTGAGGTGAATGACTTCTTGATTTGGAGTGATCATTCAATTATTCAGTCATGTACCTTTTAATCATAATGGAATCAGCAGCTACATTCAGCTTTGTGTTTCGCCCACCGTGATGCATAATCAAACTGAGTCCGGCTTGCATTAATCAGAATTATGAATATGCGCTTCTGATGCAAGATTTGTCAACGATTTCAGCAAAGTCTGCATGCGAGAATATTTACTTCTTTACCAGAACAATTTTGTGATAGAATCTCAATGTAATATTAAAGTAGCTATTTGTCTGAGAAAGTAATTAGTACATGGAAATCGAGTACTTGTGATGAATTTAAAAGGTTAATTGTTGACCATCAACATTACTGAAACAGATTGCTACGTGGTTCTAAGGCACTTGTGCTTATTAACTATACAGCCAAGAGTTCCAACATATTAAATAGCTAGCTGAGTCATTAACTGGTCAAAAATGGAGGAGAGAAGATAGGCAGCATTGCTAACGGGTTCTATGGCTGAGCAGACAGCTCTCTATCCATCCATCCGTTATCTATACCCGCTTATTCCTGGTCAGGGTCGCTGGAGCCTATCCCAGCATGCACTGGGCGAGAGGCAGGAATACACCCCGGACAGTTCGCCAGTCAATCGCAGGGCACACACACTCATACATAGGGGCAACTGTAAGGAATGATCCAGCAACCCAGCTCTCTCCCAGAAATGATCCAGCATTCCAGCTCTCTCCCAGGAATGATCAAACATTCCAGCTCTCTCCCCGGAATGACCCAGCATCCCAGCTCTCTCCTAGGAATAATCCAGCATCCCAGCTCTCTCCCTGGAATGACCCAGCATTCCAGCTCCCTCCCAGGAATGACCCAGCATCCCAGCTCCCTCCCAGGAATGACCCAGCATCCCAGCTCCCTCCCAGGAATGACCCAGCATCCCAGCTCTCTCCCAGGAATGACCCAGCATTCCGGCTCTCTCCCAGGAATGACCCAGCATTCCAACTCTCTCCCAGGAATGATCCATCATTCCGAATCTCTCCCAGGAATAAACCTGCATCCTGGCTCGCAGGAGTTCCGGGGGGAAAAGGGGAGGAGGGGAGAGCGGTGGCCACAGTTGTCATGGAAACCACCGCTGATGGAAGGACTGCACTGTGGGGTGCTGGAGTCAGAGAGCTGGAGAGGACTGGACTCCCTCTCTCTCTCTCTCTCTCTCTCTCTCCCTCTCTCTCTCCTCTCTCTCTCTCTCTCTCCTATCTCTCTCTCTCTCTCCCTCTCTCTCTCCTCTCTCTCCCTCTCTCTCTCTCTCTCTCTCTCTCTCTCTCTCTTCCCCTCTTTCTCTCCCTTTTCTCTCTCTCTGTGACACATCAGCCTCTCCACCCATCCACACTTGGGTTTCCCCCTCGTCGTTTGTTTGTGTCTTTGGAGGAGAGGAGGTGAAACTACAGAGATCCCCTTCCCTCTGAGACACTGCTCAGATTAAGCAGTATCGATTTGGGGCACAATGAGACCCGTCCGTGCGTTTTGACAAACCGGTCAAAAATGCTTTCCCCTCTTCTCCGTTTGGTTTTCAAAATAATCTTGAGATATTGACAACTTTTCATCGGTCTTATCTGGTTTGAGGCGGGCAGGCCCTGGGCTGTGAGCAGCGACATCGTACCGGATAAAGACCAGCCGCTATCCGAGGGGAAATGACAGTTTTTAACAGAATACTTTTAAAAACGCGACTTATCCACTGCGTGAATGCAGGGGCACTAGCAGCAAATGTACGGCTCTGTCTGTAACGGTGAAGTAACGCGGCTGCATTATCTCTCTTGGCGTTTCGCGATCATCTGGACGGAAAGCTCTGAAGCTGTCCTCGCCAGAAAATTGACCTTATTTATAAAACACCCGACGAACCGACAGAGGAAAACGGACAGAGCCTTCCAGCGCTTGGGACAGGACATCTATCAGGGAAACGGCGTCTAGCAGGATTGACACCGATGTTGTTTCACAGGCAGCAGATCAGGGAAGTCAGCGTCTGCCACGATGCAAATGAGAAACTGCAGAGGTTCCCAATACAAGCGATTATAGGAAATACAAACAGCAATTAAGCGGATTGGAATAATTGCTCAATTGTTTCGTGACCAGCCGTGCGTGTTGATTGACTCTTCGCAGCGCTGACTACTAGGGGGTAGGACTGGCAGGAGGGCGGGGGTCCAAAAGGAGGTCAAAAGAAAAGAGACAAAACAAACACGAACACCCCTCCCAACCCTAAAAATAGTGCAGAATGAGGAGCAGTTGCCAGGAGAAATTTGCCCTCATTGCACTGGGTAAAAAACAAAAAAAAAAAAAAAAAAAAGAAGCATGTAGGTCTGAATGACATCAGCATATTGTGATGAGTGTCCGCGTCCTGTGGTAGATTTGTGATGAAAGGGGGGAGCGCTACCATTTGGGGGGGGGGGGGGGGGGGGGGGGGCGAGGGGGCAGGTGACTGAGCTTGACATTTCAGCACTACCTCGACCCCCCCTTGAGGAAATGGGAGACGAAGCCCGACTCGTGAGCGCATTGTAAATGTCAGTCAAGTCAACTCCCTGAAGTGTCCAGGTGGTGTACCCACCATTCAAGGAGCCATTTTGTTAATATTGTGTAAATGTTACTGTAATCACTGCGGCTAATTACTCCACCGCAAGCTGTGGGGGGGGGGGGGGGGAGGTGGGGGGGGGGGGGGGGGGCAGGGGGTTCTCTTGTCATCTCTGGGGGGGGGGGGGGGGGGGGGTGTGCCGTCGCTGCCGCTATTTGTTGTGCAGGAGGCGTGCGTTCTCCACCGGGGGGGGGGGGGGGGGGGGGGGTGGTGGGAGCGATTTCCTGAAGAGCAGCCAAAGACAAGCACGGGAGAGGGAAGAGAGAGGGAAAGAGGAGAGAGAGGGAGAGAGAAAGGGAGAGAGTGAGAGAGAGCGAGAGGGATGGAGGGAGGGAGAGAGAGAGAGAGAGGGATGGAGGGAGGGAGTGAGAGAGAGAGAGCGAGAGGGATGGAGGGAGGGAGTGAGAGAGAGAGAGGAAGTGAGCAGAAGACAGAAGCGCGATGAGCAGAATAAAATGAGCTAATGTGAAACACGGACATGCAATCGCTAACCGCCATCCGAGCCATCTGCAGCGAGCCCCGCCGGAGACCGGTCTCTAGATTAATACAGGAACCTCAATCCCTCCCTCCCTTCCTCCATCTCTCTCCCTCCCTCCCTTCCTCCATCTCTCTCTCCCTCCCTCCCTCTCTCCATCTCTCTCTCCCTTCCTCCATCTCTCTCTCTCCCTCCCTCCCTCAATCCCTCCATCTCTCTCTCTCCCTCCCTCCCTCCCTGCCTTCCTTCCTCCATCTCTCTCTCCCTCCCTTCCTCCATCTCCCTCTCCCTCCCTCCCTCCCTCCCTCCCTCCTCCATCTCTCTCTCTCTCTCTCCCTCCCTCCCTGCCTTCCTCCATCTCTCTCTCCCTCCCTCCCTCCCTCCCTTCCTCCATCTCTCTCCCTCCCTCCCTCCCCTCAATCCCTCCCTCCCCAGCGTTGGGACTGAAAAACGCCTTCTGTCAAAAACATTCACAGTTCGCTGCACAGTCGGTTAGGGCAAATCCACATCAGGAGCATCTCGTGGAGGTTCCACCTGCCGCCGGTGGAGATCAAACTGGACTTCACTTCCTGGAAAGTCACTTCCTGAAATGACCACACCTGTCTGTTTTACCATCTAGCAGATACATGGGCTGCAGGGGCGGCTAACTAGACATGTGGGTTCTGAGAGAACCAGGTCCATTAGTCTGCACATAGGACCTGATTCACTAAGACCACTAGCACGTGCAAAACCTTTCAGAACCCGCAAAACCAATAACACAACCACCGATTAGTGCAAAGCAAACACCACGACCAATCATTGGTCATGTTATTGGTTTTTGCGTGTGCTAGAAGGTTTTGCACATACTAAAGGTCTTAGTGAATCAAGTCCATGGTCGGTTCTGTCCAAAAACATGAATAGTGACATTCACTGCTAACTACTCAGGGGAACAAAAACAAAATCCCAACACAGTTACCCTATCAATTTTCCCCTCCCTCCTGAGGAGTTCTATCACTCAATAACAAAGGGCGGGAAAACAAGATGGTTTCTAGGCACAGCTGAAGTGGTTGTCAGGGTGACGGCCATAAGTGTAGATACTGGTACTATAGAGGAGCTCATGCGGACAAGTGGGAATTGGGAATGACGGAGTGGTCTGTGAGTGACGCTGATCTGTTTTTTGGGGGGGGTGGGGGAAGGGGGGGGGTGTAGGACGTGTGTAGCTAGGGAGGGGGCTTCAGTGAGTCAGACGGCTCTGCGCCGCCTGGACGGTTTTTCTGAATGGACTCCGCTGAGCTCGAGACTGGCCTCAGCGTCTGATTGGCCGCAGCATCCGCCGTGCGGCGCAGCGATTAGCGACGCCGCCGCCGCCGCCGCCTCCCCCCGCCAGGTCTCCCCCCTCCCCGCAGCGAGAGGCGTCGACCGGCGAGTCCTCCCTCTCCGAGGAGCGTCAGCCTCGCTCACGAAGACCCCGTTTGCTCTCGCGCTGAGTCAGGCCGCTTAGCACGACGGCTACGGCCATCGTCGGCTCGCGAAGAAAAAAAAACGCCGAAAGCTCGATTAAAAAAAAAAACGGCGAATTCATAGGCTTCTTTTTTTTTTTTTTTTTTTTAAACGAGCGACCGACTCCCCCCCGCGAATATTTTCACGGACGTGAGCACGCGCTCGAACGCACACCGCCGCTTTCGCACGTAGCCTCGAAGTGCGACTCTCGCCGCGAACGCGTGGGCGTCGGCGAAACCCTGACAAAAAAACACACGCGCGCGCGGACGAGCACATGGTTCCGCGGAAATCGAAGACGCGTCGTTTCGCTTCTTAAAAATTTTTTTTTTTAATCTTCGAGCGGTTTCAATTAGTCACAGGCTTATTGCCAATTATGCACGGATACGGCTTGCAACGCAGCTGTAGGACGTACAGTACGTTCCATAAAACGGTTTTAAAAGGTATTAAAAGACTTTGTCATTAAGCTCGGCGGACAGCTATTTTAACACCTTTCAGAAGAATCAAGACGTAAAACATGCAGCCACGCGATGTATTTCGGCTTCAAGAATTTTCACTTCCGCAAAATTCTGCAAAGCTCTAGAACCAGAACGCCCGTAATCCTACGGAAGTGCACGAAGCTATGCGCACGCAATCAGGGCTGATAGGCTGTGAAATGAAGCCTCGGTTAATGCCATAATTAATGCATACAGATCCTACTGGGAGGGGGGGGGTGCGCTCGCTCAGTTTCATCTGACATTTTGGCAGGGGGCTCTTTTACGCCCCCCCTTGCGATCGCTTCGGCGAATCTGCCCCCGAGTCCCTCTCGTGCGCCCGACACCTAGCAAGTGTGTCTGCCTGATGTCATGTGGGCAGAGCCTCCTCACACCTCAGCGCTGCACTCCACAAACACCAGATGGGAGCAAAAAACAACGTCAGAGCACCACTCCGGTGCATGTACTGTACTCACAGAAAAAAACTAGTTTAGTATGATTAATATCACTGATAATAATAATAATACTAAAGCTACTGACCACCTAATAATGACTACTGCCCCAATGAATACCTAACAGCAATAATAATAATGAATTGTATTTACATACACGGGCCCTTTTATCCTTTTGATCGTAAAGTGCCAACCTGGCGGCCATTTTGAGTCAAAATGCTCACCACATTTCAGCTGAGAGAGAGAGAGAGAGAGAGAGAGAGAGAGAGATCCATCAAGCCAGTAACACAGGGGAGCGATCACATGACTCAGAGAGGGGATTTATCCAGGATGTTGGGGAAGCCCCCCCTGCTGTTTGCAGTAATTGCCCTGGGATTTTTAAAGGTCACAGTGACCTTGGACGTCACACACCCGAAAGAGCAGAGGCTCCTGCAGGCACCCTAGTGTCCCACCGCCGTACCAAGGCGTCGTATCTTGTGATTGGTCCAGAGAGAACACCGACCGTTCTGCTCCCCCCTCGGGAAACCCCAACGACCACTTCCAACAGGGCCTCTAATCCAAGCTCCAACCGTTATGCCCCTCCACCCCAGGTGGGGGCGCATGCTGCTCTGTGTGTGCCCCTTCTATTACACTGGTACCAGTGATGGCCCGGGATTGCACCTCTAAATGGAGGCCACGCCCATTCACCAGGGCCTGTTGATTGGTCCCTGGCACACCATACGGCAGTCCTGTCGGGGTCCTTTAACTGGAACTTTGTTTTCTCTACTGCGACATGCGCTTTATTTTCCGACTTGCCAGGGGGCGAGTCGTAACACTAACCAAGGGCTAATCATCAGCCTTGAGGTAGGTGCAACGTCACTGGGTTATTGTGACTGCTAGCCACGAGTCTATTTTCTCTTCAGATGAAACGTCAGGGCCCCTAAAACAGAACTGAAATGTAGAAAGACTGTTTGTATTCTCACTGGGTTTGCGATGTTGTGATTCATAACGGGGGGGGGGTATGGGGGGGCGGGCAGAGTTTTGATTTAGTTCCACCCCAAGGGGGGGGGGGGGGGGGGGTGCCGTGGACATGGGAAGAGAGCCAAACCGTTATGGCTAACATCGATCACGCTGCATTCTGGACTTGGCGGCGTTCTGAAGGTAACCCTTTCGGGTTGTAAACCTGACGTGAATGACTAATAATGTTCTCGCCGTTGCGTTTACGAGCCGTGGAAACGTGCTAGCCGTCCCTTATTAGCTTAGCCTCTGATAGACACTGAATCCGCAACACATCCCACCCCTCCCCCCCCACAACCCCCATGTGAATACATCAATGGATTCCAGCAACACAGTAAAACGTTCAGCGTTCAATCAACTCTCACAGAACAGATACGGTCCTTATTGGGCTCGTGTTAAGCACTGAATTAACGCTTGATGTTTCGCTGAGCATTCAACTGCTGCAGCCCCCAGACTGCGCCCGTTATGGTTTTTTTTCTTCCCAGTTAACTGTCTTGTAAAATCTCGCAAACAAATCAATAACAGATAAATTAGAGCACTCGTTCAGCTTTTCACCCGGCTGTGCTCCGTGAGTGAGATTGATCAATACTGGGTTGCGTTTCTTAAAGTACCTGGGAAGATTTGTTTTCGCTTCTATCCGTCTGGATCACATCACATCATGTGAAAAGTATACAGAGAGAGTATCTTACCGCAGAAAGAAACAATATGGCTGCTGTCTTCATGCACAAACTTCCTGGTCACCGCCTCCTCCATGATCTGCTTCACCTGTGTGTGTGTGAGAGAGGGGGAGAGAGAGTACAACAGGCTCAGGCCTCCTCAATCACAACATACATATCATAGAACAGTAAAGTATTTTTTAAAAATCCTTATGCAATCCCAGGGGTTCAAATAATAAAAAATAAGCTAATATGTTGTGATTATTTCACTTTGCGTGTGTGTGTGTGTGTGTGTGTGTGTGCAGCTCTCAGCCACGAGCCACAAATAGCATGTGTATGTATGAATGTGTGTGTGTGTGTGTGGTGTGTGTGTGTGTGTGTGCGTGCGTGCGTGCGTGCGTGCGTGTGTGTTGTGTGTGTGTGTGTGTGTGTGTGTGTGTGTTTGTGTGTGCGTGCGTGCGTGCGTGTGTGTGTGTGCGTGTGTGTGTGTGTGTGTGTGTATGTGCTATGTTAATTAATGGCAAAACGCAGTCTGTAGTAGCGGCCACTTCCACTGGCCTGAAAACACACCCCAGCTTGTTTCACAGATCGGCCAGTGAGGCTGTGCAGTATTGGAGGGGTGGAAGGCTTTCATTTTATTCACTTTAATAGCATCCACATTAAGTAGATTATCCCCTAATAAATGTCCTCCAGCAGGGTTACCAGGGACCGGCAGGGAGGGGATGAAAACCAGCTGACTCTTACAGCTCAATAAGAGTACATCTTGAAACCAGGGAGGGGTATCAAAATGTAATAAATGTGCGGTTTTCTTTTTTTTTTAACAATTGGACTGTTGAATAATTTAGTCATCCAATTTGGCGATGACAGGTTGGCTTGCAAAATTAAATCAGAGCTGACAACTAATAAAGACATCATTTTTTTTTTTTTTTTTTTTTTTTTTTTTTTTTTTTTGCAAGCACACGGAGCAAGCAGACGATTCTGTACCGAAAGCCTCGGAGGGTAAACCTAATTAGACATGAGAAGAAACCATGAATCAGCCGGGCTCTGATGGAATCACAGATGACTTCCTGAACCTTCTCTCCTTCATGTAATTTAAAAACTCAGAGAGTTGTTTAACCACAGTTCAAGCCGGCAGATTGATGACTTTCTCCCTCGTGCACGCACACACACACGCACGCACGCACGCACGCACATGCACGCATGTGAACACACAAGAACACACACATACATGCACACATAGGCACACACCTTCAGACCTTCTTAGGACATGATTCTGTAGTATAGTGACATCAAGTATACGTTAGACTAGATGTCCTGCCAATGAAATTGCATCAATATTTATTTATGCACACCTCTTCTAAAACCTTTTGACTTTGTTGTCAGACCACCATTTTTTATCAGTAAAATAATCAAATATCTCTTGGCTTTATTTCTGACATAGAGTTCTGCACCAGAACATCAATTAAAAGCTCCACTGCATTCAGGAACTTCACTCAGTTAACCTTTATATTAGATCAGGGCTGCCCAGCCTTGTTCATGGAGATCTACCTGTCCAGCAGGTTGTCACTCCAACCCTAACAAAGCTCACACGTCATTCAACAGCTAGAGATCTACCGTCCTGTAGGTTTTCACTCCAGCCCTAACAAAGCACAGCTCATTCAACTGCTAGAGATCTTGTTGAGCTGCTAATTGGTAGAATCAGGTGTGCCAAATTAGTGTTGAAATGAAAACCTACAGGATGGTAGATCTCCAGGAACAGGGTTGGGCAGCCCTGTATTAGATTGTGTTACAGAACACAGTTGTGGACCAGCAGAGTCAGACCTCAAAATAGGGAATGCAGAAAAACAAACAAACCGAGGATTCAGCAAATTCAAATCAACACTGTAAAAAAAAAATCCATGAATTTTACAGTTAAGTCTGGCAAATAGCCAAGGTATGACACTGTAAACATCCGAAGGGTAAATAATTGTATTATTTACAGTGAAACATCATAGTACATTTAACCGTGATACATTAGATATACAGCCTGCATACCTTATATATTAGATATACATTAGACATACAGCCTTAGATATAGAGCCTGCTACCGCATGCTTAATATATTGTTGTATGCTGCTATCGTTATTCATACTGGCAACCCAGTTCTACAACGTGAATGACCTGTAAAACATGTTCATCACAACACATTAAATTACATTACAGGCCCGTACAGAGGGGCCTGCGTTGTCACGGTGATCTGTTTATGGCAGCGAGGCAAAGTAAAGAGAAATACAGCCTGCTGAAAATGCTACTTTAGCCGTGTCGCTAAAGGGCTGCCGTAGCATGATCCCACGTACACACAGGTGGCTACAGCTGGCTGCAGGCGGACACATCCCTGTGTGGTGCGGAGCTGTCGACTTGGCCCTGAGCCTGAGGGGGTGGGGGGGGGGGGGGGGGGGGGGGTGGGCAAGAAGTCACAGGGCCACTTCTCCGAAAGTGTCGAGAGCAAGAGCGCGAGATAGAAGGGGAGAGAGAGAGAGAGAGAGAGAGAGAGAGAGAAAGAGAGAGAGAGAGAGAGAGATAGACGAGAGGGGGAAGGAGAGAGTGAGAGAGAGAGAGAGAGAAAAAGAAAGAGAGAGAGAGAGAGCACGAGATGGAAGGGGAGAGAGAGAGAGAGAGAGAGGGAAAGAGAGAGAGAGCACGAGATGGAAGGGGAGAGAAAGAGAGAGAGAGAGAGCATGAGATGGAAGGGGAGAGAAAAATAAAAAGAGAGAGAGAGAGAGAGAGAGAGAGTGATAAGCTCACGCTGAGCTGGATCGGGTGAATGAGTCATCCACAAGCGTCTGCCGGATCTCAGATGGGGAGACAGAGAGAGAGGGAGAAAGGGAGAAGAAGGGAGAGAGAGAGAGAGATAAAAAGAGAGAGACAGACAGACAGAGAGAGAGGAAGAAAGGGAGAGGAAGAGATTAAGAGAGAAAGAGAGATAAAGAGACAGAGAGAGAAAAAAAAAGAGACAGAGAGGGAGAGAGAGACAGAGAGAGAGGGAAAAACAGAGAGGAAGGGAGAAAGAGAGATAAAGAGACAGAGAGATAAAAAGAGACAGAAAGAGAGAGAGACAGAGAAGGGGGGAGACAGCACTGCACCCACGGCTTTAAGGACTTTGACTGAAATGTGATTGGTGAAATTATCACCCCTGAAGAGAATGTACAGACAGTAAAGCATCAGGGACTCAATGTCCCATCAGGCATCAGGGACTCAATGTCCCATCAGGCCCATCCCGCTGCCCATGCTGGGGGGAGGTGGGGGGCCTCGGCATTTGCAGTTTTCTTTCAGACACAAAGGAGACCACCCCCCCCCCCCCCCCCCCCCAACCCACCTCCCCAAAATAATTACCCCTTTTTGTCCCCTCATTAATTGAAGCATCACCCATTCGTATTGAAGGGTGACGCAACAGATCTGTTTAAAAAAAACACGAAAGGAGGAAAAGGGACCAGGCCATCAGCTGAAGCAAGGGCACAAAAGCACAAGCTTCAAAACGAGGCGGCCAGCACCAGCACCGTCGACCACAGCACACAGCTCTCAGCAATTACAGCCGACCGACAAGCCCGTGTGCAAAAAGCCTGGACTCTAGATTGTCTTCGGGGCTGTAAATCGAGGTGGAGATACGTTCTGACACGAAGGGAATAGGTTAACCCCAATATAGCTCAGGTTTATACCCGGCTACGCATGGCCCGGCTACGTCATTGTCGAGGCGGAAAACTTTCACTTTTCAACCGAATGTAGCCGGGTTTTCACCGAACGACCCAGGCTTTTCACCGACTTTGCACACACTGGAAATGTTCACTGGGAAGTCAAGAGAGAGAAACCGTGTGAGAATAACGGTAGAACCCGCAATACACAGCATCCACAGTGTACACTGGTCAAATCCCAATCTTCTGACAAGGACTGGAGCCCAGCTTCTTCAGGCTGCACGTTGGCTCCTCCAAACTGACCTCCTCCCGCAGTTTTACCCAGGCTAACACCAGATTATGTGTAACTGTACTGTTTATAGAGCCTGTGGTTTGTATAATGTAGTTGCATGCTCAGTAGGGTAGTTCTTGTTTTTTTTTTTCCTTTAACAGCTAAGATTAATGTTCACTAGGGTAGTGGTTAAGCATCAATCACTTCCGCACTTCTTGTATTTGCAATTTCTCTAGGGATGATATTTCTCCCCTTTAGGGAACTACTGCACTTCAGATCCCCGATCTTTCTACTTGCGTTTCCATTTCGAATTCGCTTTGGATAACAGTGTCATTAAGTCCCATTAATGTAATGCAATTTACACAAATGTAAAGGCAAGTTTCTAAACCATTTATACGTTATCCAAAATCACGAGATTATTGCTGCAAATAATCTATAAAAGCTAAAGGCATAGGATAACAGCCCAGCTAAATATACATTAGAGGGAAACGTTCATTATCAGCAGATAATATCTTAGTTTGCCAGGCACTCCCCCATATAATTTGCATCAACTGGCTCTAAACTGTAATCAGAACCGATGGAAAACCCTTTCAGCTAATTGGCTGATTGCAGCATGGATTGCATCATTAACAATATGAAACCACACAAGCTGCTGCTGATTCATAGTCACATAGAGAGGTCCATGAAGGTTTTGCTATTCATGCAACTGCACACAATAACGGCAGTAAATTGTCCTTCAGAGTCCCAGGCTTTTGCTGCCCCCTACCCCAATTAGGCTCTTCAATAAAGTTATAAAACCATCAGGCAAAGTGTACGAGCTGAAATGGAGAATGCTAGGAGGCAGTGGTTTCGGATTCTCCTGTAAACATTCATAGTGGAGATTAGCATTTAATGAATGATGCCTCCCCTACCCGGGTGAAGCATGGCAGCCATTTTGTGCCAGAGCTCATCAGGCATCAGGTGAGATTGAGTGGGAGGGATTAATTAGCCAAATAAACTGGGGGGACTGTTAGACGACCATATTGAGAAAGGCAAGTCACCTTTGCCAGTGCCATGGGTCCTTTAAAGACCAGTCTTTAAGGAACTTGGTTTACTGTCTCATCTGAAAGATGGAGACTCCTACATCACAATGTCCCCATCATTGTACAAGAGCATTGGTTTTAAAAAAAAATCTTGGTAGAGTGAAAAGACTGCTGCCTACTGGCTCAACAAGACTATTTCCAGCACAAAACTTGATTCTTCCCAGAAGGTCTCCAGTCCCAGCGCTAACGAGCCCAGCAGGTTAGCTAGCTTAGCTCCAGCTATCTGGCAGGAGAAGCTCACAGTGTGGTACGACGGCTGGCTTGCCACTGACCCCAGGACTTGCTAAACTGACGCGGGTGACCAGCACACGGCTTTGGCTGTAACCCCTGACAACAAAAGGGCATTTTTTTGTCCAATGCCCCAGTTCATTAGCATCTGGAAAATTATGCCTCCTAACAGGCCTCCTGGCAGACAGTA
Source organism: Anguilla japonica (assembly GCA_025169545.1). Taxonomy (NCBI): domain Eukaryota; kingdom Metazoa; phylum Chordata; class Actinopteri; order Anguilliformes; family Anguillidae; genus Anguilla; species Anguilla japonica. The sequence goes on from CM045892.1 coordinate 3,724,996, forward strand.
ATTTCCTGTTGTTGTGCATCTTCCCTCGGAGAGCGGATTAGTGGGAGGCAGTCCATAAAATGCGCGGAAAAAAGGAAATCTCGGTGACGATCCCACAAGGGCACATGAAAAGTGTTTCACCAGAGACTCCCCCTCCACCCCCCCCCCCCCCCCAGAAAGGTAGCGTGCAATTTTTCAAAAACACTCCTCGGGTGATTAGTTTTTGCCCTGCGTTCCCCTCCAAATCCACCGCGGATTGTAAGTGTGGGGGCACACAGTAAGCAAGACTGCTCGAGTCCCAGTGGAGGCAATAAGAACTGGCAGTTATTTCGGTGGAGAGACTCTTCTTCTTCTTCTTTATTCGTAAGAGACTGGGAGGTATGCAGCCTTCCCACAATTCAAGTGTTGGAAAACTATTTTTTTTTCTTTAGGTTTGTGACAAGCAGTCATTTTTGTTTTGTCTACAATGACTACAGTGCACTGGAGAGACACCATACGCGCGTTATTACACACCACCCACGATGACCAGATCACTGATTCAATGGTCCACATAACGAATACATCCATTAAAAATTTTTTTTTTTTTAAAAAGTCAGTCGGGAAGAGGTTTCTCTGACCTGAGTACATTTGCCCAGTATTCCGAGTTCCCTTGGTTACTTATTCAGAATATCACACCATTAATACATCTGAACAAGCAGTACTGGGGAGCATATCGGTGGTGACTCAGAGTTTTCATCAAAAGCCCAGGGTTAAACAGATAATAATGTCATTTCATTTTAAGCAGCGATATACTGCCGCAATCGATGTTGGCGACAGGAGGAAATACCAATTCTCCACCAAGCAGATGTACAGTACGTGACAACAACGGTGGCGTTATCAGAATGGGGGGATGACATTTTGTTCTATTTTTATTTATTTATTTATTTTAGCTCAATGCCTTATAATACTAGTCCTGTCAAAGAGCCTCTTTTTTTTCCGCAAAGCCAATATGTGCGTGATGTAAAGCTCGACTGGAAATATAATCAGAAACCAGATGAGATGATGTCCAAACGCAGCACATCTCCACAGACTGCACGAAAATGAGGAACCTTTGAAAGAGTCATCACTGACTAACAGCAACACCTTATCAAGCCACCACAGTCACAATAATGAGCCAAAATTCCCCTTTTTCCACAAAAAAAAACGGATCTCTGTGTTTCTAGTCACACACAAGCAAAACTGCAAAACTCCAACCCGTAACTACACTAAACAGTGGCTGACATGCATGTCGACGCACAGAACCTGTCACCGTCACCAAAAAAAAAAAAAAAAAAGTCATTAAAAAGAGATTGAGTTCCTTTGTGCAACTTGAAATGCAATGAATTCAGCTGTGCACACATTATGCGAAATAATCACGCATAGAGAATGGGCCCATTTAGAACACGGCTACATTCTTGCTATTGCTTCAAATATCTCTATTGTCTCAAATGCAAATCTGTTGAAGCCGGACAGCGGTGGACTTTTTTTTTTTAGCAGCTCTAAATGGCCATTACAGGTTTGGTGCCTTAGCTGCCCCCAACAGCCACAATACATTGGTGGGGCTAACTCCAGGTTGGGCCAATTCCCCAACCTGGTTCTCTCAGCCGGCCACCTTAATCATCCCCTGATTTAACTGGCTAAATATTTTGTTCTCTCTCTCTCTCTCTCTCCACCTCAGCTGATGTGTGGTGAGCGTTCTGGCGCAAAATGGCCGCCATGCATCACCCAGGTCGGGTGCTACACACATTGGTGGTGGGTGAGGTGAGTCTCCCCCCCCCCCCCCCCCCCATCACTGTAAAGCACTCTGAGCGTCTGGAAACGTGCTGTGTAAATGTGTCAATGTTTCTTTCAATCTATTCATTCATTCATTCAATTCATCCATTCTTTCATCCATTCATTCATTTATTTAATTCATTCAATCTATTATTCATCCATTCATGCAAACCCTCCCTGTTCTCTGAGCCTTCATCCTGCCTCTTGACTCACTGTCTAAGAGGTCGGCCCTCCCAGCCCCAGCATTTACTCCCCGCTTTTGAGTGTCAGTGTTCTGCCCCCCCCCCCTCGCCCCCCCCCCCCTCGCCCCCCCCACCCCCGCCGTCTCCAAAGAGACGATCCTCAGTTCGCCGGCCTTTCAGCCGACCAGCCAGCTAACGCGCCTTCCGCCCTTTGATATCTGCAACTGGTCCCCCCGGTGTAATTGCCTCCTCCCAGCTGTTGGAGACTGTGGTCCGTAAAGGACGGGCCCACACACACACACACGCGTTCTCCTCGCTCGGCGCCGCCACGTCTCAGCCACCTGAAACGGCTAACATTTTATATTTCCTTTTGATTTACTGAACTACGCTTTCTGCGAGGGGTTGGTTGGTTGGGTGGGTGGGTGGGCGGGTGGGCAGTAATGCGTCCTCCATGTACACAATGGCCGCAGGAAAGGCTCAGCAGCCGATGCGTCGGCCTTACGCCGCGTTCCGGGCTATAATTAGCAGCAGCTCGGAGTGACTCACGAGTGGATGAGCTCGCAGTCAGACGTGAAGTGGGGGAATCTTATACCCCGGCTACGCTAACAAAACAAAAAAAAAAAAAAACGTGCACCTAGCCGACTCCCACGCTGCAACTGAGAAAGCTGGCTCCTTTTCCGGAACGCTCCGGGGTGGGGGGGTGGGGGGGGGGGGGTGGGGGGGGGTACGGGGCGGAACTTTCGCTCACAACCGCGATGACTCACAACCGCGTACACACGGAGCGAGGTGCGCGCGCCGTCCCTGACGAAGGGCGGCCATGATTACCGTAACGGTGACGACCGCGCGTCGCGCTAGTTAGCGCCGAACGCGTATATACCTGCTAACCCCCCTTCTCCCTGTGAGCAAAACAGCTCCCCCCCCCCCCCCCCCCCCCCCCCCCCCCCCCCCCCCAGTCTGGTTCAGGCGGTCTGAGCCATGCGGGGAGCGCTGCACTCATGCCTGTAATCCGAGGCCTTCTCCAATCACACCGCGCGCCCGCCATTTTCTCTCTCGCCACGGCAACACGGAAAATACAATTTCCCGGTCTAGTCTAGTGTGAACTCCCAGAGCAGAATCCCCGACCCCCCCCCCCCCCCCCCCCCCCCCTCCAACACCCACACCGGCGCCTCCCCCCCCAGCCACTTTTCTGCATCATGTTATTGAGGACGGGGGCGCAGGGGGCCAGGTAGGCATCTGAAGGCATGCAATTACAGGGATTTCCGGGGGGGGGGGGGGGGGGGGGCAATTTGATAACCTTCTCCAAAGGGGAACAGGGAGTGGAAGAGCACTGGGAAATTACCCGTCAAATGTGCTTTCAGGCTTACTCAAGCACAAACAGTACACAGCCCTAAGTCAAATTACCACATTATTAAATACAGGGGGGGGAGATAAGGGGGAGGGGAGGGGAGGGGGGGTAATTTCTAAAAGTCTGTCTCACTGCCAGGAAAAAAAATCAGACCCCTGTCTGGGGCATGGTGCTTATTAGAGGTGGACTTTGTAAGAGGGTTCCGCACCACAGGGAGTGTTTCTGTCGGGTCCCGGGTCAGTACCTCAGGTAATGTACGTGCCGTCCGATTACGGATTTATCATAAATGCCAGATCACGGGGACGGTCATCTACTCTGTCTGTCTGTTATCTGCAGCGCAGCGAATCAGCAGCCCCCAGAACAAATACGAAAATGATAACGAGAATTTCATTCATCCCACCGTGCTGCGGCACAAAACAAAATGGCAGCCGACTGACGAACGTGAACTTGTATCTTTGGTAAATGCCAGTGCCGATTTGACAGATATCGCAGTACTGTCAGTGCCACGGGGTTGGGTTTTTTGTCTGAAATACTTTAAAGGTCGTGGGCTTTTTAAACTGCACTTAAAACCTCCATTTAGCCAAAATATGAAGATGTATAGGGGCGGCATCGTGAGATTAGCCACTGTGTAAATTGAACAAGCACTGGAATGTATGAACTGCCATTCAAACTGGAAATATAATCCAACAAATCCATGTTTCCTTTATGCAGCCAAAGGTATACGTTCTCCTTTAACACGGATGGTTTTGTCACAAATTCATGGCTTAATGTGCGAGATGTAGACAGTGATTAAATTCCTTAGGCTTTTCCGTGACAGAGAAGCGTATAAAAAGTGTTTCCCACTTTTGTAATTAACAAAAAAACTGTAGGTGTGCAAATCGCACCTAGGCCTGTGAAATTAAAGGCGATGTCATATAAATGATGGGTTGGTTTCTCAACTTTTGCGACGGTGCAAAGTTCACTGGGTGACTGCGGGTGTGTCATTCCATTAGAAGCGTTTAGCAGACGCTCGAATCCAGAGCGATGAACACAACATACTTGTGTAGTATCCATTTTACAACTGGGTATAGGCAGAACCAAGAACAAGAGCAGCGTGTTTGAAATGGGAATGAAACCTGGAACCATTTAGTTATGAGCCCAGTTCCCTAACCATTACGCTTCAGTCAGTGCCCACAACTGGGTCTATCTTGTTGTCCAACAGGATTTCAATCAAAAATATCTCACAGGCGAGAGTGGAAAGCGGTTCCTGTTTGCTACTGTGGGGGCGATCTGGGGGGAGAGAGAGAGGGAGGGAGAGAGGGAGAGAGAGAGAGAGAGGGAGAGAGAGAGGGGGAGAGAGAGAGAGAGGGAAGGAGAGAGGGGGAGAGAGAGAGAGAGAGAGGGGGAAGGAGAGGGAGAGAGAGGGAGAGAGAGAGAGAGAGACTGCGCAGCCACAGGCCTTGACCTCACAATATTTGCTGATGAAAAAGATGAGCGCGATCCTCAGCACTGACCCAGGTAATGGCGGAGGGGCCGGTCACAAGCAGTCCTCACACGCTTCCTGATGCAGACCGTTCCCGCGGACCCCATCAGCCGGGAGGGAAGGCACGTCCGCCATGCGCATTTATTAATATCATCGCTCAGCTGGCGAACACGTCTCCGCTCTCGCGCACACACCCGTGTTATTTTATTCATTATCGAAAGACAAATGCGGATGATTAACCGCGCCGTGGAAGTGGGAAAAAAATGTTTTCGGGTTATTATTGCGGTTCAATAAAAAAAAAAAGAAAAAAAAAAATCAGTCGGCGGTTACCGTGGGGATCCGTACGGAATGAAGCTGCGGCCGCACGCCCGTGCCCGAGAGGCAGTTCAATTTCCTTCGCAATTTCCTGTTGCCTAACAATTCAGGTAATTCATTATGAGTTCGGGGGGTTTTTTTCTCTCCCACTGTATTATAGCAAACGTGTGATTCGTGCCTGTCGGCGGTCCAGCTGCAGCACGGTGTGCTGAATCTCTTACAGGCCGCTGTGGGCCGTTCACTGAAAAAAATATTTCACGGAGGAAAAAGTGAATTTCAACATTGCGATTCAAGCAATGAATGTGAGAGAAAGGGGATTCACGGAATGTATCGTGCAAATAACATCGTCGAACCAGGTGTTGGTACAGGTTGATAATGGCTGGTTTGCTTCAGCTGCCAAACCAACCTCGTTTGCTGGGCTTGCTTTTTTCATGGCACCAGTGATTCTTATACTTCCAGAAGATACTCAGTGGAGTGTTAGTACACTGCGTAGCTGTGTTCTGTGTTCTCAGTTCCGTGTTCTTAAAAGTTCTGGCTTCCGGAACACGGAAGCTGACGCATTCCGATTTGTTGCGTCTCGCGAATGTTCATGTGAGCGCACTGCCAAGGTACAGTGCTGTGTGAACGGATGTTCCGCGCTGGTTTAATACGGCACCGGAAACGCCCGTTAACGACCGGAACCTCCGGTTGTTAGGAAGCAGACAGGACAGAATGAACTAAAAGGAGGTGACCATCTGGGCAGTCTATACAGTCTGTGATTTTTTACATTTTTTTTACAAAATGTGTGGTGAAAATGTAGGAGGCAAAATGTATTCCAAACCGCTAAAAATGTCGTCTTTATAAAAAAACTCTCTTCGTAATGTCCCTGGCGGTGCTGTTGCCGGGCAGCCGGACATGCTCCAAACGCAGCCTATGGCAGAGAGGCGGCGCCAGACGGAGGTCTCCACAGGAAGCTGAGGAGCTCGTTTAATTGGCAGAGGAGAAGGCTTTTCCCGAGAGGCCCCTCCCATTCTGAGGCTCCTCCCACTTTTCCTGTGCCGCCTCAGTGCACACCTGCCACAATCGGGACTCGGCGTAGCCGTGACCTCCGATATCCCCGAGGGGGGGGGGGGGGGGGGGGTGTCACTGATGGATGACCTGGGGGGGGGGGGGGGGGGGGAGGGGGGGAGACTTCCAGCATAGCCCACGTGTGTCACAGTGGATTTTTCCCTCCCGAGCCGTGCCCAGCTCAACCTTCTGAGTTTCAGGAGGTGCATTCTGGGAAGTCGCCGTTGCCGATGTTGCGTTGGCGTGACATCGCTCCGAGGCTTGCGGAAGCGGGCTCAACTGCCACTTGGCTTCACGCGGCTGGAGACGGGCGGCCGTCCCTGACACTGCAGAGCCTCCTCTGAAAGACGTGCTGTAGAGGGCTCTGATTGGGTGGTCCCACCGGTTTGTTCTATGATGACATTAAACCCGGGGAAAATTCCTGGTTGGACATCAGAAATACTGACAATGGTGTACATGCCATTAAAACTGGCACGGGATTGGGGCGTCCATCTAAAATGTCGCCGATTTCCAGGGTACTTGCAGGTCTTTTCTCTCCCCCAAAAGAAAAGCCATTTATTTAAAGCTCTGCACAGACAAACGCATTAATGACACAAATGTATGCTATATGATAGCATGCTACAGATCGCTTCCTGGTGAAAAAATCCCCTGATGCCCCGATAAGCTGGACAATAAAACCAGACGCTGTTGCTTTAAATAGGAGGCCATCAATAATAGATGCACACGGGGGGCTCTCTACCGCACGGAAAGATCACTCCTCCACTGCGCTAGCTAAACGCGGGGCTGGCTGTCTTCTTGTTTGTGCCGAAAAAGGCCGAAGCATCAGCCCTGCGATGGTCCATGTGCAAATGAATCTCAGCGGCGCCAGTGACACTGCATCCTCACCGTGGGCTCGGTTACGCAAGGGATTTCCAGGGAGCTTTCGTTCTCCTCTTTCATCTGCGATTTACCTTCCCCCCCGATTCCCTCCATCCCTCTCTCTCTCATTCCCTCCCTCCCGCCATCTCTCACTCTCTCCCTCCCCCCCCTCTCATTCCCTCCCTCCCTCCATGTCTCACTCTCTCCTTCCTTCCTTCCCTCCTCCCTCCCTCCCTCCCTCCTTCTCTCTCTCTCTCACTCCCTCCCTCTCTTTCCTTCCCTCCCCAGGGAAGAGACTTAAACCTACACACCTTGACCGATGGATTCACCTGCACAGCCTACACACAGCCCGAGTGCTAAACTCTGACTACAGCCGTATCCGAACACAAAACCACGACCGGAACATGAGGGGGACGATTCTTTTTCAGCACACACCATATCTTCAATAATAAATGTCTGCAAGCCATTCAAATGTTCCACGTGAACATGCCTCAAACTGCCCCTGGCAAGTTCTTCCTCAAATTGGTTCCCGCTAGATCGATCCTACACTGATGCTTCACCATACACGATACTACATTGATCCTACAGGAATCAATACTTGGTCGTACTCTGCCAGTCATAGATCTGTGGTCAATAATCCCACCAACATCCTCCCTTGTTCCCAACAACATCCCAATAACATCTGGAGGACCTGAGATTCTCTACTTGAGAAGAAATGAATGATAGTTAGCCAAGTGGCCAGTTGGTGCTTAGAAAGTCACTAGCTAATGAATCACATGGTTTCAAGTTAAATATCTGCATAGCTAGTTATGTTGTCAGGTAGTTCAGGGAATTGTGAGTTCGCACTTACAGAACAAATACAGAAGCCAAAATGGTAGTTGATTGGAAGAAGCTCCCCTTAACCTTCATGTGCTGATGTTTTGGCCAGTTAGGCACCTGCAACAGTTAACCTTTTTTTGAAAAGTAGGCTTTTTGGAATGTTTTTCAAAATTCAGTGTCAGTAGTTCTGGAACTCCATTGTCTTCAATTGCCAGTGGCGACTGTTACATCAGCGTTGGAATGTTCAGTCAAGAACATTCTAATCACATACTTGAGCTCTCGCACCTTAAAGGGTTAAAAGAAAATGGCTTCACTGACTTTCCATGAGATCAGGAACTGGCGTGGTGCACCAAACTGCAGAGGCATAATGCGCAACGTGTTTTTTTGTTTGCAAAGCATGACAGACGAGCAGCTCGGGCGAAGAATTCAGTGATGCGTTCAGGGGACCGTTTGCGCTATTGGATATTAATATTATTGCACCGCGGTCGCGATTAATGTTAGTCACACATTTTTTATTGCGGGCCCATTGCAACAGCAGCATGAGTCAGTTTCGAGGTGGGGGAGGGAACAAAAACTAGGCTATTCATGAATTTCCCAGGCCTCGGTTTAATGGCGTCTAATTATCCTTGAACGAATTCGGTTTCTTAACCACTCTGGATATTTATCCAGCATTGCTGGAGATCTGTCAAAATGAGACATTCACAGAGTTATCCTTTTCAGCACAAATTACTTTTCCCCCAATGGTAGGCTTGATACGGTGTTAGATACTACCTAGTCTGTCGGTAATCGGAGCACTAGGTACAATTTAGTCAGGAAAATGGCGAGCACTGTTGGGCTGAATGGCCAGTTCTCATCGTTATGTTATGTTGTGTTATGATTAGCAACAATAATATATATATACTACCTGATTTTTTAATGTTACCAGGCTATATTTATTAGGAAATTAGATCAGAAGGCAGCCACTTTAGGGCAGTGAGTTAAAAAGCTTTTAAGGTCAAAATGATTAATTAGGTACAAGCCTAGCTGTAGCCTGAAACCTTATCCTAAACAAGCAGACAGGCTTAAAAAAAAACACTGATTGATAAAGCAAAGTAAACGCTAGGCAAACTGCAGCCCTGCACGCTCCTATCAGAAGCCCGTGCTTTTATGAGGGTGTCCTTCTACCTGTGCAAACACAGGTGTGAACACTGCCCAACCAGGGAGGAGCCAGGGCACTCCACAGAGTGTTACAGGAAAAAATTTGGGGGTTTTTCTTTCTGACCTGGACCAATTTTCCCGAAACTAATTCCACCTGAATCGGTAACAATAATAATTTTGTCACATTTTTCTTGTGGAGCTTTTTTTTGATTGATGGATTGATTGATTGATTGTTGGTTTATTGGTCACCTTGAGAACTGCTCCACCCCACTGCTTTGCAGTGCAGTCTAGCAGGGCCACACAAACCGGCCTTGTAATGCCCATAAAATATCCTCCCGCAAATTAATGACTGCATAGCCTGAAGGGGGCACTTATTTCCGTAATTCGCAATCAGTCCATTACCAGGCGTTTGATCTCGCAGTTGATGGACTACTTTTTTTTCAGTGGAAGCATACATCGTTCTCGGTGAGAACTACGGCAAGCAGAGAAGCGTACAACACCATGCCAAGAAAGTTCCTTTAGTGACACAAACTCTACCAATACAAACCCCCCTCAGTATACATTATTACAGCCCCCCCCCCCCCCCCCCCCCCCCCCCCCCCCCAGTGCAAGTAAGGAAGTGTTTCTATAGTGCAAAGAAGTATTTAATATTATGATTAAAGTTGGGAGAAACACCTACTCACAGTTAAATCTATTAAATACTGTAATCTGTAGACGCTAATCGAGATTTTATTTGGCGGAAAACCACATTCAGAAGCCATTTTCTAGGCCCCGTTAGACTGCATTGCAAAGCAGAGTGGAGAAGTTCTCGGGGTGACCACAAAGCTCCACAAAGAAAGATGTGACAAAATGATTATCAAAACTGATCAGTGTGGTGGAATTAGTAAGGAAAAATGGGTCAAAATAAAAATAAAATAAAAAGTTATCCTTCAAGGTCCAACAGCAGGGGGCATATGTCTGATTTTAATATTTCCCACCCATCTGACCTCCTCGATGTAGAGGAACACTGCGGGAATGTGTTCATCAAGGAATGCTCGTTAGCTGTTGCATGCACTGTCACATACACACATTTGGACCCCATTTGGACCCACATTTGGGCACAGTGAACAAATTCACCGCTCATTCAGGGTTGAGCTCTGGACAAACGATGGACCAGCATGCAGAACGGGGAAACAGGCACGCAAACCAAAAACAGCGGGACCATATTGGCCATGGTAAATGGTAACTGGTAAATGGACTACATTTATATAGCACTTTTATCCAAAGCGCTTTACAATTGATGCCTCACATTCACACACACACACACTCACACACCAACGGTGAAAGGCAAGGTACCAATCAGCTCGTTGGGAGCAGTTAGGGGTTAGGTGTCTTGCTCAGGGAACACTTCGACACGCCCAGGGCAGGGGGATCGAACCGGCAACCCTCCGCCAGCCGGACAACCGCTCTTACCTCCTGAGCTACGTTGTCCCCCCACAGCCGAGCAGGACGGAACAGATGCATTTGCGACCGCCGAAAAAAATAGATCGGTTCCTTAATTGCGAGGGCTGCTTGGAAGCCAGTGAGGCCATTCAACGCTGCGAATTTTAACAATAATTATTACCCAGGAGAAAGTGAGGGGATATTCATTACATTCAAATGAACGCGCTTGCACAGTTGGCTCCGCCCAGAATGAGAGTGAGATATGGCACGAGGGCGAGCTGTGCAGTTTAGCCAAGCCAATTAAAAACCCTTTCAATTAGGTGTACCTTATGCACTACAGATGGTACACGATGTCAACAGGAGACACCTCACTGTACACACACACACACGCACGCACACACACATTTATGAATGCGTTTGTTGAAAATACATTCAGTACCCCGGAATAAACTGCCGCAGTGTTTCAGCTGAAGCAGGCACAATTTGAGCACAGCTACCCAAACGGGACACACACGCACACACTGTGTATCCACATACACCTAATGTATATATCTGAGGTTACCAACAGATACATCTAAACCATTCCAAGATGGTAAAAGCATCTTCTGAATGAATACTGGCTAAACAAGCCCTTTGGTCTTAGGAAGAAGCCGGAGGCCTTAAGTAGTCTGTGCTCTCAGCCTATTGGTTGGCACACGATGTTCCATGCACCAATGAGACGGTCAATGGCCGAAGGGACACAATGGCATCTTGCCAGACAAAAGCTCTTCTGTGATTGGTCCCTTCCTGGCGATAACCGTCACGTTTAACTTGACCAGAATTCGAGAGCCGGGGTCGACAACAGGGGATCCTACCCTGCCCTTGGCACAGCATGAACAGCATGGACGCAAAAACGCAAAAATGGGAAATCTGAGATCCACAGAGAAGGTGGCCTTGACCAAGGCTTCGAAATTGAAGTGGGCACCAAGGGTCCAAAAAGGCTGCAGATTACATCCTTCTGTTCCACTACAGATGTGCACTGCTCCTTCTAGAAGCCTTCCCTGGTCGTGGTTCTGTGGTTCTAGGTCTACGAGAGCGAGCAGTCTTTTTTTTTTTTTTTTTTTTTTGCCAAAACACAAACTGCGGTTTGTTAGGATAACATCACGCTTATTGATTACAAATGGGCCTTCTTCTCCTCCCAGGGGATATTGTACTCGCACTTTGTAAAGCGCACTTTACTCACAGACACCTGTGATGCCAGGAACATGGCGGCCTTCGTAGGCCGGAGTTGTCTATAACCAGCTCAAGCGGCTTGGCTGAAATAAATCCAGGAGCCCCAATTGTATTTTTGCGTTTGGCGTTTGTTTTTTTATTTTTAAAAATAGTGTAGTTTTGATGAAATATAATCCTTTGTGGTGCTTTGTCTCCAGTCTCCAGTGCCGTACTCAAATTTGACGGCCAAATCGTATCCTAATACAGCTCGAGAGGAAAAAGAGCGACTCATGATCTTACTTTTATTTAAATTAATTAGCTAATATTACCTGTTGCCGGGGGTACAGTGTGGTTTTTCCCAACTTCACCTCCAGCCAGTTGCCTGAATTAGCAGTTACCATAGCGCACAGGCCTGAGACCAACTAGCGCGCGCGCATAAAAACACCGTTAAATGCAATCCTGCAGTAACTGAAACGTCACTGTGGCAGAGCCTTTTACAACCACCATCAGATACCTCATTAAGAGATCGAGAAATCCGAGCGGTAATGCGGTAGGAGTCTTGAATGCGGTGCTAGCAAACCATATTCAACTCAACTCCCCACCCCACCCCCAACTCCCCAAATGGGGATGGGTAACCTGCCACCCCACCCCCATCTTAGCAAATGCAACAGTACAACGATTGATTAAATAAAATAAAACACACACACGCACGCACGCACGCACGCACAGAAAACAGCAAGAAATGCAATGCTGCGGTTAACATCATTATCAACCATAAAATACGAGCCAGAGACGACTCCATACAGCATCTTCTGCATATTGGCCTGTGTGAGCAGGTGCATTGACTTTTAAGCAGTTGGGGGTAGAACACAAAAAGCTTTTCACAGATTCCACATGCCCAAGGGGAATTCATGAAACACAACAGCTGTGGCTCACAAGTGACGATAGAACACTTCTGAGACAATAGATGATAGGGTAACCAATAACGAGCGGGAACATATTTCATCATTTTCCCCACGACTGTCAACGTAAAAGGCCATATTACTGTTCAACGTTGCGGAAATCAAATTCACCTCGTTACAAAAAAGTGTTATCCATCCACCAGCAATCAATCTGACTACCACCGGAAAGTCTTCTACAAAACATCAAAGAGTGTTTGTGTGGCACCCGAACGTTCGCTACCCATATTCGTCTGCGCCCAACCCCTTTTTCCCACTAATCACAGGCGTGCCGTTTTTTTTTTAATCAGACATTTTAATTAAGTCTCCTGCACGTTATTAACAACTGTAACCGGGAGGTGCATCATCAAATAAGTAACGCGTGCGCCACCATGGTCGAGCTATCAATTCCGAGCTATGTTCCACGTAAAAAAAAAAAAAACAGACTGGATAAGTGAGCGAGCAAACGCTTGCTGAAAATTTTAGACAGTGCATAAATAGCATTTTCTGTAACGTGATTTAGACTACAATTTATGATTATTATCATCCTATATCAGACCATAGGCTATTTATTATTCGATCTGAATGCATTCGCAAAGGACGTCTTCACCAAAAAATATATTGTTTTGATGAACGTACTGTCTCTTGTTGCTAAAACGACAACGTTAAAGGGCACGCGTAGCTACAGCGTCTTGCCTAATAAAGACGAGCAATGACTGTCCTCTCCATGAGGACAGGCGACAAATCATCATTTATGCATCTAGTATACGTAGCTAATATCCAGATACTGACTGCATAAAGAATAAATATGAAGGCCAAATCAATGAAACGAAACGTGACACGCCTTCTCCCGCATGTCGGAGGTATCGCGTAGATTAGGTAGATTTGTAAGCTAACCAGCTAATGTTAGTTCCATATTTGTTTTCGGACATTATTGTTCAAGCGGAAAAGCACCCACCTCCTTCTTGACGGTGCGCAGCAGTTTCTGACGTATCTCTGTTTCTAAAACAAAACAAAAACAACAACATATCGTTGTTTCCACAGATAGCGTTTATGTTTATTTTCACTTTGACACGTTATTTATTTTCTAAAGGCATATTTTGAAAAAAATGAGGGGGAAGATATTATTTTCCTCTCACCTGCCATTGCGGTTGCCATGGATTCAGGATCCGAGTACAGCTCCTCACGGCTACCACAGACTGAAGATACTGTAGCTAGCTACTGTTCTACTGATACCGTGGCGCGCGGTGCTCAGCGCTCATTGCCCATTCAATACGCCCTTTAAAGCGCCACCGTGTTCTCCCCGGGCCAAAAAATGAAACATACGAAGAACTAGGCTAATTCGACGGGAATACCTTGCAATTACACATACAACCGTGTTTTTAAAAAAATGTTTAATATGACCGTCTTCAACCACGCCGCACATTTAATTAAAATCAATGGACACTGCACATACGTTTAGCCAATGGTATGGCACGTGGCATTTGGATAGCCTATCCTCAAAATACCGACCGTAAACACGTTATATTTCATTAGCTCCTGCTGTAAACTTGAAATACTTTACGCCAAACAAGAGTAAGAAAAACAAGACCACGAATACATTAAAATTTTATGAGCAGTTCAAGGGTTTTAAAAATAGGGAAATGAACACAATGAGAATGTTCTTAATCGTTATATATTTCGCAATACATTGTCTGGCGTGTTTCTGAAATGCAAAAGAGTGTACATAGCATATTCAATTGAACTGCAGGGTACTGTATGAAATATACATGGCGCAACAGGTAGCTATCTATGATGATGAAAAACAAAACTAACATGATTTTTTTTTTTGCACACTCACTATCTGATATAAACTGATATAAACAAATGTCCGTTTAAAAAGTAGGGCCTTCACATTTGATGCCTCAAAAGATAATGTATTATCATGTTAAAAATATGAATCACTGGTAGCCTGTTAGGGATTTTTATTTTATTTTATTTTTTATACTGGTATAGGTTTTGCCGGATTCACGTTACCCCTTTCCTTATTCCTATCCTACCACAATCACATCATGAGCTTGGCCCAGAGGAAATTTGGTCGCAAACACACAAAACCATTTCCTCACCAAGAAGATGTGTTGCTAAGCAACCATCTGAGGCCTATTAGTTTAGCTAATTGGGCAGAACCAGTAGACGCGGATTTTGGAGTCCTCTCGCCATCGCCGGGTGTTAAAATGGTCAGAGCAAACAAGTATATTAAGCAGAACAGCTTTGGGGGTAATGCGATTTAGAGTGCTCTATAGATTGCAAACAGAACCTCTTTTGCCTGACAGCCTATTTTGAGGAAAAACATAACCTTATGCCAAACAAGGACATATGAATCTGTACACATGTATTTTCAATGTATTTATAGTCTGTTTATATGCACTCAAATCCTCTAGTGATGAGTTTCTGGAGCCAGAACGAGGGCATATTTTTGTCACGTGATTAGATAAATTTCACACAGTCATGTGACAAGTGATTTCTAATAGTGATTTACAGACAACACAGAAATTTGGAACAGCACAAGGAAATATGAGTGGCATTGAAGGATTTCACTTCATTACTGGGAAGGCTGACTGTATAAATGTACAATTTTTTAAAAGTATGGCAGCATTCTGCTATGAACACAAGTGAACAGCATTTGCTTAAGAGATACGTCAGGAATCTATTCTTAGTAATGACATTTCTGTAATATATTTGTTTCACATTCATTCAGAATGCCTATTTTTATTCATGGCAGTGACAGTATTGCTTTTGAAATCCAATATTGTCATTTAACTGGCCTTGGAAAAACATCAACTCCCACATTTAGTTTTTACTTCACAGAATAATTATAGCCTTTCTATCCTCACAGATATCAGCAACAAAACACCGAAGACAATCATTTTACGCTTTGAGCTGTTTAGAGCTGATCGCGTTTAGCACGTGTATCTTCTGCCACCTAGTGGCCACAATGTGAACCCCACTAAACAACAGAACCCATGCCGGAGGTTAGTACTTCGGTCTGTTTTATCATGTACTGTCAGAAGTCAGACGATTCAGTTAGATATTCCCTCCTATTTCAACCTTGATGATTTTATATCGAAATATATACCTGCATACATACCAGTCCGTTTGAGTTTTATGTGTCGTGCCTAATGATGTGAAATGGAAAGTTTTGCAAATACTAGATTACTTAATAGTGTATTTATTGAGATTCCACAGAGTGATTTGTAATATTAATTCTACTGCAGGGTAGTGTATTAGAATTATAATTTTTTTTTTTTTTAAAATCCTCACAAAATATTTTTCATCAATAGGTGGTGCTGTTGGCCTGCCCTAGTTTGGGTCTTATGACTTATTACCACTGAGACACATGAAGGGCCTGGACTCAATTCTGGCTCTAGTATTCCCCCGAAGTATTGAATTCAAAAGAATAATTAATTTAACTGCAGTTAATTATTTCACTCGCTCTAAACCGAGACCCCGTCGGTCTCAGAGAGAGTTAAAAAAAAAAACAATTCTCTGTAACCTGCTTATATTATACGATATAGAGTCCAATTATGTGCAAAAAAAAGGAAAGCTACATTTGAAATAAAGGCTAAACGGACAGAGGGAAGCTTTCTTTAAACTCAAGAATTGTGGACCGGTAAGCAGATTAACTACCTGGGTCCTTGGATGGCGGGTGTCAAATACACAGTTGCACTGAACAGCAAACAGGAGTGGGGAAGACAGACAGAGGAATGCTGTACCATATTTAACACTTTGAAGTGCCTTTGAATGTTAGAGAGTATAAATCTTAAATGTAGGTTGTGACATATGTTACATCCCCTGCCTCTGCTTGCCTGGGTAGTGCAGGTGGAGGTAGTTGCTTAATTACCTAATTGCCTGATTGCGTCCACCTGCCTGTGGCCCAATATAAGCCCAGTAGTATGAGGCAGGGGAGATTTTCTTTTGGGGGCTTTTGTGTTTGTGGTTTGTGTGGAGAGCTTTTGTTTTGTGAATTTAGTGTATTTTTGTTTGATTTGGTTTGTGCCTTAGTTTGTGTTTTAGATTAATAAATGTCTGAGTTTGTGTTTTTAGATCAGTTTCTGGATTGTTTCTAGATTGTTTCCAAATGGATACATTTGGACTTGTTTGTTGCGGCCCTTCAAGCCGGCCGTATCACATAGCTAGTCACAAAGACACGGCTAAATGCCATGGATGGGGTCAACTGCAATATTTAGTTGGTCAGAATAGACAGAGCTAATAAAAGGAGAGGGGTAAACATCTCCGTAATAAAATAAAATGGTGGGAGGTTGTAGGTACTGACCTCCTGATTTCTGCGTTTTCATATAGAAATTATATTTATGACAAATGCCACAAAACAGTGGCATTAAAACTATTCCACCCAGCAACATTGAGAGTTTGAAAGGAAGGAACACCAGATGGTTCGATTGGCATTCTCATCCTCTGACTATCGTTCTTCAGGCCAAATTTATCGACAGAAAGCAGGAGAATACAAGAGTCTGTAACATGACTCCACCACTAGAGGGCAGTGAAGAGGTGAGAAAGTTCATGGCGATATTCTAGTTGTGGGTCAAAGGTAAGAGGGAGATTTTCGTGTTTGTATTTTTATACAGTCTATAGGTCTGTACACAATATTACTGATGCACTGGATTGAAGAGTTTGCCCCCCCCCCTCCAGGATTTTGGGGGCAGTGGGTTGGAGTGGAGTGAAGCCCCCCCAGGTATTGAGCTGTCAGGCGGGTGATCGGGCAGGTGAAAGGATGCACAGATAATAGTGGATGACAGTGCCAGGGGTGTACCTGTACAGGGCCTATGCACTGCCCTACACTGCCCATGGGTGAGACAGACACCCCCTTACCACAGTCCTGGCTGGCAGGTTACAGAGGACAGGTGGTTTAAAACATATTTGAGGGACATCTTGGAGAAGCTACTCTTGTTTCAGATAACAAGGCATAACATAGCATAATGACGAGAACAGGCCAATCAGCCAAACAATTCTCGACATTTCCCCACCACTAAAGTGTACCTAGTGTTCGGTTTACCTACAAACTAGATATTCTCGGTGTGGAAAAAATACTTCGCATACCGCATAAATACTCTGTGCGGAATGTATGCCCCTTCGTTGCACGAACAAAGCTCAACCTGGGGAATCTCTTTATGTTTTCAGAACCACACTTCACACATCCGCTGCACACTGCGGTTCGTCTTGTAAAAACGGCCGTTATTGAGTTAGCAATGGCGTGCTCCTCTTGACACCACAGCTTACGATGCCTAGGTGTTTAAAGTGCTCAGAATCGACTCACGGCAACAGCGATGTTTTATTTCAGTGTTTGTCGATGGGACTCTTACGCGCTTCAGTTCTACGTGCGCGTGGAATGCTTTGAAGGACCCTAAACACAAATCCAGCGTTTACTTTCCCAGAATGCAATGTGGTTTACTTCCCAGCCCGCAATGTCTCCTAGCGCGTTTTAGTTTCTCCGCACCTTCCCCACCTACAGTGGATGAGGGGCATACACAGGATGCATTTTTGAGTACTTTCTGTGTAGGTCAGTGGTAACCAACCCTGTTCCTGGAGATCGGCTGTCCTGTAGGTTTTAATTCCAACCCTAACTATGTGCACCTGATTCAACAGCTGAGAGATTTTATTGAGCTGCTAATTAGTATAGTTAGGTATGCCAAATTAGGGTTGAAATGAAAACTTATAGGATGCTCTATCTTCAGACACATGGTTGGTTACCACTGATGTAGGTTAAGTGTAAACATGGTCACAAAAATGAATATAAAATTTTTCTAACCCTTTCTGTAAAAGGGTAACCAGTGGTGTTCCCCTTGGGAAATATCAGAACCTTACCTTTCAGTTGTTTCAATTTTATCTGTGGTTGGTGCCTGAAAGTAATACTGCATTTTCTTTTCTTTTTGGCAGAAAAAGTTATGCATTTTAGAATGAGCCTAAAGGCAAATATTCATTATATACATGGCCAATCAATGTCTTTTCCAGGATTTAATGCTCTTACAGAGCCATGCTGTGCTCATGTTTGTTTTATTGATACTGATTTGCGGGGAACCTACTGGATAATCTGTAGATGGTACAAATTACAACCTGGCTCCACACAGCGTTCTCCGTCTGATTAATGTCTTATTGATATTCAGAAGTGCTGGCATAGAGGTTTTTTCCCCAAAGAAATTAGTAAAAAGCAAAGTATGTTTAAAAAAAAAAAAAAAAAAAAAATCTACTTCCTCTTCCAGACCACTAAAATGTGGTAATCATCTATGCCTCCTTATCTGCTATACGTCAAATGAGTCATTTGCAAACAGGAAATGTTAATTAACGTGTAGGGTATATCAGCGTGTGCAATCAGCGATATAGGTCCGTCCATTCTGGTCTCTGGTTTTAAGAAATTGCGTTTGGTTTCAGCGCCATTAGGTCTGAAGCTAGTTTAACCGAAACCCTCAGTTATTCAGTTTATTTTCAAAACTGATTTTGAGTGGAATTTGGACATTTGAAAATGGAAGATTTTATGAAAATCTGGGAATCAAATGCCTTCCTGTGTGTTTGCTTTCAGCAGAACCTCACTTAAAAATGCTGACATGGGGGCAACCTCAGTGACCTCAAAAGGGTGGAGACCAACCAATCAGTGGGCACGTACCTCAGTGCACACACTAGGTGTGAATTGCTGAACTGAAATCACTGTTGATATTAAAATTGTTTACAGTGAAGCTTCCGAAGTCGCATTGAAGGAAAACACTCGTCAAAAAGTGACAAGACCGCAACATGGACACATTCTCCCCAGGAAACAGCTCTCAGAAGGTTTTATTTTCTTTTTAGCCGGTCCATAAGTCGACCGTGAATAATTCAGGCGTCCCACTAGATGCCCGTCCCGAAATAGTCTCACCTTCGCTTGTTGCCGTTCTAGGATTTCCGCCAGTGGGCTCATCAGCAGTCATCTGCTCACTGATTGACGGGAGACCAGATACCCCCCCCCCCCCCCCCCCCCCACGGCCCAGCTTGATTCTCCCTCTCTCTATCTCTCTCTGTGCCCTCAGTGAACTCTTCACCTCTTCCAATTCACGGGTGTTAATGGCCTTGCTGTCCCAGGCCCAACCAGAGATCATTCATCAACAATGGAGACTACAATCTTTATATGCCTTCCTAGAACGTCTCCGAGGAGTTCTGACGCTCTAACATCTGGTTATAGACATGGAAAGATAGAATTTGTCATGTAAATCACATAGACTCATATATCTTGTGAGCCATAGATTTGGGTTTTTGAGAGAACACCACACCATTTCTTTTCTTCTCCGATCTTCTGGAATTCACATCTCAGACAACCATGGTCAACCCGCATGGAAATCAACTTGCCAAATTGTAATTTCAGTCAATACAGAGCCCTCCAAAAAAGATCACCTCAAAAAAAAAAAAAAACAGCAAAGATATTTGAAGCTAAATCCGGGACCTTACCGTCAAATAAACTGACAGCACAGAAAGCAATACTACATTTTTAAAAGATTTTTTTGTTGCAAATATATATATAGCGCCATTCTGATTTGACAGGGTAGGCCCTGAGATCGTTGGCGGGAAGCCCCCCGGGTCGAGGCCCCTCATCCTGCTCACATTGGTGTGTGATAGGAGTCGACGGGGCCTAATGGGATTCTACGCACACGTGATGGAGACCTGTCAGTCCGATGTTCTTTTGCCCATGGCCGCCGCCGAAGATTGACACGGCTGCAGATCTCCGCAACGTGAACCGCGCTGGTAGAGTTGGCGGTGGCGAAGGGGGGCCCGATCCATGTCGGGGCCCCCGGGGGCCCCACCCTCGCCTGAGCAGCCGCTCAGTTCCCGCCTGACTGGCTCGTACGCTCGCCTGTCCCCCGAGTTGGGCTTGAACCCAGCAATGAGTGAAAAGCTGAGGTCTGGACTTCCTGTGCTTCAACTTTCAACTTTGTCGTCCCCTCAAAAGGAGTTCTTTGTGCCGCAGATGAGTACAAATGAAATATACCTGCATGCGTAACATGTTGGCAGAAAGTGCGGCTGAACTTATACCCACTCCAGATCTGCTGCTTGGGCGACGTTTTTTTTTTTTGGTGTCCTGTGATGGCCGATGACCGTCGAATTTCATGGCGATGCCCCATCTTGAAAACCAAGAAAGAAGCACCTCAGGGACATCAGACTTCACCGAATGTCGCTCAGCTTTTAGGTGACAAGTTCACGTCTGCCCTTCATTCAGTTGTCACGTCCACTTTCACCTATGACCTCATTCCCTGCTCTCTCTCTCTCTCTCTCTCTCTCCGCTCTTTGACCTGTTTGAATACTGCAGTTGCCGCGTATCCAGTTAACGTCTTTCGAGCCGGTCTGCGCTAAAAGGGATGGATTCGATTACCGACTCGTTTTTATTACATTTCTCGATGATCGCAATTAGACCTAAGCATCGCTAGTCTGGGCTTCCTTCTCGCAAATAGCATTAAACGGGGTTCTGGAAGCCCAAGGCCTCTCGAAAAAAAAAAAAGTCTTTAACAAACTCGAAACGACGAAAAACATTACATTACATTACAGGCATTTAGCAGACTTTCAGAATCTTTTATACATGGCATTTTACATTGCATCCATTCATACAGCTGACCAGCCGATATAGTCAGTCAGTCCACCAGTTTTACCACCAGCTCACTCTACCAGCTTGACCAACTTTGACCAGCTTTGTCCAGATTGAGACCAGCTTTGACCAGCCACAGACCAGCTAAAAGTGTTATTTAACACACCTTAAACCATCTTAGAACCCAGCTGGTCTTAGCTGGGCTTTTTAGCAGGGCAGGTAGTTGCCAACAGAAATCATTCAGGGGTTTCCCTTTGTATCGAATAGTGAGTGACCTTTGACCCTAGCTGATCAACGGTCACAATGGGTTTAAATGCATAGAATGAAGCCTATGGTTTCGGAGAATATCTGGGCGTTTTCCTGTTTTTGGAAGTGACTGGGAGAACATTGTACAGCGTACACACACAGCTCGCCATGTATACAGTTGGTGCATCCAGGTGTATCCATTTCATTAAAACCGTTTGCATACTGCATACCCTTTTGAAACACCTATTTACTCGTTGTTTCAATACATTTTGTTTTTGGCCATGCATCTAATTGGAGCGTTTTAGGATTGCTATAGATAGAAATATTGAAACTGTAAAAGCAACACAACGTGTCGAGGCGCTATTTATTTAGGCTGTTCGTTTATGTATTCAATAAATTCATGCATTCATTGATTCCTAATTAATTATTGATTTAACAGGTAGTTGGCTGGATTCAAGCAACACTTGCTGTTACATTTGATTCACAATTTAAGGCACACATGTTTGTTTTTCAAAACAAATACGATTTGGCTAGGACCAAACTCGCCTATCTGTGTTTACATTTAAAAAGAAACATTTGAACCAGTCAAAGGATGATTGCTTGAATCCAGGCCAGACTTTTGGTCCTCTATTTATGGAAGTAAAACATGTTTGTATGACCGTATCTCCAATGAATTGCGCGATGACTTTTAGTATTTCAGATGGCACAAAACTCCAGTTAACTCCGAAAACGTGCAAACTCCGTGGTCAGGAAAAGCCAGTTTAAGACGTCTCGGTCTCCACAGACTATGTCTAAACGGGGACGTTTCTTCAGTATTTTAATTCGCGATAAATCACGGCAACGCTCAACGTTCACGTGCAGCACCGCTCTGTTCGCTGCGTAGCCTACTATCACCGATGCTCACAGAGCGAGAGTGATGATCTACTTTGCTCTGACAGGCTCGTTAAGAAGTAGCCGATACTGTTTCTCCTCCTACTCGACCTGTCATCGCCCGTAATAAGAAAATACTTTCCACCTCCAAACCACCACCCCCCGTCAATTTCTTCAAACTCACTTCCACCGACGCGGGACTCACTTTTTAAATGAGTGAGCCAACCATGTCCCACCAAGACCAGTCGGCTCCCACGGGAAGCCTCGCCGCCCAAGGCCCCTCAAACTCCGGCTACAACACCAATCCCGCACCTGTCATCACTCAGACGGATTCCAGGGACAAATGGAGCAAAAAAATAGATTTTCTGTTGTCTGTCATTGGCTTTGCCGTGGATCTTGGAAACGTCTGGAGATTCCCATATATTTGCTACCAAAACGGAGGAGGTAAGTAGCGTATTCATCCCGAAAGAAAGATAGTTTGTTTAACTTTCATATTAATTCGCCTTTGGTCAATGTGTTATCTATTTTCAACATAATAATGCGCACTGACAATGTATTGTTTGGTGGGTAATCAAAAAAAAAAAAAAAAAAATGAAATCGCTTCCGTACCTTCCGTAATATTTTATAGTTTTCCATGCCAGCGTTTCCGTTCATTCGGGTCCGTAAGCCTGTTTAGTTTTCGCGCACACAGAGCTGTCCATGGTAATGAATGGAACCTGACAACGCGCAACAAACTCAAAGCATAACCACTGAAAATTGATTAATAGTATTGATTTGTTTTTTTACCTCCATATGCAAAATGTTTGTATTCGACGTCTCCTATAATGATTCCCAAATGTTCATTACATGTACATTAGCGATGTGTATGCTATAATATCTTACTAGAAGTCGCCTACCGTGGGGAACAAATCCAACTACACTTAAAGCACTTCTTAAAAACCAAGGATTAGGCTGTTTGTCCGGTGAAATGTACATGTAATTAGAAAAGAAAAACTGAATACGAGAGAAACTGCTTGATATAGTATCGTAGAGTGTTTAATATGTGGAAAAACAGAATGGAATTACGCCAAATATTAATTTGGCATTCACACATAAAGAGTAAAGGCTGCATGTTGCGTCTAATCTGACAATGACGTAAGTCTTTATAAAAATAGACCAACTGCGAAAAAAAAATAAACCGGTCACATCAGTCAAGATTAATAATAGTTATTATTATTATTATTATTATTATTATTATTATTATTATTATTATTATTATTATTATTATTATTATTATTATTATTCCATGTGTGGCAAAATAAAATGACATTAATTATTTAGTTATGTTTTATTGGTCCATATGTGGGCACGTTTCTGATTTTGTGAGACAGTTATCACAAATCTTACGCTCTTAGGGACTCCGGACTGGAGGCTCAAGATTTTGTTCAGATTGGTTTAATTGGTTAAACGTAGTTTCCATTCCTGTGCGCGTGCTAACTTTGAGATAACTGAAAGAAAAAATCTAAATGGGCGAACATCTACGACATGGTGTAATGTTGAGTAAATCCACAATAGCCTCTATAAAATATAAACAATAGAAATAAATTCATCAACAAAATGCTATAAACACATAGAAAAATATGTAGGCAATTGAGTTTGAGTTCAACACGAAAACGAAAGATACATAGAAAACTATTTCAAAGGAGGTTTATTGATGTGTCTTTTAATTTCCTTGACATAATTTTTGTTTTTAAAAAAGTCCGTCCCTTCCTCATCGTCACCATTGTGTACTTTAGCCTTTGGAAGACATCTGGAAAGGTATGGCTCCTCCAAAAACTTTCCTAATAAGAAAATATCTGATATCTGGAGTGAGATCACGCCTGTTGATCACGGTGATGTTGTTACCTTAAATATCCATGTAAATATAGGCAAAGTGGAAGTAAAAATGTTTTAATTTCCTAAGCTACACGAACCATTTGCATATTAGAACAATAAGCAATATAAACTAACCGCCAAGAGATCTTATTTCATGCTGAAGAAAATTTAAAAAAGGCAACACAAATTCATCAACAAAATGCAATTGATACATTTATGAATTGCGGGCAATTGAGCTGAACCAGAAAAGTTAAGATACGTGCAAAATTATTAGAAAGGAGGTTAATTGATGTATCTTTTAAACCCCCTTGCCATAATTTAAATTAGGTTATTATTTCTTCACCCCACATCTCTCTACAACTGAAGTCATCCACATACGCCTTTTTGCAGATGTTTTTGTCTTGTTCTGTTTTTTTTTTACGCAGGTTGCAAGAGTGGCCAAACCTTGTCAGAATTAATATGGGTCACGCGATGGTTTAGAAACGGAAATTAACTGCAAGTTCATTGGCTTGAACTGAAATATGAAACAACTGTTACCTTAACAACGAATACGCCGTTCCATTCGAATGGAAACAGTGTAAAATGCACACATTTACAATATAAACAGTGTCATGTCTGTAATGAGTAATTGGTTCTGGAACTAAAGAGCATCCATTTGTTAAATAGACAAGTGATATATTTATCCTTGTGTAGAATCTTTTTTTTAAAGAACTTTCGTAATTCACTTCATATAATGTCAGGTGGAAGAATGGCTATAACAAAAACATACGTTTTTATACGTTGGATAATGACAAAATATGACCGATTTTGCCGTGGGAAATTGGCATAATGACCCAGTACTCCACCTGAAAGTGATTCACTTCAACATGATATTCATATTTCAAAAGACCTTGAGCACCACGCAAACAACCTTTCTTTTTCCGATTAGGAAAATGTGTACACTGCGTGATGTTTATGAAAATATGGCCAATGTTCAACATCCTCCACATGTGTATATGTACGTCTCTTTTGCTTTTCCTCTGACATCATCGAGAAGTATAAACACTCTTCAGGGACATGTGATGTCCTCGGCCTCCCGCCTGACCCCTCACTGTCGAGAAAAAAGAAAAAAAAAAGTGAACGATTTGCCAAATGCTGAAAGCCTGTTCTCATCGGTTTACAAAACAGAGTCATAGTTTCCAGCTCGGTGGTGCCATTTATATCGACTCGGAAAAAAAGCGCACGTTCGTCCTTTGCAAGTGCCTTGAACTCCTCACAGAGCTTGAGGGAAGTAAAGGTTGTGTAACCAGCAGCGCCGTGTGTAAGCGCCACGCGCAATTTGCGATCACACCTGTCGCTTGGCCACGGCTTCCCTTTGAAAGTTCCGCCCGCGGAAGGTTTGAGAATGTTAATTCAAACCTGGCGCACCTGTTGTCCCCCCCCCCCCCCCCCCCCCCCACACACACACAGAGTGATGTTTTTTTTCTCTCTCTCTCTCTCTCTCTCTCTCTCTCTCTCTCTCTCTCTCTCTCTCTCTCTCTCTCTCTCTCTCTCTCTCTCTCTCTCTCTCTCTGCTCTGTCCCTCTCTGCAGGGGCGTTCCTCATTCCCTACATTCTGATGGCCATTTTTGGCGGGGTGCCGCTCTTCTACATGGAGCTGGCGCTGGGGCAGTTCCACAGGACGGGGGCCATCTCCATCTGGAAGCACATCTGCCCCATCTTCAAAGGTGCGGGCCCCCCCCCCGATAACCCGCAGTCTCCTGCCCCTGGCGCCTGCCCCAACCCCCCCCCCCACACTCATCCGCTGGATTTGCCCGGCTGAAGCTGCCGTGTTTCCCCATGCAACTACACCCCCCCTACCCCCCCACCCCCAACCCCACCTCAAGGGCTAAGAAGCTCCACATAACCCAGTCTCAAAGGCTGTCTGTCTGTCATTTTCTGTCATTTTGCTCCAGGGATAGGCAGGCGGGTTTCCGATGCCCCCCCCCACACGACTACCCCCCCTACTCCCCCCCCCTCCACCCCAAAGTAAGGGCTAAGGAGCTCCACACAAGCCAGTCTCAAAGCTAGCTGTCTGTCTGTCTGTCTGTCTGTCTGTCTGGGTTTTTTTGCTCCAGGGATAGGATTCGCCATCTGCATCATCGCGCTGTACGTGTCCTTCTACTACAACACCATCATCGCCTGGGCCCTCTACTACTTCTACTCCTCCTTCTCCAGCACGCTGCCATGGACCAACTGCGACAACCCCTGGAACACGGCCAACTGCACCAACTACTTCGGCAAGAGCAACGTCACCTGGACCAACTTCTCCAGGTCGCCCGCCGAAGAGTTTTACACGTAAGTGGATGTAAGTGGCTGATGGGGGGAGGGGGGATGGGGGGTTTTGGGGGGGGGGGCATGAGGACCTGAGATTCTGTGCGTGCCTCCGGGTTTCTGCAAAAACGAGCTCGGCAGGAGCCTTAGCTCTGCCGCTAAACGGTCATGAGAAACAAAGATGTCGCCCCCCCCTTCGTCTTTCCCCGTCGAATCAGCCGCTCGTGGAAGGGTTTAGTTCCGATTTTGCCAGCAACCAGCATTTACCACCTTCCGGTTCAGTCGTTTCTTCCACGAACACGTCTACCTTTGCCGGTCTACTGTTCAGAGGCTGTCTGTGATTGGTTGTAGAGGTGGAGGTTGAGAAGACCGGCCTTAAGGCACTGTGTGGTAAGTCTGACAGCGCTGCCTTTTCCGTTGAAACACATCTACCGTCTCTTACACCCCACCCCCCCCCCCCCCCCAGACGGAACGTTCTGGAGATCCACAAGTCATCGGGGCTCCGTAACGTCGGCGGGATCCGCTGGCAGCTCCTGCTTTGCCTCTTCCTCATCTTCACCATCGTCTACTTCAGCCTCTGGAAGGGAGTGAAGACTTCTGGGAAGGTACGGCTCCTCACCAAAAACTTCCCCGATAATAATAAAAACAAAAAAAGAACGGCTCCACGGTCTGACTCCTGGAGTGAGATACCTGTTGGTTCACAGTCCTGTTGTGACTTCAGATAAACCGTGCAAATATAGGCAAAGTGAAAGTCCAAATGTTTTAATTTACTCAACTGCTCCAAATCCTTAACATATTAGGCCAATAAGTGATTTAATCTTAGGACCAAAAGATTTCCTTTCATGCTGATGCAAATGAAAAAAAAAAAAAACGGTTTACAGAGGGGGGGGGGTAAAGCTCATTTTTATTGGAGCCAGACCACCTTGCAGTTCTATTGATTCCCCCTGCCAGAGTGCTTACGTTTTCACCTCTTGTAAATATCCTGAAAGCTTTGTGCCAATGCCTGCGCCTTGAAACGGTTCAATACAACAGCGTGTTACATCAGCCCCTTTTGGCATTCATACAGTCTGGTCTGTTTAACTGGCCTATTTACGGTATCATTTCTTCCTTTCATTTGACTGTGAACGCACCGGTCCATTGTCCATTTGATACAGACGGCACACACCGTATTACTTTCACTCTACAGAACACTGACCTACATCTCTATATTTTAGAGAGCCATCACCCTTTTCGATTATCACTGTCGAAGTGGCTTAGAGGCACACCAAACAGGAAATAAAATCTGGTTTACATTTGGCTAGTCATAGATGTTGGACTGCATTTATATAGCGCTTTTATCCAAAACGCTTTACAAGTGATGCCTCTCATTCGCCAGAGCAATTAGGAGTTAGGTGTCTTGCTCAAAGACACTTCAACACACCCAGGGCGGGGTTTGAACCGGCAACCCTCCGACTGCTAGACAATTGGTCTTACCTCCTGAGCTATGTCGCCCCTAGATGTTAATAATGACTTAAATATTAGTGACCTACACTTTGTGCCAGTCTTAAAGCACTTATTCCCAGCCGAAACAGTAGGATGTTTTTAAAGATGACATTTTCGAAATGTGCGTACTTACCTTTATTTGGGCATCATTCGGCTCCTCTTGAGCTTGGAGGACATGGTTGGTTCGTGACCTTCCCAGGCTTCAGTTGAGCGTGCGTAACCTGGGTAAAAAAAACTCTGTCGGTGTTTTTCGGAGTCCTCAAAGCATCCTGGGTAAAATTATCCAAGCACCAGCGATAGCGGTGCGGCAGCACCGGGCTTGTTCTCCGGACTGAAGGAAAACCACAAGCAGAGTTATCTCCCTGGGAATGGAACAGTGTCTGACTACACCGGGGCCTCTTCCCTGCTTCTGTCATCGCGTTAACGATCGATGTGGCGTTGGGGTGTCGCGGTCGGGTTTTTCAAGAACAAATAACAACTGCCCACCATCCCCCTTGGCTTTTATCCCGTGAGTCACGGGCTGGCGTCAGTGGCCAAAAAGGGGCACTTCGGTGTCCCCCTTTGGTGATTTGTTGTTTTAGGCGGTGCTATTATTAGGAACAGAGTGTAGCACGGTGGGTAGGGAACTGGGCTTGTAACCGAAAGGTCGCAGGTTCGATTCCCGGGTAAGGACACTGCCGTTGTACCCTTGAGCAAGGTACTTAACCGAAATTGCTTCAGTATATATCCAGCTGTATAAATGGATACAATGTTAAATGCTATGTAAAAGTTGTGTAAGTCGCTCTGGATAAGAGCGTCTGCTAAATGCCTGTAATGTAATGTAATATTATAGTGCACAATAGCCTTATAACAATGATGAGGATGGTGTAAAATAAATACGCAAATAAATCCGGACAGCTAACTTTTATAGATGTCATGCTTTGTCAACAAAAAGTCGGTTAATGGTGCTTTTTTTTTTCATATCCTCATGAGATGGTAACCTATGGGGCACTTCTACTGAACAGATTCTAGGCACAAATGCGGAAAGTTTGTTTATGTTGTCCTTGGATACGAGCGCCTGCTAAATGGCGGTAAATAACGCTTCCCTTTTCACCCCCCCGACAGGTGGTTTGGGTTACCGCCACCCTTCCGTACGTGGTCCTCTTCATCCTGCTCATTCGCGGCGCCACCCTCCCGGGCGCCTGGAGGGGCGTGGCCTTCTACCTGAAGCCGAAATGGGAGAAGCTTCTGGAGACCAGTGTGAGTCGTCACGGCTGGGGGGGGGGCGTCCTGTCCGTACTCACCCCTTACACACCCCCCCCCACGTATGCGTACGTTTAGGACCTGCAGGAGTTCCATCTCTGTCCACCCTCAGGGACGGGCAATGGACACAGGAAAATGTATCTTCTCATAAAATGTAAAATACCAGTAAAAATGTCTGTATCTAAAAACTGCAATCAAAATGGTGGAGGAGTTTCGGTCGCTTTAGAGGTGACACACTCGAATTGCAGATAAAATACAAAAAATGTGAATCCGTAGTGACTCGTAAATCAAAAAACGCGAAAGAGAAAAACGTGAAATCTGTTCTTACCAGGCCATACGCATCCAAACGCTTTGTTTACTTGGCCAGTCGGGGAGAGATTAGGGGCTTTTGTTTGGACAAGACCGGCTGATGTAATTTGGTCGCACTGTGTTTAAAGGGGGGGGGGGGGGGGGGGGGGGGGGGGAGTTTAAAATGGATTCGGTTGTTTACCTGTTACCTGTTTACCTAACAGTGGTCGTTTCACCCGTCGTTTCCACCCTGGAACGGCTGGTCAGAAGGACAGCCGAGCCCCAGTTTCCCTGCAGTTCTGAGGACGAAATGCGTAACTAAAGCCCTGGATGATAATGAGATGCTTAATTTGGTTAGAATTTTCCATGAACAAAAGCAGCCCCCCCTGCCCCCCCCCCCCCCCCTTTCCCTTTTGCTCAGTTGTGGAATAATCAGCATGTCTCTCTTCAGATCTCAGCCTGAGTACAGCACCGTGAGAGCCCTTGGATTTCATTTTCAGAAAGGAAGAGCACCCCCCCCCCCCCCCCCCCCCCCACCTCCCATCCCTTCATTCATCATAACAGCCGCTGTTTACACAATATTTTATTTAGGAGAAGTTTGTTCAGCGGGAAAAAAAAAAACCTGAAAAGCATTTTTTTTTCTCATTTGGCTGTAACAAAAAAATGAAAATAAATAAACAATCTTCAAGTGCCCAGTTGAAGATTAGCATACAGTTGGAACTCTGAGGGGAAAAAAATTGTCGAAAAACCCGTTTTTTTTTTACGGCCCGCCGCCATATGTACAGGTACGGCTGGAGAACGGGATTCTGGGTGATTAAGGGGTTGTCTTCACCCTCTTTATGGCCGAAAATGTCAGTTGTATGCACTTGAGGTCTATCCACCACCAGCCCTTTCCCTCAGTGAAAAGAGCGGCAGATAGCAGTTAGCAGAAAATGTCATTACGAGGCCATGGGGCGGTGTGGTGGATTAGCGCTGGCAAGAAGGCTCTAGGTTTGAATCCTGGGCGGGGGCCTTTCTGTCTGGAGTCCGCACATTCTCCCTGTGTCCACATGGGGTTTCCTCCGGGACGGGTACTCCGGTTTCCTCCCTCACTCCAAAGTCATGCTGGTTAGGCTATCGGGGTCAACATTCCCAGGGCATTGCTGCAAACGGGCAGGCGTGCTCAGCCAACCTACCCTGTATGGAGACTGACTGAGGTTGTCACCTCACAGCAAGATGGCCCTGGGTTTGAATCCTGTGTTGGGGACTTTCTGTGTGGAGTTCCTCCTGTGTCTGTGTGGAGTTTACATGTTCTTCCTGTGTCTGTGTGGAGTTTACATGTTCTTCCTGTGTCTGTGTGGGGGTTTCCTCTGGGTACTCTGGTGTCACAGGGCGTTGATGCAGAAGAGCACAGGAGCACACCTTGTAAAAAATAAAGGTTAATAAATGATAAACTTGACCTTTGACCCCCTTTTCAGGTGTGGGTGGACGCCGCCGCTCAGATCTTCTTCTCGCTGGGCCCCGGGTTCGGCGTGCTCCTCGCCCTCGCCAGCTACAACCCCTTCACCAACAACTGCTACCGGTGAGAGGCGCCGCTCGCTCCGGAAACCCAACCGTCCAATCAGTGCAGGCGCCTCGCCCTTAACATCCAATCGCGTTTCGCGAAAGCGGAGTTCCCGTTTCTCAGGACGTTGGTCAAATCTGCACTGAGCCCTGTGTCTGTGGTTTGGATGGTATTCAGTTAGAAGGTGGAAACACCGTCCACAGTATTCATTACATCACATTACAGGCATTTAGCAGACGCTTTTATCCAGGGCGACTTACACAACTTTTTTTTTTTTTTACATAGTGTTTACATTGCATCCATTCATACTGCTGGATATATGCTGAAGCTATGCAGGTTAAGTACCTTGGCTCAAGGGTACAACAGCAGTGTTCTACCTGGGAAATGAACCTGTGGCCTTCAGACTACCTCCTTACCCATTATACTACACCGCCAGCCCCAGTTTCAGTTAGAAAACTGAATCACTGCCGTATTCAGTCAGAAGGCGGAAACGCCGTCCAAAGCTTGTGCAGCACGTTGACCGACTGCATTGAAACTCTGTGGAAAATGCAATTAAAACTTGAACAAGGCGCCCAGCCTAGTGGGAAACAAATGTACGGCAGGCTCTTCGGAGGGATAAATTGAATTGTAAGCCCCTGTAAGATTATGTGTGTGCGTGCGTGTGTGTGTGTGCACGTATACACGCGTATCCAGTTAATGTGATTGGTGCTGGGTCAGGACGCATGGAGAGGCTTATCGAATGGTAAGGCTAAGGAAGAAGCTAATGAATTAGCCCCCTCCAGGATGGGTGTTCCGATAATGTCTTGGCCCGGTCATGCCTGTCGAGTACCTTCAGACCTCCGTGTTCACCTTCATGACCTGACACTTGGAGTGACAGCTCACAAGGAGCATAGCGTGATTCCGTCACCTTTTCCATTAACCCTTTAAGGTGTGAGATCCAAAATACGCCATTAGAATGTTCTAAACTGAACATTCTAACGCCGGTGATTGAAAGCGATGCAGTTCTAGAACACTGACTAAAAAAAGAAACCCCCATATCCTCCACAATGCTAACACTGCAATAAAAATGCTAATAAATACATACATGTGCAGTTTATAATTGACTGATCATGTGGTCATTTATGATAAATGATCGTTATCGTTTATGATAAGTGATCTTACCCTGTCTGTGTACCCCCCATGTCCGTGGGACAGCGATGCCATCGTGACCAGTCTGGTGAACTGCCTGACCAGTTTCGTGTCCGGATTTGTCATTTTCACCGTGCTGGGGTACATGGCTGAGAAGAGGAACGTGGATGTGGAGGATGTGGCCAAGGATAAAGGTGCGTGTCTTTTATCGGTGTGAGTTCCCTCGTGAATGTGCTCCTGTCCTCATCCAGAATGTTCAGGCTCCAGGCTCTACACAGTAACACGTCCAGTGTTAATTCAACTCAAACAGTGTTAATTCAACTCTTAACCGATAACATTTGGTCCCACTCTGGAACACTGGTCACTCTACTGTGTAGTTCATGTAAGTCAAGACAAGAAGGCATGAATGTGCATTTTTTTGGTTCAATTCTCATTGAACAGAAACATCATCTCACAAGGCATTACACAGAGTAATCTCTAAATCATAGATTTTGATGGTGTAGCAACAGCCGATTGCAACTGTGGTGCAGCATTTTCCCAGAATGCATTTCTTCACACAGTGTGTGAAATGCCGATTTGGTGGCCCTGACCTGTTGTTTTTTTTTTTTTGTGTTCCTAGGACCCAGTCTGCTTTTCATCACCTACCCAGAAGCCATTGCAAATATGGTGGGCTCCACCTTTTTCGCCATTATTTCTTTGTGATGATGATCACGCTCGGCCTGGACAGTACGGTATGGAAGTAGGGTCCACCAGGAGACTTTGTCCCCATCAGTGTTGAGTCACTGGGCAAATTTATCTCCTCTTGGTTGGCTGTGAATACTGTGTTGTTATGTTATGTCAGTGGTAACCAACCCTGTTCCTGGAGATCTACTATCCAGCAGGTTTTCATTTCAACCCTAGTTTGGCACACCTGAATCTACTAATTGGCAACTCAACAAAGATCTCCAGCTGTTGAATGAGGTGTGCTTTTATTAGGGTTTGAGTGAAAAGCCACAGGACGGTACCATAGATCTCCAGGAACAGGGTTGGTTGTGTAATGTTATGTGGGATTGTGTACCATAGATCTCCAGGAACAGGGTTGGTTGTGTAATGTTATGTGGGATTGTGGGAAGGTCAACCTGCAGGACGGTACCATAGATCTCCAGGAACAGGGTCGGTCACCATTGTGTTTATGTTATGCGGGATTGTGGGAAGGTCAGCACCTCTGTGTCTGCAGTTTGGAGGTCTGGAGGCCATCATCACCGCGGTGATGGACGAGTACCCCGAGTATCTGGCTCACCGCCGGGAGCTGTTTGTCCTGGGCCTGGTCTCCGTTTGCTTCCTGGGATCCCTCAGCACCCTTACATATGTGAGTCATTTTGAGGACTATTTCACAGGACGTCCAGCGATGCGATGGTTCGACAGCGTTGCTGGTAGGCTGGAAGCCCGGCAGCACAGTCGAGTGGAAAAGTCCCTCAAGCTAATTTCAAAGCATCAAGTCATTTATCTCAGAGCCCTGGTGCGGGTTAAGGATTTATCTCGAGAGCCGATAAAAGTCCAAAGCTCAAGCTGACTGCCTTGTCATCTCATCGCAACATCGGCCATTAATGAATGGAAATACGAGACTGCGAAAAGGAAAATAAATATCCACACACTGAAATGAAAAGCTCCCAAGACTGTATTGAGTTAACGCAAGGTATCAGTCGCAAAGATGAAGATGCATGATGAAGGTCTTTGCGACTGAAATGGTGCATTAACTCAATAAATTCTTGGCAGCTTTTACTTTCAGTGTGCAGATATTATTATTTACTTTTTAAAAAAAATCATGCACCGGAACCAACTTGAGCTGGATGTGCACACTAACATCTCTCCTTTGTACAAATATGAGGCCGTGGAAGAATTTATCAGCTACTTGCTTCCTTCACAGGGTGGAGCCTACGTGGTGAAGCTCTTGGAAGAGTTCGGCGTGAGCTGTTCCATAATCGCCGTTGGCTTCCTGGAGGCCATTGCCGTTTCCTGGTTCTATGGTACGTCACTCAGAACACTCCGTATGAACCATAGAGTTGTATTCCGGTAGAATCTCAGCCTGTGAGTGAATAGGAATCCGAATCGTTGCATCACGACTGGTGTTTATTCTCATTGTTTTTCGCTTGTTTCTCACGCAGGCATCCAGAGATTCACCAACGACATCAAATCCATGCTGGGCTACACTCCAGGAATCTTCTGGAAAGTCTGCTGGGTGGCCATCAGCCCTGCGTTTCTAGCTGTAAGTGAAGAGATCGTTTGGTACTTCTTTGTTTGTTTGTTCATTATTTACTGCAACGCAGCAGCACATGAGTCTTCACATCAAATCAGCGCAGCTGATACTGCCAGTCTATCCCACATAAGGGGAAGGGAGGGGGGGAGGAATAACTATTTTCTTCAGCAGTATTAACCATCTGTGGGGACTTAGATATCAGTCTCACCCGAATTTATGCACAGCGTGTCAGAGGGTATTACTGAAAACAACCGCCTGTCCGTCAGCGTAGAGTTCAGTAAATCCCCCCCCCCCGCCGTCCACTTACGGCCATCTGATTATCTGTGGATCAAAGGACCCTATGCAGACCAGGGGGGTGTTTCGCGAAGCAGGATTACTGAGTTAGCTGGATAACTGCGCTGAGTACCACCTGGAACAGCTCTTTATTTATTTTTTTTTTTTTTTTTTACTTAAGTCCACATTCCAGATTTGGGAGGGTTCTGGGTTTTGCTCAGTGCAGCTATCCAGCTAACTCAGTGATCCTGCTCGTGAAACAGGGCGCAGGTCAGTTGATGTGCGTCGATCTGCGGGGTCCAGGTGCACGTGCACTTTGGTTTAATTGCCAGGGCATCTTTGAGTTCATGAAAAGCGCTATATAAAATAAATGTATTATTATTATTATTATTATTATTATTATTATTATTATTATTATTATTATTATTATTATTAGGGCAGCAAGTGTGTTCTTGAGTGTGCTTCCCGTGTGGCTCGGTCACCAAAGGCTTTGCATTCGCTGAGTGCCACGACCCGTCTTATATGTCACTTCCTGTATGAATGCTGCGGTAAACCTTTCCTTCATAAGCTTTTGTTATGCTGATGGGAGAACGGGGCTCACCTTTGCTGAAGTAATATTGTAATGCAACGTCAATGTGTCATTTAGATCAACTTCTCTCATTGCTCCAAACTCATTTTGCTTGAGGTGAAGGAGGGATGCTCCTCGAAGGCTGCTGGATCTGGGTATTTTTTTGTCATACTTGGATGTGTAACTGAAGTTACCACTCGGACAGGAAGTCATCACGCATTGTTGTCACCGGTGTAAATAGGTTGTTAATTGTGTGTGACCACTACAGTCCCAAAATGTGCTCCTCTTGCATTGGATAGTTTAAAGCAGGCCCAAACTTAGCAGAAAAGGGCTGGTGTTGCTGCAGGTTTTTGTTTTAGCCCAGCACTAAGATGACAACAGACCCTCCTGCCCCCCCACCCCCCACCCCTTCCAACCCTGGTGATTGATACGCAACTCCCCCCACCCCCCCATGCCCCCCCCTCCCCAACTGCTCTTAGTTCGCATCTCCACCCTATAAATCCCCACCGCAAATGTCAGTTCCATTCACCTGCATAACTTAATATGGCTGCCCCCACTCCACATACATCCGCGCTAATCTCCCTCGTCTCTCCCTCCTCTAAGCGCTGACATTTACCAATCTTCCACTCGCCCTCTTGCTTATTTCTCTTCACTGAGATAAAGTGCGTCATTCTCTTCTACCCCCGTTTTAGACCCTTTAAGTCAGTTTAAAAAGTGTACATGGGGTGGCAAACAGCCATCGTTGTGCCACAAAGATCGTCTGCAGAAGCAAAAAAAAAAAAAAAGAAGATTTCTTACATGTTTATGTCTTGGGGTAGAGAATTTGAATTTGAGGACCTTCTTTGCGGCTTTTGTGCCTGCTGACTTTCCAAGGAGGAAAGCCGTGTGTACTGAGAATAAGCCAAACCTGGAGCGCGCTGGAGAGGATGGTTAATTAACATCACAGTGAGTCACTCAGGGTTCCCCTGTGAGGTCACGGATAATTTGATCAGTCTGTCATCAGTAACACGAGGGTGCAGATAGTACCTCCCCACCTGCTTGTTTCACAGGGCATCCTGGCCAATAAAGGACCACGTTTTGGAAAGCAAAGGAGGGTTGGATTGCTTTTTATTTCGCCTTAACCTTTTGAAGAGTGATGGGCTTTTTTTGGAATTTTTTTTGAAATTATAAGTCGGCGTTCTAGAACTCCACTGCATGCGGTTACCAGTACCGGATTGTTACATCAGCATCAGAGTGCTCAGTTAAGAACGTTCCAATCAGATCATTTGTGATCTTACGAATTAAAGGGATATTTCACTTTGGTATAGCGCGTGCAATTTTTCTGCCCCATTGTATTTTCATAGCATGAGTACTAACTAGCAGCATCAGCTGCCCCTGCTGACTGTTAACGGCATGGCCATTCCTCTCAGTTATCAGGCATCTAATTCACTCCCATTCATTCTCGGGACCTCCCCAAAACGAATAGTTTTTTAAAGCACAAACTAACTACAGGCGATAACAGATCGACAGACGATGATGCCGTTAACGGTCAGCGGGGACAGCTGATGGTGCTATCTATGCAAATTACAATGGGGTAGGCACCAGGAAAAATGACTTGTGTCATACCGAAAGTGAAACGTCGCTTTAATAAGGGGTTAAAAAGCAGGAGGCGTCTCTCCACGTTCCTCTGATCTGTCCGTGTCTCTCCCCAGTACATCATCGTCAGCTCCCTGCTGCACCAGGCCCCCCTCACTCTGTTTGACTACCGGTACCCGGACTGGACCCTCACCGTGGGGTACTTCATCGGCGCCTCGTCCTTCATATGGATCCCCATATACATGGTCTACAAGCTGGTGTGGACCCCTGGGTCCCTCAAACAGGTCAGTTAATTAGGACCACAGTGGAGATAAGCCCTTGGGCCTTGTTGTGTTTTTATCCTTTTGATGATTTCTGTATCTGGGGCATCTCTGGCTAAGAGGGGCTCACTTACTTTTATTTTGATGATCAGTAAAGAATTTCAATCAATCAGTCAATCAATCAGTTACTCCACTGACAAAAATTACCGTACGAGACTGAGCTTGAGGGCTGCACCGTTAGAGAAAGGACTTTTGATTGGCCGATTACACGTATTTGCTCGCCGGTTATGCCATATCTGGGAGCATCTTTACGTGCTTACGGTTGACCTATTACCTTGGCAACCCGGGCTCATTTGCACTAAAGGTTTTTTTGGTTTTTTAATCCTCAAGGGGATTTAAACATACATCTAGAGCCAGCTTCACGGACACAGATTAAGCCCAGACCTAGGCTAAATTCAATTTTGAATGGAGATTCTCCATAGAAAACTCGAGTTTAGTCCAGGACTAAGCTTAATCTGCGTCTGTGAAACTGGGCCCTAGTGCCAGAGGCATGACCCTGTGGCACTACAGTGTTGCAGTGTAACAGTGTGTTTGGTTTACGGAGCTGCACTTAATTACCTGTTATATCGGTGAATGATGTCCGTACCCCCCCCCCCCCCCCCGAACCCCCCCCCGAACCCCCCCCGTTTTCCAGCATTGCTGACTGCCACCCCTTTTCCTGTCTCAGTTCATCCCATCTGTCCTGCTGAACAGATAACCTACTGCTTCTTAAGTAGCGTAGCACGCAGTTGTGTTCTTGTATAACGATGCCCCCCCCCATGCCCCCCCCCCCCCCCCCCACAGCGCCTGGCCGTTTGTCTGCGGCCCGAGAGGACCGTGCCGGACCTCCAGACAGACTCCCTCAGCATGACCCCCGTCCCGTAGAGAGCACCCCCGAGAAACGGGGACCGAATCGGGGGGTACGCCGCCCGCGTGCTCCACCAACGGGGGGGGGGGGGGGGGGAACCACCTCCGACCAACGAACTGCCTAAAAACGAAACGAAACAAGACGAAACAAGACGAAACTAAACGAAGCAAAACGAAGCAAAACAAATCAAAATGAAGCAAAACGAAGCAAAACGAAACAAAACAACAAGAGCGTCCATTCATTTTTTCACGGACTTGAGACAAAAAAAGAAATTAATTTAAAAACAAAGGAAAACTACAAGTGCAGCATTCATTTTTGTTTTATTTTTATTTTTTTCCACCGACAAGAGAGAAGCGCTGTGTTGAAGGTCTTTCCCTTCAGCTCTGAGCCTGGTTGACGGTGAAGGTAGGAGGAAAGGGGGGAAGACTAATATTAAGATGAATAAACGCCTCTTCAGTAACAGGGATGCTGGGAGGGACTGTGGTTTCTGCTGTGCTGAGAAAGCGAAAAATATGTGTGTGTGTGTGTATGTGTGTGTGTGTGTGTGTGTGGTGGGTGTGTGTGTGTGTGTGTGTGTGTGTGTGTCTGTGTGAACGAAATTACAATAAAACTGCTCCAAAGTGTTTCAGCTAGGGGATGCTGTGAGTGCGCATCCACCCAACACCCGTGCCCTGCTGTAGCATGTGCACGGCCGGTGCCATCTGAGTCAGGGTGAGTTTTCCCGTAGAGAGAGCAGGCCACTGCCATGACCGTTCGTGCTTTCCTAATCTCTGCCCTCAAACTGGGCGAGGTAATGGGCCTTAAGAGAAAACTCATCAACAGAACTAAAGCCCTGCGTGTCGTGATTTGCCTCTCGAAGGTGTAGCGGTGTTGCTTAACTGACCATCTACATGGGATCTTTTTTTTTTTCCTTTGATTACTTGATTGAATCACTCGCTGGCCTGACTCACGTGTCACTCCTTTGGGAGGAAATTAACTTTAAAAAAAGCTTTGCTTTTTTTACTGCCATTTTGAAACAGACTTGCGTTAGGATCACTCACTGAAATTTGTGCCATTGCTTTGAAGGGACAAAATGCACTGTTTATTTAAGTTTTGCAGCCATTTACATAGCTTACTTGCTGCCTGTTCCACAATCCTGCAAGGGGGCGGGGTTTAGGGATTGCTCAAGACCAATGTGAATGCACATATAAAATAGAATTTCAGAAGGATTTCTATAAAACTGTATACCTGTGTCAAAATGTGCATTTTTATTTACATACAAATGAATTGCAAGAGTGGTATTGTTCATTAATCCCGCCTGTACCAGAATCTAGATCCCTTAATTCCCTCCATATTCCCCCAAGGTAGGGTCTGTCTTTCATTTCGCAATGACTGACATTAGCTGTGGCCAATCAGCTTGCCCTTCTCTGTTCTGTGACATCACTGACGAACCCTGCCCGGGACCAAAGAATGTGTGTGTCATTTCCATTGAGGCATCCCATAACAAGCAACACCCGGCTATAATTTCCATAATAAGCAAACTCATAAATCATAGGTGACAGAGGCAAAGATAAGAGTGCCCCGTCTGTCCGGAGGCTGACAAGTGTTCGATTTTAAACCCAGTTTTTCATTTTAACAGAAAAAAAATGAATATAGGCGACATTTAATTGAGACGCGATCTCTCTGAATGGAATGGGTTCGGGAAGGACATTTAAGAAAGATTGAGCATGCCTAGTTAAACACGTAAATAATTCATCATGCGTTGAAAACAGTATGTGCGGTGTGAAATTAATGTTCAGAATAATAATAGTGTTAACACACATTTTAAAATGACTAAATTCCATATATAACTGTAAGATCGTGGTTGATGTAATATGTTAGAGGTACACTCGTTTGACGTGTGGTTGCTGAATGGTGGATGTGTAGCAAATCATATTTTGTGACTATGAAAAAAGATAATACTTTTTGACCAACATGCAAGTCATTAAGATTACCTCACAGATGAAGTTAGCAGACAAGAGACCAAATATGCTGCTAAAGATTATTTATTTTTTTCTTCAAAATGGTATGCCATGTAAATCAAAGATTTCCATTTTGTTTTTTGCCTTAACTTCAGGCCTGGTTGCCACGTTAAAGATTTGTGATTTCTGTAACAACTGTGTCTGTGCAACTGGAAAACGAAGCAGTTTTTTTTTGTTGTAAAAAATAATAAATAATAATATCAAAATAATTATAAAATAATAAGAATTTACTCAAAATAATCCAAATAATTAAATATGTGAAAGGCTATATAGAATTCCTTTGGTTAGTACTTGAAAAAACAAAACAAACAACAACAAAAAAACTGTCTACCTTGTTTGTGAATTTATTTCCCATTGTGCTGAAGTCAATTGGATAAAGACCTCAGAACATAAATATATTTGGAAATAATTGCCCAGTGAGTCACCCTCTCAGCATGTGGGAAATGCAGAGGTGGGTTTAGTACAAATGTGACTGCAAATCTCTCTCTATTATTAAAATATAAGAATGAATAAACATGTATTGGAATCAATATGTGTCATTGCTTGGTTTGTCTTAAAAAAAAAAAACAGGACAAATATCTGATGAGTGTACAATAATGGTCCTCAACGAGACACCGCAATAACCATGGTGATGTTGGGCTGAATAATTGTCCCTGCGGTGGACGTCTCCGTGGTACAATAACATAGAATCTAGGCATCTAATCGTCCCCCCAACTTACGCGCTATTGATGGCGTTTGTTGCCGCTTCACCATCAGGTTGTCATTGGAACACTTTCATGAAAAGCTTTTAATTAACATGTTGATTTGCATCGAACTGCAGCATTCAGAAACCACGGACATAAAAAAAAAAAAAAAAAAAAAAACAGGGACCGCCGAGCTTCAAATGTTTTTAATTAAATGTTTTATTAAAGAGTGCCCCGAAATTACAGACGCGGCTCTAGCCCCCTGGTATACGAGCGCGAGCGCACGCAAAAGAATAGCGCGAGGGTCAGCACAAATAAAGACGAATATCATTATTCCTCATTCAGGCACCTCTGCAA
The DNA here is from genome assembly GCA_025169545.1 of Anguilla japonica. Classification (NCBI taxonomy): domain Eukaryota; kingdom Metazoa; phylum Chordata; class Actinopteri; order Anguilliformes; family Anguillidae; genus Anguilla; species Anguilla japonica. Next base: position 3,765,882 of record CM045892.1, read on the forward strand.
GGGAGGTAGAAAAAAACCCACATCAAAGCCTTTTGTGCATGCTGTTATGGCAGAAGGTTTATGAAAAGTGAACCAACACAAGGGGGGAATGAAAGGCTCAATAGACGCTGTATAATTGTATACAGAAGATGAATGGCAGGGATGCCGAACAGCTTGGAGCAGGAACCGCGACCGACACAGGAGTCCTCGTCGGAAGCAAGCAGTGAAATAGGACACAGACCTGCTTGACAAATTACTAGTATTCTCACCGAAGACGCAGCCTCGCGACCCGATGCAAAGCGAATGAGACGGAACACTTGCCGAACTGAGAATGGCAGATATGCTATCCAACCTCCTGATCTACTGCCCCCTTAACTGCGTGCAAGTTCCACTTATAGAAAAATAATCGCATTAATGACAGAACCACCGCTGGAAATCGATTGTGTCCATTGCGCAGATCTGATTACGATGATTGTTTTTAGACCATATTTTGTTTGCGGGGACTCGCCACTGGCTCTTCTCTTCGGCGGGTCTTACAACCTGCTGCTGGCTGAACACTGCAAAACCATCAAAACGAGCAGGTTCAAAACAGCTGGTCGGTGACAGTGATAAAAGCGTTAATAAAAATAGAAAAAAAACAATGGCACGGATTTTCACATACAGCTGCGATTAGCGCGCGCAATAAACGCACGCACAGGTGCACAGGGACCGAGAGAGAGAGAGACAGGGGTCGATGGACAGATGGAGATATAGAGGGAGAGAGAGGGGTCGATGGACAGATGGAGATATAGAGGGAGAGAGTGAGAGAGAAAAGAAGAGAAAGACGCATGAAGGGACGCTGTCTCTTAAGCCAGCGAAGACGGGAGAGCCACGATGCTCCAATCGCATTATGTACGCGCTCCTCGCTGGAGTGATTTACGGGTACAGGAAGACTCCTCAACCCGTTGAGGGAATCTCATTTCCAATCTTACGAGGCAGAGAGAGACACACTCCAGACTCGCAGGGCTCCACGCGCTCAAAGACCATCATTAGAAAGGCCAGGGGGGGAAAAAACAACACAACGGACGCCATTAAAGTACGTCGTAACTTCTAAGAAAATGAACACCGTAGCCGGCGTCCTGTCATCGGCCCTCCACGGGGATTAATGTTTCCCACGGACTGCTTAGTGTCGTCATGATGTCCATACATGGCCGGGCATACTACATTCATTTGACAATGGATGAAAATCCAATGTGGGCAATCACAAATTTTGAGATCTCAAGTCTGATGGAAAAGACAGAGTGGGCTGAAATTCATCCACAGTGATGTGTAAGACTGATATCAAATTATAGGAAGCGTTTGGCTATAGTTATTGCAGCTAAAGGTGGTGTGACCAGTTATTAAGTTTGACGGGGCAATACTTTTTCACATGGGTGATATTGGGTGTTTGATAACTTTTTTTTCCATTAAATAAATTAAATAATCATTTTTTAAAATGTGTTTTGTGTTTACTCAGGTTCTCTTTCTTCAATATTACATTCCAACTATGCAAAAAATACAGGCAAAAACCCAGTCAAGAAACACACACACACAGACCCACACACATGCAAACATACAAACTGTCTGGGCCAATAAAATCACATAGATACACAAAAGGTTAAATAATATTTTAAAACAACTCCTACGCCTTTAATGAACAGCAAGGGTAAGACCCTGAAACAGTAGTTTGCATTATGACCACAATTTAACACACTATTGCTTACATCAAATTGAATTTCATTGAAATAAATGGATGGTTTTAAGACAAAAAATCGGAGGACTTCTGATTTAAACCTCAGATAAAGTATTTGGCTGGATATACTAAGCACACAGCAAATAAATTACCCGTACAAGGTTTATTTATAGAGGCATTCGACCTGTATTGCTCAATGATGTGTTCACCGCTGACAACTATAGGTGCCTTTCAGAACATACGATGCTTGGCCTATAATACTTGCGCGTGCTTTTTTATTGTTAGATTCACCTGGGAATAAATCAGCAGTTATATGAAGCAACCGGCTGCCTCGTATGAAAAGTAATGAATGTGTCCCCCTCCTCCCTTCTATTTCGCTGATGAGAGCACAATGAAACGACCGTTTCACGGGGACTGCGGTTCAGGCGATGATATCGCAGAGCATCTGAGAATATGACACCGCCATAGATATCACGACAGCAATTTCTTTCTGCGTTTCCTGCGGACTGATTAACAGGAAATCAAGCCCCCCCCCCCCCCCCCCCCCCCCCCCCCCCCCCCCCCCCCCCCGCGCGTTATGTTTATCACGAAGCATAAGCCGAGACCTTGGTGTTCAACAAACATTTTGGAACAGAAAAACATTTTGGATGTCTTTTTCGTTTGTCTTCTGAATCAAGGCTTTCGTGTATTTCTGTACATTACAATGCCGTAAGCAAGTCAAACAAACATTTTGGACATCCACAGGGGCACAAATTGGACATTTTTCATGTTATATCGATTTCACTGTGTATGTAATAAATTGCTAGGATAATATGGCTGAATAACCTTGCACAAAATTATATTATTGTGTTACAGATCATGTCAAAACACAGCTGTAATACATTTATAATAAGCTGGGGCATCCTTTTTAATCTAAACCAGGTAGTGCTTTAAGACTGATCGTTCACATTTAAAAGAAAATTAATTCTAAAAAAGGTACAGGTGGCATGGAGGCTGGGACTGGGGTAATATACGAACTCCTGTACATTTTAGTTAAATTCCTTGCAGCAGAACTTTAAAACAGCTGGATCTGATTTTATAACTGACTATTTACATTTGAACACTGGACATTACACTAATCCCAATCAAGAAGAAATGAAAGCATGGATGGATTCTCTGTATCCTTAAATGATAAAAAAATGAGCTGGTTCTTGATATCCAATAGTTAGGCTACAAGTTGCACGCCAGGTGATTTCTCATAATGTGTCAATCAAATCCCAAATCAGAGTCAAGGACAGCATCCACGCATTTCGTATTCGGTTTCACATTTGGATTAAATGTCCCAAGACCAGTAAAGAGTAGCTCAGACTTCTGTTGGCAGTATCGAGACTTTTTAAAACGCTTTTCCTGTTCACGGTTTTTGGACGTTGCTCTAACATGGAGGCTTTAGGACCCAGCAAGACATCAATACGGGGCTTATCTCTTCTTCTTCCTCCCGTGCACCATCACCATCAGGAATCAACCCGTGTTTACAATCATGAATTACGGTCACTCCTGTTTTGTTCTGCACTTAATTCTACTTTGTTCGTTTGCTAACGGACAGCATGAATCCACGTGGAACGACAGGCCGTTTATGGTCCTGCAAAACCAGAACTTAGGTAAGAAGGATATATTTTTCGCATCGAACAGAGCATACAAACACGGAGGCCCGATTGTCTAGCTAAGGCTTCGGAGTTGGGATTCCATAATATTGGCGTAGTTAAATGTTGGACAGCGATTACAACGGAGTAGTTTACAAAAAAATGCAAAGGTAAATGTTGACGTTTCACGATATCGTTGTCTCGAATAGTAAACTGTACAGGCCTACATTTTCATGTTAAAAACATTCATTATTACAGGACAGCTGATTTGTCAGTGACGATTTGCGACAATTCACAGGGCTTTAACGTTCGTGTTGGTTGGGAGACAGACAAACGAACTTACAGCCCGTTTGTATCGCCTACTTGCGTAATGCCCAAATGTCCGGTTTCCCTCTCGCAGCCCTGCTACTGAGCGTGCTCTCGGTGCTTTTGTTCGTGATGATCGTCATGGCAGTGTTCGTCTACAAACCTTTGCGACACCGGTAAGCCATGCAGCGACGCCGGTTCAGTGAGCAGTCATGGAATCCAGTGCCGGAGACTGCAAAACCCTCTTCAGTGAAGATCATCACCGACACTCCAGATGCCATCGCCGTGGATTTGGACAAGACACAAACAATAAACTTTTCCCACGCGTTACACGTGACCAATGTGTACCAAAAGTATCCGCCTGGCTATTGTATATATAGCCTACTTTATTTGAATACATCGACGTGTTATGTTATTATTCCTTTAATTGCGTTGTGATTAATATTTTTGACACTGTGTGGCTAGGTCATATTCTGCTCCTTTTCTTTAGGCTAAAGGACAATAATACGACATACAAAGCATGTGTTAATACTTAAAGCACATTTTTAAGTTGTCAAAAGGCCAGAGCATACCAGTAGGCTCGCCGCAACAAGCCAGAAAGACAGATTGAAGACATGGCATGGTATGCATGGTAGCAAAGCCATTTGCTATGGTAGGCCTGGATATGGTGGGAAATTGGTTCAGTGTAAAGAAACGATTTTTAAAAATTCGCTCTGGATTGGAGCACCTGCTAAATGACTAAAATATAACACAGTGAAACTGCCATGATTGTGTGGTACCTAAAGCGGTTGTACGTCTAATTTTGTTGTACTTTTTTTAAATTTTCTATTGATCTACTGTACTGGAAAATGTATTATTGTAAATTGGTTAGGGGCCTTAGTTTTTTTTCTTCTTGTTTTTAACTTGATCAAAGCTACTGTTTGCCTGACACTGATAAACCCCTAATGCAATATTTCACTCAATGATTTGAATTATTTATATATTTTTGTATGTTATTTATTTCCCTATTTTATTTACTTAATATTTGGGACAACGATTGAAGTATTTATTTTAACATAATGGTGTATATTTATTGATTATCTTTCTTTGGATGTGTTACAGTATCATCTGTTGAAAATAAACTACATTAAATCACATCTCACACTAAATTTGGAGTTCTGTGGTCTGATTTATTTTAGTTACACTGTACTTTGTTATGAGAAGTGATTTTTATAATCTTTATAGTTCTCCAGCAAACTTTTCCGTGACTCTCGCTTGGAGCTCAACACAATAAAATGCACAGTTTTCATTTAACTCCTGTAGAGGTCATATGTGCCCATAAGGGTTAAAACGCACTCTCTCGGACTCAATTACAGTTCCCTATACCGATTACATTTGTGGCTGAAGCAGAGCACTCATTGTAGGAGCAGGGCATCCGAAAATATCACTAATTATGTAATTATGATTTTGCAAATACTGCATTCTATCAGGTTTTCTGGCTAGGGTTAAGTTCTGTTCACAGAGCTGTAAATAGTAATGGTCATAAAGCATGAAAACAGAATGCAAATATTACTAGTGAAAAAACCTCCACTATATAGCGGGCTATTGAATGTGTCCATGCACTACAAAATCGGCAAGAAAGCCTGCATGTCTCATTCGTGACCGCGCGGTAACTCGGATGGAACAAGCGGAGGACTCAGAAGTGCGCCGTTGATGGCTCCGAGCTTTCAACGCGCGCCCTCGGCGCGTGTCACGGTGGGCATTAACAGCATCCTTTAGCGCCCCGCGCCTTCGCTCCATTCATTAACGGAAAAACAAAAACATGAAGGAGGAGAGCGGGCATCACACAAAGCCTTGGCAAGAGAGTGCTCTGCTGGGTCTCTCTCCTTCCTTCATGTTCTCGTGAGAAAAAAAAAAAAACCTGGAGCACCTTTCCAGACGCCTAATTTATTTACCTACCTGTCTGAAAAAATCTACTTATCAATCTCCCCCCTTCCCACAATAATGATGTTTGAGTGGCCTGAATGGCTTACATTAGAGGTCTGCAAATCGGGAAGATTGAAAAATTGGGGCATGGAGATCTTGGTGTGGTTTTGACCTATATTAACCATCAAATAACATTTACAACAATTACCTCTGGAGAGTCCTTGCACTAGTTCTGTTCTTGAATTTGATCCACGACTATTAACTATATATTTTGAATTCTGAACGACTCCCATTTGAGAAAAACATTATATTTTCATTGTCTCTGCACCATCCACCACCATTCAAAATAACCGACCATTCAAATGAACTCAACAGGAAGTGTTTTACAAGAGAAAACAACAGAATGCTGAAAGTACACAGGCCTTTTCAGGGTCGTACAAATTTAAAACGAGTGAGATATCCAGCTGAGCCCCGATCACAAGGAACTCGGGCAAATTTTAATTGTGTCACAGAGAAAGCAGTTATGGAGACTGGATCCTGATCTTTCCACTTAAAAGGCAATTTTAAGTATTCAAGGTAGGATTGGGGCTGCAACAGTCCTCAAACACTTCCTAAATCATGAAATAAGACCCCAGACTTCAAAGACCCCTACAAATGGCACTCAAATGTCTGTCAAGATTAGAAACTGTCAATAAACTCCAAGGTTACCCAAGGCTTGACCATTACCATTTAAATTTAAACTACAATTTGCATAAATCCAAGACTCTCAGGACTAAAATGTCAAATGGTATTAAACACATTACATAACCAGTAATATACATGTGCATAAAGTGAAATAAGGCTTTTCTAACCCATATTAATGCTTGCAGTGGGCAAATTGGTGTTCAAAGCGACAAATATTGTATTTATGAGAGAATCTGCTTAATTCAGTGCTACAGATTATGCATTTCCACAATGACATCAGAAGACATAGGTTGTTCAGTTCTGACTGTGAATAATCACTCTTCGTTGTGTTGGTGAGTCTGTTGCATGGAAGGGCAATCTTTTGCAATTTAATTTACAAGGCCAGTTACACAGAACATTCCTCCTACACGACTTGGATAAGCCCCGTTTACATCCACAGTAATATTCTTATGGACGCAAAGTTAATTAGCATAAACCGTTCAGATCCTCTAATTGCGGAATATAGTATACAAACAGCACAGATGCGGAGATGTCATCAATGAGCGTGGGTGGTAGCTAGTTTTAGCAAACGAAACCAAATGAAAAAGATCAATTCTTGCCATCCCGGGTCCAACAGAACAAACTAAAATTAAAATGAGTATTTTCTACAACAAACAGATGAGGACCAAGTTTATTAAAAGACAAATAAGATACAGACAATCCTTTTTTGGTCTGTCAAGAAGGGGAACTACAATAAAATGGAGAACTACAATAAAATATCAAAGAACACTGCCATCACCTGTTTGACTTAGGAAGTGCAATAAATGTCACTTTTTCCAAAAGGGAACTCAAAATAATTACTCATTTAGTGAATTAAACAGCAAATTGTGAGTATCATGATACTAATCTCAGTTTTTACAACTCTAAATACAATAAGCCTCTTAAATCTCACTGGAAATAAAGTGCTTTTATTTTTTTTAAAGACAAAAACGAACATTCTGAAACTGACACCAGTTTACAAATGTCTTTTAAGAAGCAAATTCTTCAACATGTTAAGACAAGAGCTCTCCAGCAAAATTAATACAGCATACGAAGTCCCTTCCCCTTTCAAAACTAATATTATTAATGCAAAATTATTTTGGATGATAGAGATCTCTTGTCTGTTTATACGATCCTCGAGGTTTGGAGTACCAGCCATAAGAAAAAAATATTACGTCACTGTTTGGAAATACTTTATATGCACTTATATCAGTTACCAGTGTTGTTTAAATGCCTCAATTCATTTTTTTGAGCAAAAGTTTCAAGACTTTCAAAGTATAAAATACAAAATCCCCCTTCGTCTGAGCACGCAACGAAATGCTACACATCTCCAACCATTTTCTTTCTTTCTTTAAAAAAAAAAAAAAAAAAAAGTTTTGGTCTTGAATCGCATAGCAAGTTGCTAACTAGCAGGGCAAACCGAAGCACCGCAAGGCTCTCTCCACAGACAGAGAGACGCCAACGCGGTTCTGTGATGCTACATTCAGCTGGCGTCCGCGTTCACATATAGAGCGTACAACTTCCCAGGAATTCACGTGCGGACCAGTAAAACGGCGGTTGTGGCGGTTTGCGTTGGGGGGGGGGGGGGGGGGGGGGGGGGTTCAGCCCTTTTAATACTTTTGCATTGCAGCTCTGGCACATTACCGATTCCGTTACTCAACTATTAACATTTACACATAACAGAAACTTACCATTAAAGGCCTACACTGCAAACCTGAACATTACACTCAAGTCTTCCACTGGAGATTGAAATCGCGTGTAGCCAGCTCTGGGCCGTGTAAATCTTTTCCGCAGGCACACTGGCATTGCTATTGCTTCGATTGTTTTGCGTACCCGTTTGTCCCAAGATGCCAGCTGACGGTTGCTAACGCGATGTAGTTACTGACCTTTGTTTGACCCGGATATGAAAAACGTGAAAGCTTGGCAACTGGCCCGGATTTACGCTATTGAACTTGCCACAGTGCGGCCTAAATTTATTGTTGACTCGACCGCCATACTTTAACGAACATTCTCTCCTTTTCAACGTGTCCCCTCTGCCTTCCTTTCACACCCTCTTAAAAAAAGGTCAGAGGAACTAGTACGAAACCCTGAGATATCTTTTAATTGAAACGCTAAAGCCTTTTTCTAAAACTCTACCCACAGACTCGACTCTCACCAACAGGTCAGTCAACGATCACATTCCGTGCGCCGTGGGATCATATCTACCAGCTGCAATACCTCCTTTTCCCTTCACAGTGGAATACTCAAAATTTCGTAAAACAATGCAGTCCGTAAGGCCTGACTCTGCCTCCGCTCCAGCCTCTTCTAAGGTAGTGTTCAAAAACCTGACCAACGGCATGCAGAACTTGCCACACAGAGGCGCTGCTCAAGAAACGAGTGCACGTATAAAATTATGAAGGGATACAAATATATATATGTATATATATATATAATAAATGTTTATGCATATAAAATAGTAAGAAACAATGTGTATCACACATTGACAATAGTTGCTTGTGGTGGTGTGGGCCCCACCCGCTACATGTTAAGACTGACGCCTGCAGGTTAACGGGCTTTCCTGTGTAGCAGGGCTCAAAATGGCCGCCTCTGGAGTTAGAAAGTTAGCGTAGCTATGGCAAAGGTCGACTCACTTCCTTTACAGGAAAAAAAGTAATTATTATTATTATTCTTGCTCCCCTCACTAGTTTATTTCTCAGTGAGCGAGAGCTTCAGAATCCTCTCCAGCTCCTCCTCTTCCTCCCTCCGTCTCTGCTCCTCCTCCTCCTGCGCCCGGGCGGAGAGGGAGATGGCGAGCTGGAGGTCTGAGTCTGGGCTGACGGTGGGTCCGCTGCTGACAGGGCCGACCGAGTCTCCCAGGTCCACCAGCACCCCCTCTGGGACAGACCTGGAATTGCATCCCCAGGAAAGATGGCAGCACCAGGAAGAGACGCATTAGCTAGACACACAGAAGCAATTTTGTTTTCATCACCACCCCCCCCCCCCCTCACCCCCCACCATGCCTCAATTTCAATATACCTTTCACCAGGGCTGTTGAGCGTTGATTCGCTGAGCCTCCCGTTGCTGTCAACCCAAGACGTCTCCTTGAAAAGCAAAATCAATAGGCAGATTACTGAAACGATAAAAGCGATTAGTTCACAAGCAAATAAAAGCAACAATGATTTGGCTCATCTCTTGTTGACCGTATGAGTGTTCGTTTCAGGAAACACACACAGCACATCTGACAGAGCTGACTGTAGCACAAACAACAGGACATGGATCTTTGGGACGTTTAAAAATGCAAATAACATGCAAAGGATGCTGATTGGGGCCAGAGAACTAACATCTACAGACAGGGAGAACAGACACGGGGATGTGCCACACCCACAGGAAGCTGCCGTTGGACCCTTGAGCAAGGTTCTAACGGTCGCAGAGTAAAGTAAGTAAAGGATGTGACGTGTGAGGATAGGATGTGATGTGTGTAAGCACCTATGCTAACGGCCGCAGTGTAAATGTAAGTAAAGGATGTGACGTGTGTAAGTAGCTACGCTAACGGTCGCGGTGTAAATGTAAGTGGCTACGCTAACGGTCGCAGTGTAAATGTAAGTAGCTACGCTAACGGTCGCAGTGTAAATGTAAGTTGCTACGCTAATGGTCGCAGTGTAAATGTAAGTGGCTACGCTAACGGTCGCAGTGTAAATGTAAGCAGCTACGCTAACGGTCGCAGTGTAAATGTAAGTAGCTACGCTAACGGTCGCAGTGTAAAAAGTAGTACGCTAAGTCGCAGTGTAAATGTAAGCGGCTACGCTAACGGTCGCAGTGTAAATGTAAGCAGCTACGCTAACGGTCGCAGTGTAAATGTAAGCAGCTACGCTCACCCGCATGCCTCCGTTAGCCTCCAGTAGGCTCTGGTGGATGGCGTACTGCAGCAGCTCCTCGTCGTGGTTGGACACGGGCGTGGCTCGGCTGCCCCCGCGGTGGCGGTAGTGGGGGGGCACCTCAAACACCGTGGGGCACACCTGGAATGGAGCAAGGGCTGGGGGAGGGGGGGGGGGTTGGTTGGGGTAAGAGGATTAAGGCGGGGAGAATAGAAAGAGATGCGTATACTGGCATCAACGGTGACCAAGGAACAGCCTCTACGAGGACGCCACTTGCAGTGAAAGACATGTCTTTGTTGATAATGTGCGTCTGAAATTTACAAAATAAAAAGGTCAATATCGCTTTCAACAAAACAAAATGGCATTTTAGTGTTTAGTATTTATACGTATGGTTCCATTCACTGAATGTCCACTACTGTCCATGGGAAATTTGCCAACCGTTCTGAGTGATGTTTCAAAGGAACAGTTGGCAAATGTCCCGTGGACAGTCATGGGCATTCAGTGAATGGAACCATAAATATAAATACTAAACACTAAAATGTCATTTTGTTTTGTTGAAAGAAATATGGACTTTTTTTTGTAAATTTCTTTAGTAAAGATTCCAGTACTTGAAAAATTCCAGTAGCGTGTTTTGACTGACTTGTGGTCCTGTTGCGTGTGCATTGCGTATAGTACGCTCACTTAAGCACTTCATAATAGCAGAGCCGTGGGACCCTGGAAACAAAATGGCGGCCTTACCCACGTCCTCCTCCTCCGTGGGCGTCGCGGCTGCAGACGGCGGGTTTGTGTCCAGCGGCTCTCCGGTGCTGCACCTGTTGACGTTCCCGAAGGTGATCCGGGCGTTCAGCACGTGGAAGAGCGGGATCTCTGCGAGAGAGGAAACGAGGGTCACAGGTCAGCTAATGGAGCACAGAGCGGGGTCTGACACACCGGCCAGCACACCCTGTCTGTCTGTCTGTCTGTCTGTAGCAATTTACTAATGGAGCACACCGCTGTTCCATTTGCTGCAGAGCTGTGACAGAATAATATTGCCGTAAGGAGGCAGCAAAGGACTTTAGAGACAAAGTCCTAGAAATTTGATCGGGCCAGTAATGTAACCCAAATCACCCCGCCCACACAATACATAAAATCCTTGCAATCGTAAACATGTATCTTTTTTCTACCCCATAACACTATTGAATGGCTGGCACTTACAATGGAAAAAAAAAGCGTAAAATTGAATTATGTCTCACAGACTTTTCCTGGGAAACGAAGACAAAAAGAAACAAACACTGATATGTAATTAAGTCTTATTTTTCATTGTCTGCCTGTCCAAAGTGATATGGACAGCTCAAAGTGATATGGTATTTCAGCTCACCGCATCACATTGAATGCTGCTTTATCTGTTCTTATTTTTATAATCAAAGGAGGATCAGAGGATGATTGAGGTTTTATTCAATTTCCAGGTTTTATTAAAGCCCACCGTATACAAATCAAACTGAAACACTTTCATATACTTATACACTAGGGCTGCAATATTCTATAACAAAAAAGAATTAATATCAAAACATTCGGTACTTGCATTTCAGTATGAATATTACACCAATAATGATTCAATAAATCTGTCACTTATTTAAGCATTAAAAAGGACAGCAGCTAAGGTGTCTGTGTTTAGTATGCTAAAAATTAAATCAGTGGGTGCTTCCAGCAAGAATCTAAGTCTGTTTGCCATAAGCACATGTGGGCACTAAAAGATATTCTAGAGCAGGGCTGTCCAACCATGTTCCTGGAGATCTACCGTCCTGCAGGGTTTCACGCCAGCCCTAACAAAGCACACCTCATTCAACAGCTAGAGATCTTTGTCGAGCTCCTAATTATTAGAATCAGCTGCACCAAATTAGGGCTGAAATGAAAACCTAGCCTGTAGTAGACATATCACCAGGAACAGGGTTGGGAACCACTGCTTTAGAGCTTCAGATGGTCAAAGGATGGGGTCAGTAACAATCCCAGCCCAAACCTGAGCAGCGACAGGTGAGTTCGGGTGGATTTGTCAATGCTATAGGACTGTACCTATCTTGACTGGGAATCCCGGAGGGAACTGCAGGTGACGAAGTCCCTCAGCCGGGCGAAGTGCGTGCTCGTGCGGGCCATGAGGTCGATGATGGGGGTCACCTGCTCCACCAGGGAGAGGGGGTGCTCCTCACTCATCCACAGGGTGGCCTTGAACCTGCACGTATCACAGAGCACATAGTGTACCCCCCCCAAAAAAAATACATCACAACTTGTCATCTTACACCAGGACAACATGATTTGGACCATGAATATGGGCTAAAACAGGAACCGTGCTAATCTTTAGCCAGGTAACATTAGGCTTCCGCATTCTCCCAGTTATCGTCAAGTTAATCAGATAACAACGTCCTGAAAGCTATAAACTGCCTGATTTACTAAGACCTTCAGCGTGAGCAAAAACCTTTTAGCACACGCAAAACTAGTATCACAACCGAGGACTGGTGCAAAACAAATTGACATGACCAATCACTGGTCACGTTACTGGTCTTTGCATGTGGTAAAGGTCTAGAATGCCTACGTAATCTTTCATATTTTAAGAATCATCCCTGCTGCATTTTCCATAAAGCTCTTCACAGATTCATCGGTGGTTCTGGGACGGAACGTGTCACGGCAGCCATTTTTTTTCCACGCCACTGCAGCACGCCCAATTTTCTGATGCCCAAAGGCCTTGGAATGGGACCCACTTTTGGGTTCGGATGGTGAGCTCGATGGGCCGGCCGATGTCTCGGTCCTTCAGGTCAAAGTCTGGGTCGAAGTACTCCTCGGGCGTGATGGCAGTAGGGTTTGTGGCAGTGGCGTACTCCATGGTGAGGTCCTGTTTTCAAAAGCCAACCGAAAGTCACCTCTTACGGGAAACGTCCTACTGTGAAACATGCTTATGCTTAAGTTCCCCCATATCTTAACTTGATCTTAACTTCTGTGTAGGTTTGTATTAACTGCCACTGTCGGTTGTGACAGTGATGACTTCACATCAACAATGATTGTTGACTGAACCTTCATGTATGCGCTCATACTTAGCATGCACTTAAGACCTAATACATTTTCAAAAAATATATACATTGCAGTGAAATAGAAATCAGTATATTATACAAAAACTCCTCATAATTACAAAATAGTGTAGCGTATTCCATTTCTGGATGGGACAGAGGCCACTGGGTGCAATTTAACCTGTTCAACATTTCCATACATTCCAAACATGGACCAGGAACGCTGTTATCTTTAGCTTTAAGATTTCCTGCTCCAGTGGACAAAATACTGGATTCAGTAAAAAGATATCAATATGCTAAGAATCTTTTTAAATGTGGTTATTGTATAAGGTATAAGTTTCAAAGCTACAGTATTGAGACGTTATAGATATCATTCCTGAAAGAAATGATGGAATTCTTTACCCCCTGGGCACTGAAGTGCTGCTCCACTGTTCCGAGGAGAGATTCCAGAACATTCCGCTCATCTACGCAACACAAGAAGAGATTGTTGGTGTATTAGTTCCTCTAAAGAAAATCTACTCATCCTGGGGGCATAATACTATTCAGTACTGTTATTGCACTTATATGGGAAGGGTCCTTAAACTATGTGCTGTTTGCCTCATCGTTCCCAAAGAACAAAATGCCAGGTGAGAGTAAGTGAAGAAATTATTCCGGTCTCAGGATGCACGGCAGCCATTTTGAGCCAGTACGCTCACCATCAACCAAATGAGGTGGAGAAGGATGGAGTGAGTACGGAAATTAAACTGAGGATGGATGATCTGGTGGCCAGGTCAGGAGGAACCCCCCTCGCTCTTTGTATGCCCTGGGATCTTACTGACAACAGTGGGAGGACCTCAGTCATCTCATCAGAAGCCTGTGATATATCCACCCCTTATGACCATTCTATGCTTTTCTACTGCATAGAACGCTCTAAGCATTCTATGCTTCTACTAGCATTCTGTGATTCTACTACTGAAATGAGGCTGTAAATGAGCACAGGCGTGCCGGCTCCTTACCTTTTATTCGGGCCTTCTCCTCGTCCGTGAGATGCTCTGTCCGCGTCCGTATCACCACGTTGACGTTGTTCACAGTGAAAACCTGCCAATGAAAACCCCAACGTCAGTCCCCAAGTAACCAGAGGCAGTGCAATCACTAACACTCACTAAGAAGTGTACTAATGAAGAGCAGTCCTAAAATACACCTGAGCTTATAATCATTACACATTACACAGAAGATTACATTCATTCTGATGGAAAAGGAAACAAGTAACAAACAAGAACCTCAAACCTGGATGAGCATTTCCATCAATGCAAGAAGCTTCATACACATTGCAAATATTGGTATGCAAATACATCAAACATATGCAGCTTCTGTTGACAGACGCTGGCTCCCGAGTGACTCAGCGGGGTCTCAAACGAGGGAGCAACGTTGGCAGACGAGCGGACAAATAGCGTGTCCATCTGCTCAGTATTGGTACACCGGCGTGGTGCCGTCACCTCTTGGGGGTCCAGGCATGCACACACTGCATCATCTCAGCAGCCTGTCCTGTCTGGTCTTGCACACGTTTTGCTCACCTTTGCTTCGAAACCGTTGACGACCTCCGTCTTCTCCGTCCTCCAGCCCCAAATCCCAGATTTGTTCCTGCGGAGACGAAAGCACCCGCTCTGATTTTTTTTTTTTCCTGATAAATGAAGGGCAAGGTCGTGTCCTCCATGCAAAAACTATGCAGGCCTCTGGCCAAGGTCACTTGAGCAAACACAGCCCAAGCCGTCAGCTGGTACAACAAATGCAACACGGTACATGAATTCTGGAGTTTGCCTTTTGCCGGGTGAACAGGATCCTGTCAAAGAGGTATTTGACCATCTTTCAGCAAACCATATAAAGCATTTTACATCATAAACATTTAACAGATGCTCTTATCCAGGGCAACTTACACAATTAGATTTTTAGGTGCTATCCATTCTTACAGCTCAGTGTTTAGTAATGCAAAGCATGTTGCTCAAGGGAGCAACAGCAGTGCCCCCCTGGCAACGTAACCTACAACTGCTCAGCTACAAAGGGCACTTCCTCAACCATTAGCCCTTTAAGGCGTGAGATCACAAATATGTGTTCAGAGTGTTCTTCACTGAGCATTCTGATGCTGATGTAACAGTCACTACTGGGAATTGAAAGCAACAGTGTTCTAGAACACTGACTTTTTAAAAAACTAAATTTTAAAAAATTCCAACAAAACCTGCTCTTCGAAGGGTTAAACTACACTGCTGCCATTATCTCCTACCCCTTTCTTCTTCAGCCTCCTTCTAATAACCTATTATTAAATTTCAGCCAGAGGACATTAGTCCTCCATGCCTATGTGGTATAACCTCACCGCCAATATGGCTGCCATCCTGGTACTTTAAGCTGAGGGAGGAGCCAGCCATACCTCTCAAAGGCAATGTGGCGGGTGTCCAGGTAGGTGTTGACGATGGGAGTGGTCAGTCGCTTGGCGACCTCGTGTTCGGCCGGCTGCATGGAGTCCAGCGTGACGTCCTCGATCTCCCGCGAGATGTCGAAGCGCTCCGTGTCGACGACCTCCTCGTCGTGGTTCACCTCCATCAGCTCCGTGCAGCTGTCTGTGTGTGCATCACAACACGGGCAGACGCACTTACAGTTTAGCCTTTCGGCAGATGCTCTCATACAGAGTGACTTACAGGCACTGTATTCAACTGACAGGCAAGACAACACATCACAGTCAATGGCAATAAAATTAACAAAGAGGAGGCAAGTCCGGCTGCACATTCAAATCAGGGTTATGGGACTTCTGGAAATGTGTGCCTCAATTTCTAGGTGGGACGGACAAAGCTGTCAAGACTGGGAAGTCTAGCAGGTCCTCAATCTACTCTGGATCTCCCAACTTCGCCCCCTGAGTCTCACCGTCTCCTCTGAAGATGTAACTCCTTCGACCTCTGATCCAGGTCATGTTCTCGAACCCCAGCAGCGTGGCGTCCACGCGAATGTTGGCACCGCTCTTCCAAATTCGACACACGTCACTGGGGCACACCCGTGACACCAGGGGGACTGGGAAAGATGCGGAACATGAGATGGTTCACACAAGCGCACGGGGGCCAGTAAATGCAGACTGGCTGACAAGCTCAAGGTTAACATCTAAAGTAAATCAATACTACAATCTGAAGCACAAAAACATTAGTCTTGGCTTGTCTGTGTTTGTTTTCACCTGGATACACTTCTACGCCAGCCAGCGGCTCATTTGTTTACGCCAGCTTTATTATACAACTGAAATGACTGAGACTGCTCCACAATTAGTCACAAGACATCAGTTAGGTGTGAAGCTACCAAATCCATCAGGCGACACTTACTCCAACTTGTGAACTCCCACTTCATTTCCATGTAAAAATCCGGAGACTAGTAGTGAGGGGAAAAAAAAGAGAAATTAATTAGTCAGTGCTCTCTATTTAGTCTCAACACCTGACTGAATATGTGCAGCACAACTTATTTTCCCCATTACAGCATCCCGGACCAGAACACAACCGAATGCTTGTGGCCGCTCAGAGAGGGACAACTGCAACAAGGTTTTTCCAGGAGAGCACAGAGAGCGTACTGTTTGCATCTACCTCAGGCTGCTAGCTGCGATGCTGGCATTCTCCTCTCCCCATTCTCCATTAATCTCCTCCAGTTTTTTGGCACACGTACAACAGCGAGCGACATAATTAGGTAATTTACAGATTCCGTCCACAGCCTGCTCGTAGGGAGGCTCGCTAGCGGACCGCGCGGACACGGTTTAAGAGTGACAAGGCACGGAACACTAAATCACCCGGGAAATGAGCTAAGCCATTCAGCCTGGTTCCAGTGGCACAGTAATAAAAGGGATTTACAGTACGCGAAGGCAGAGAGAGAGAGAGAGAGAGAGCGGCAGAGCAGCACCTCGCGGATTTTGGACAGCAGCTCAGGCACCCCTCCCAGGGCTGTGGAGGCTTTGAGGTAGTCCCGTCTCTGCAGTACCAGCTGTACCATCTCTGGGTCTCCAGTGCTGACCGCCTCCTGCAACGCTGTACGAAACACACACACACGCGTCCCACACACACACACACACACAGACATGCGCCCCACACACACGTGCACCCACACACACAGACATGCACCCCACACACACACGTGCGCCGCACACGCACACACAAACACATTCACACACACCAGCACACATGAATGCATGAGCACACATGCATACACACACACACAAACACCCACATGCCATTACAGAAAACAGTGATCAGATGCTAGATACCACAGAAACTTCCAGCTCAAATTTCATTCATGCACAGAGAGAGAGAGAACCAAAGCGCTTATTTGTATAATTTATACAAAGCTACATGTCACATATCCGGTTATCCCGCATGATTTCAGCCAAAAACTCAGGATCTATTAATGATAAACCTCTCAGTACCGGGAGCTATGGGGAGTGAGTGACTCCAATAATACAGTTCAACCACCAGCAAAGCCACCTCAAATGCCACATGCTAGCCTGAGAGCTGTGACTCGTACAACATCGTAAATCATTCCATGACCTACTGATGTAATCAGATGCTGGCCTCACCTGTCCATCCCTTTGCATTCTCTTTGGTTACTTCCGCATTGTGTCTCAGTAAGACTCTCACTGACTCCAGGTGTCCCAGGGAGACTGCCAGGTGGAGCGGTGTCCGTCCTCTGGGGTCAACCAGCTCTACGTTGTTCTTTGAAACGGAAACAGTCCGCAACAGTTCAGCACAATTAATGGTAGCCTTGTGAAGCAACACCAAACTTTTATATTCTTACATGGATAAACTTACAAAGCCATACGACCTGCTCCCGTCAATGTATCATTAACTTTATGGTTCAATTTTAGATAGGACGTTTTATAAACGTGACCTTTACTTTCAATGTGATGGTGGTCCTCCTATTAGACACGTAACAATGACACATGACGTACAAGCAGGTACACAATTGTATCACATGGTTCACACGCTTTAAAGGTCAAAACTGGACTGAAATTAGGTCTGAGTGGCCATGCTCAAATGCTTTTATTTTGCGCTTTCTGGAAAAACGGGACTGGGCACTTTGATGCGGGATGCTGCATCAATCAATAACACAGCTGCTACCCTACCACAGCTACGACCAAACAAGATAGCAGAACTCCAGCGTAACATATTTTTTTGAAAATCATGAATTAGTGAGTAATGTCAGTGAACGTTGATCCAGAACTAAATTACTCCAAAAAATATTAAATAAATTGGAAACCAAGTCTTAGTAAGATCTAGAGATTGGCTGCTAACTAGCTATCTGCTCACAGTAGTACTACTACCAAGATCGCAAATAAGGTAGCATGCTAACTAGCTTCAATAAAGAAAATGCAGCAATAAACTAGCTATTAATTGGCCGAACGTGCAACGAAGTAAAACTTCCTAAGACAAATTTTACATACCTTTTTCAACTCCTTTTCGAGATTCCTGTAATCATTCTCCCAGACAAAGTAATGTAGAGGAAACTTAACCCTGAAATCTTCGTTTTCGGCGGAACACATTCTCCCTCGTTGAACTAACGTTAATAAGCTACTAGCCAGCTAGTTCAGCAGCACGGTGGCATGAAACAACGTTGTACCACAAGTCTGCGTTGTAAGTTACAGTGCAGACAGCAAATCTAAAATAACACTGGAAGAAGCGTCTGTTGGCCCAACATAAAGATGGAAATGAAACGAGATACATGTAAAATATGGTGCTAACTTCTCAAAATAAAACTTTTGAAAAACAAGGAAGTGACAGGTTGAGTCTACCTTTCCGGTGGGGGTGTGTAAAATATATATGATCAATGTATGGTAAATTGTTGTGGCTCTGTTTTAGTTACGATGACTCCCTTTTAATGTTGACACAGTTTTATATACTTAGTCATATTTATATAGTGACATATTCAGTTTCAATTTAACGTACACATTTAAAATATTAAATGTGTAAAAAAGAAATATCCTGCCGTGAAAAATGATTAGTTCCAAAACACAGACGTGACCATTATTTCACTTCGGGGGAATTGCAATTACCGTTAACAATTAGTTACTCGACTCTGAACGTTTTACATATTTCTATTAATGTAATGTTTTAAAAAATTTCGAATAATAAACATAAAATTGCGTAAATCGTCGGGCGTTATGCTGCTCCCTGCCATTTCAAAGTCGTTGCCCAACTAGCGAACACTACTCTTCAGTTATCGAGTTGATGTCATCCTGTAAGATGGAGAGGAAGCAAGCTACGTAATTTATCTAAGTTACGCATCCAACAGTAACAAGCGCAATGAGATTGAGACAGCTTCCGTTTACCGGTTCCAGATCAAGCGCAAAAGCAACAGTCGTATCTTATTGAAGAATAAGACTTTTGACGTGCGTGACCCAGACCTCTGACAGGCGGCCGTCGTTGTGTCTCCTGTCTATTGAAGGGATAATACTTAATTTTACGTAAGCTTTTTTTTACGCTGTGTTTCGACTGCAGTCTTCGTTCTGCGCTAGACTTTGCCCGTATATTTATTTCCTGAATAAACACAGCCTCCGCAACAATACGCATTCATGCTGGTTAGAGTTTCCGTCATGAGAACTGCAGCCGCTGGCTTCCCGTCTCTGTTTTAGAATAAAAACGAAGAGGAAAAAAATACTGGTGGTGCTAGCCAGTTATTTTGTTGTCCTTTTTCCCCTCAGTTGGAATTGTATCGGGATAGTTTTATACGTCCGTTTTCTATCTGTCATATGAATATATAAATTAAGCAAAACATATTTTTGACCTTTTTGAAGGCCCTTTATCGGGGAAAAGGATGTCGAAGCGGTTGCGGAACAGCGAGGTTTGCGCTGATTGTAGCGTTCCAGGTAAGTGAAAAGATAGCTAGCCCAAGCTAGCAGTTTTGTTCGCTATCATGGCTAGCTAGACATAAACACGTTAAAGTATGCTAAAAGACTTGCCAATCATCCACCATTCTGTACAGTTACACAGAAATACTGACTAATTTGCTAGTCTGCTATTAATTTGACTTGCCACCGCAACTAAAAGTGTTTTCTGCTGAAATGCCCGGCTGCGTGAATATTTCGTTCGCTTAATAGTCTTTTCAACACATGGCAACATATTTAGCAGGCTAACAATGTAAATGTTTTCTAGTTTACAGTTTTAACTGGTTTTATGAGCTAACCAGCTACGAAAATTGTTTTGTTGAGAGATTTTTATTTGTAAAATGTTTTTATATGCAATGTGGGGTTAAATAGCTGGCTAGTGGTAGATGGCTATTCAGTCATTTGGCCAAGTGATTTGCTATGCCAAAGCTACGTTCATTTTAGCCTGCTAGTTATAGTTAGCTGGCTACAGCTAGTTAGCGATTTCTTAGCCAGCGACTGTATCAACGGCAATACTGAGGCACATTAAGCTATATAAATGACCAGCTGGTTACATATTACAGAATACTTGTGTTCTGCTTGCTTCACTATCTGGCTATGTTTTGTGTTCACTTCTGATTTATGGTAGCTATCAAATTGGCTACTACGGGCTCAAGTTTATTCATGGTGATGTCATGATGCAGGACGCCCAATGCAGTAGTTTGTAATTTTACAGCATGTATCTTACCTTAAGTGAGCTGTGCTAAAACGTGATGGTTGCTAGGTATCTGAATTGTACCAACTAGCTTGAGCAGTATTTGGAGGGGCACACTCGTGTTACGAGTACAGTATTCTTGGTATGCCTGGATCTAAAGGAATTAATAACAGATGGGTTGTAGCTAGCTAGCTAAATGACAGGGGGTAGGGTTGGGTCCCGGAGTCTTATAGTGCGTTTAAGTCTTGTGTAGTCGGAATGTGCTTAAAAGTCATCGTCACCCGTGGAAAACCCTTGCCCCGGGCTAGGCAAATGTCACATATCTAGGGAGTGGTAGGCTTAAGTTGAAGTGTCTGGATTGTTGAGCCTATTACGCACGAGACTCCCCACTGTCCACTGTCTTGGCACGAGCAGTGTCTGAACGCTGTGACTGCTGAGTGATGTGTACTGTCTCTGTTTGCACACCTGCACAGTGGAATTATATGTGTGGTGTGTAAAGTTAGTGCCCCGGGGGATGGGGAGGGGGGGGGGGGGGGGGGGACAGGATTGTGTGACCGGGGCTGTGCACATGGTTTGTGATTGATGGTGTGTACAGTCCAGAATTTGACTGCTGCTCAAGATGTACCTTGCTTGACCCCCCTGTAATTACGTTATGACAGACCTGGGACGGTGCAGAACCAAACTCAAGAGTGTGAGGAATGCCTGCATGGGCAAGGTCCTCTTTGTAGGACCTGGAGTTTTGTCGCAAAATAATATCCCAGCTGACACCAGTGGTATTCACTGTGCTGCTTTGCTTGTGTTTATGAAATTCCAAATGCTGCTTGGAATTTCTGGTTGGACTGCAACAGCGGGGCCAGCCCTAAAAACGCGAATGTCTGTGACTGAGTGACTGAGTGAGTGATGAAGTTACACCATTGGTCGGCCGAGCTATGAAGTTACGCCATTGGTCGGCCGGAGAGGTCCAGCCATATACTAGGTTTTGACCTGGTCTTGTTTTTACACAAAGCAAGGGGATGGGCTGTGCATTATCTGGCAGACAAGAAGTAATTTATCTCTCTTTACACTGCAGAATGGGGCTGTCCCATTGCCAAATTCCACTTTATGTTCTGTTTGGCTGACAGTAGTTGTGCACCTTTTTACTTGGGTCTAAACTATTCTTAAGTGTTGAATGTTTTTTTTAATTTTTTTAAATCCTCAAATAATTTGAGATCTGCAGTGTTGCTGATGTCACTGCTCATTGCTTTTGCATGTGCTGGACGACTGGCTCCGGTCCTGCATGCTGTGTGGCCATCTGGTTACAGGAACGGAGCTGATTGTTGTCCTGAAGGCCAGGAAAAATAACAGGATGCCCAGAGAATGAGCGGGGTTGTGCTGTTGTGTTGCACTTTTTTTATTTATTAATATGGTGTAACGCTGTAGGCCTGCGTGATCAAAATCGGAGACGTTCCCTGTTCAGGGCTTGCTTAACGCTCCGTGTGCAGTTTTAGTGACGGTAAAGGAATGCCGACCGTGACATGCAGCGTATCTTGTTGGGCTTTGCCAGAGTTTTCGTCATGCACGCGCAGGCCCCCGAAGGCTGCATCTTAGCTTCGCCGGGCCCCCACCGTTAGCCCTCCCGCCTGAGCGCTGTACGAACACGCTCGCAGAAACGCGGTAAAAAAAAAAGGGGGGGGACCGTTCAGGAATGTAAGGAGGAAAGATCGCTTTCGTTCAGCTGGCGCTGCTGGTTCCGGAGTTTGCCGCGGGTGATTAGCGCGCCGTTAGAGTAACGGCCTGGCTCTGCCTTCGCTGTCGCTATCGCTGTTACTGCGTGACGCGTCTTGATTGGTGGGCAACGGGCTGCTGGCAGGTTTATTGCGGTTCTGCGTAGCGATTCTGTTAGAGCAGCGCGCGGTCGCACTGAGACAGGATGGGTTTATTTTAGCGGCTCTCGCTGTCGTGTCGCGGGCGGGCAGGAAGGAAGGAAGACAGACAGATCTGCGCGCCAGGTGGCACGTCCCCCACCGCAGCTGTGCAGAAACATGCGATGCAGGGCGACCGGCGCGCGGGCCTGTCTCCACACTGCCTGCCTCCTGGGGGTCAGTCAGCCGATCTGTCAATCAATCATTCACCTCACACTTTATTTATGGACCATGTTTTACCCATCACACGGAGTTCAATGTGTAGCAATGACAAAAAACGCAACAGAAAAGCACCTGCAAGTAACGCAGAGCTGCTTAGATCGCAGTTGACAGTGTTGGATGCAGTACTGCGGATCTTTCAGAAAATGAGCAGGTGGTGTGATCTCCCAGGCCCCTGACTGCCACAGAGCTCACAGCCCCATGATGTGTATTCTGTAGTCTGTATGGAGGGTAGTAAATGGCTGCGATGCCTTTGTGGAGACCTGCATTGTGTTGTTGACGGAGAGCAGTGGAGCTGCGTTTGATGACCAGACCCTCTCTAGGGGTGTGCATCTGGTCACAGTGGCGGGTGATTTTGCGGTTGGTCGGTGCGTGAGGACGGTTGGCTGTCCCTTCTCACTGGAAATGAGGAACTGACAGCCCCAAAGTCACCCGGAGTCTGGTGAATTTGCACACGCCGTAACCTAAAAATAAAGGCGTCTCGGGGACGCTGGGCCCTTTGTCTCATTTTAATTTCGAGCAGGGCTGCCTAAGGGGGCGTCTTAAAACTCCGACACAGATCAGCAAAACGTTAACCAGCCCCCCCCCCCCCCCCCCGCTCTCTGTGAGCTGCTGCTTGTGTCATGTTGGCCACAGGCAACGCACGCTCGCGAACGTCTGCGGGAACAGCTGAGCTACGAGGCCCTTTAAAGGATTTTAAGCGGCGCGTGAATCGGTTTTACATTTCCGTACGTGTTGGACACGCGCTGACGGATGATAGTGAACAGTTTTAACAGTTTTTTTGCGTTTTTTTCGACAGCTCCACCCCCCCCCCCACTCCCGCTTTTCCCTGGCGCTCTCAAATTGCCCCGTGCGTGTTGGAACACGCGGTGCCTTCTGGCTCCCGAGGCCCTTCGGCCATCTGCGCCCTGATTTGCGTGAGCGAACGCGTCCCGTCCAAGGCAAACGGTCCCCCCCCCCCCCCCCCCCCCCACCCCCCTCCATTATCCTACACCCTCATCCCACAAAAAGAGACACGGGCTTCAGAATCTGCTCTACTGCAGGTATTGCGGTGATTAAGAACCGCCAGCGTCCGAACTTCCAGTTTTTCCCGCCTTTTTGTCTCGACCGTCGCGGTGTCTTCGTCCTCTCCTGTGGAAGGCGCTTTGCGCTTCGCCTCGTCTTCGAGCCACGCCTCGGAGCAAAAGAGGAAGTCGCTGGGCTGGACGACGCGGGGTTCAGAAGCAGCCCTTTCACGCTGTCCATATATGGCGATGTGTGGTTCCACTTCCTCTTTGCACTCTGTACCGCTGAAGCTCGCAGGTTTAGAAATAGAAGGCCTTGGAGCGCTTGGCACTGTTTCGCAGCTTTATTTTTTTGTGCCTTCGAGCGCATGCATGTTTTGTTAAAAGGTACATTCTGGGTTGTTTTGAAAAGGGGGTTGAAAAGCACTGTTCATTTCTAAGCATTCACTTAAAACAATCTTTTTGTTGTGCACAGATAACATTAGCCTGTGACAATTGGACCTGAAGCAAAAAAAAAAAAAAAAAAAAGACAGTGAGTTTGACTGGAGATGTGGATTAAGTGTGTGAGGCATGCTGGGAAAAGTAGTTCCTTCTGGAGCGTGTTAAAAAGAGCCGTGCAGTTGGCCTACATTTGAAGCCGAGCGGCCTGCCAAAGCCAGCCAGCCGGCCTCTGAATAATGGATGGGGGGGGAAACTGAGCGCCCTCGATTGCGCGAAAGGTTCCGGAAGCCGCTAACTCAGCGCAAAAAAAAAAAAAAAAAAAAAACACCTCGGAAAGTCTCGGTGCCGTTCTCCTCAAGTTCAGAGCTGTGTTTGAAGCTGGCGGTCAGTTATGACGTGGGCTGGTGCGAAGGTGATGTTTGTTGTGGTTCTGTGGAAACGGCGGCCCCCAACGCAGCTGCCAATACCGCTGTACTCCTGTGACGGGTTAGCCATTGAGGCTGGCGGCTAGGGGACCGAGTTCAGGTGTCAGTCCACAAACACTCGTGAGTTTTCACCGTGGCGGGGCAGAAAGCGCTTGCGGGACGTTAGCAGAGATGAATCACGGGGGTGGGCAGTCTCTTAGCAGGGGCCAAGCGCATTTGGGGACAGCGGGGGTGCTGTAACAGTATCTACTGTAACACAATGTGCCTTTTAAAGCAGGCGAAACTGAGCCTTCGGAGAGGAGGCCCCCTTTTAGTTATTTGTAGAGGGAAAGTCGGGGGGGGGGGGGGGGTCGCGCTGACCGTGTTTTTCTTTCTGCGAGGCCGTGGGTTGTAGCGCCAGCGCTGCCTAATCTCAGACAGATGCTCTCCGATCTGACTCGCATCCCAGAATCCCCCCCTTTCACAGGAAGGAAGTGCGCTCTCGCGCCACGTTCCATTTCGCCAGCGTTTTTTCACATGAAGCCCTGTCTTCTGCTGCTGGGTTGTCCTGTTGGGTTCTCCAGCTGGGTTCTCCAGCTTGGTTCCACTGCTCAGTTCGGCTGCTCGGTTCCACTGCTCGGTTCTGCTGCTCTGTTCCGCTGCTCGGTCCTGCTGCTCTGTTCCACTGCTCTGTCCTGCTGCTTGGTCCTGCTGCTCGGTCCTGCTGCTCTGTTCCGCTGCTCGGTCCTGCTGCTTGGTCCTGCTCTGTTCCGCTGCCTGGTTCTGTGTCTTCTGTGTCCCTGTGACTGGGCCTCAGCTGAAGAGTAAGGAAGGAGGAGGACGGCTCCTGCGGGATCGATTGCGCAGGACTGCAGTGAGCGCGTGCGGCGGCTCATTGATTCTCTGCCCTTGAGAAGCTCCAGAGCTGGGGAGTGGGCCGGTAGCCTGAGTGCCCCGAAGCGCTCATCGATCGCTAACGGCGCAGACGCAGGACGCTAGCACCTCGGGCTCTGATTGCGCTGCTGTGCGTTAGCGCCTTGAGCTCTGACCGCGCTGCTGTGCGTTAGCGCCTCGGGCTCTGACCACGCTGTGCGTTAGCACCTCGGGCTCTGATTGCGCAGCTGCTGTGCGTTAGCACCTCGGGCTCTGACCGTGCTGTGCGTTAGCGCCTCGGGCTCTGCTGTGCGTTAGCGCCTCGGGCTCTGATTGTGCTGCTGTGCGTTAGCGCCTCGGGCTCTGACCGCTCCGCTGTGCCTCTGTCCCTGCAGAGCCTCGCTGGGCCTCGGTGAACAGGGGGGTGCTCGTCTGTGACGAGTGCTGCAGCGTCCACCGCAGCCTCGGGCGCCACAGCTCCCAGGTGCGCCACCTGACCCACACGCCCTGGCCTCCCACCCAGCTGCAGGTACGCCTCCCTCACCCACCCCTGTACACACACACACACTTACACACACACACACACTCTCCTTTCTTCTGCTGGGCTAATCCTTTCATATCAATACTGTATTACAGCACTCTGCTGAAGAGTAGGTTTTTTTTTAATGTTTTTCTTTTTCTTCAGAATTCAGAAAGTCAGTGTTCTAGAACTCCTTCGCCTTCAGTTAATCAGGTGCGATTGTGACATCAGCATTAGAACGTTCAGTTAAGAACGCTCTCACCGCATATTTGTGATGTCACAGCTGAGTGGGTTAAGCAGGCTGCCGCTGGGGCGGCCGCTCACAGTGCAGTCCTGTGTCGCGCAGAGATAAGGCTCGCGCTGTGTCTGCGGTTCGGAGAATCAGAGCATCCGCGGTCTGGGATTAGCGCTCGCCGCCGAGGCGGGGCTTCCGGGCGCGGAGTCATCCGATCCGTTTAGGGCGACGCGCCCCGGCGCTCTGCTCGAACAGCGCTATAGATCAGCGTGTCCCCAAATAGCAGAGCTTCATTACGAATGGCAGGCTTTTTATTTAGAGCTGGCCATTTCCGCGAGGCTACAAATTAATGGCCTTTATACAAGAGAAGCCCACGCTGCAGATCATTCTGGAATGGACCTTTATATGAGTGAGATCTCATGCAGACCTGCTGGTAGAGTGTGTTTTGTGTTCTGACCTGCATCAGGGCGTTCTGACCTGCATCAGGGCGTTCTGTGTGCTGGTCTGCGTCATTCAGACCCTCGGGTTCGCGTCCGTGACGGTTGGCTTTGTCTCCCTCAGATGGTGCAGACGCTGTACAACAACGGCGCCAACTCAATATGGGAGCACTCCCTGCTGGACCCCGCCTCCATTTTGAGTGGCAAGAGGAAGGCCAACCCGCAGGACAAAGTGCAGTGAGTGTCCGATCCCCCAACCCCCCTGCCCCGGCCTCCCGCCCCCACCCCCGGCACGGTGGGACGGGCGTTTGGTGCAGACGGGATGAGAGAAGCTTCCCCCTTTTTTGGGTCCTATCTGACCAGCGCACCTCCCCCCCCCCCCCCCCCCCCCCTCTCTGTGTCCTCCTCAGCCCAAACAAGACGGAGTTCATCAAGGCCAAATATCAGATGCTGGCGTTCGTCCACCGGATGCCCTGCAGGGACGACGACAGCCTGACGGCGAAGGACCTGAGCAAGGTGAGAGAGCTCCCAGAATTCCCTCTGTTCTGGTTTAGTGACGGTGTCTCTAGCGTCCCTCATCCTGCGGGCAGCTCGTATCTGTACGGCCGGGTTTCTGAGTGTGGTTAGATTTCACCTGAGGCGAGCTCGAGGGGGAGAGAGCGTCTAAACTTAAACGTTTATAAAAATATCGTATGACGTTAATCTGCGCCAAACCGCAGCGGCTTGACTGTGGGCCTGCTTTGTTTAGACCTCAGAGCTGGTTTGGCTGAGCCTCCTGAAATGCACTCTGTGACCAGTCATCGTCTGAAGTGTGTACTAATCAGTATTTACTCATTTTGTTTTCTTTCTTTATTTCTTTTAGTAAGTATTTTTGTTTTCTTAGGTTTTTGATTGTAATTGATTGTATCGTTTTTTTAGTTTTTTTTCGGAAGGTTTCAAGGCGTTCAACACACAAGCCAGTTTGGGATCTTTTTTTACAACCACCTTTGCATATAAATTTTTTTCTCATTTGTTTTGTTCAGCCTTTTATGTACGTGTTTTTGCACACAAATAAAAAAGTAGAACTGAGCTGTTTCCGTTTCGTCATCTTCCCCCCCCAGCAACTCCACTCGAGCGTGCGGACGGGTAATCTGGAGACCTGTCTGAGGCTACTGTCCCTGGGGGCCCAGGCCAACTTCTTCCACCCGGTAAAACCCTGAACACCCCCCCCCCCCCCCCCGTCACACACGCAGCAATCGCACCCGTCCTGTCTGAGGGTGTCCCGGCTCAGACTGTGTGCTTCTATCTCCCCCCCCCCCCCCCCGCCCCTCGCCCCGTCCCGTCCCGTCCCAGGAGAAGGGGAACACGCCCCTGCATGTGGCGGCCAAGGCGGGCCAGGTGTCCCAGGCGGAGCTGCTGACCGTTTACGGGGCCGACCCGGGGGCCCCCGACTCCAGCGGCAAGACCCCCATCGACTATGCAAGGTACGGCCCCCGCCTGCCTCGTGCCGGACGTCCCGCAGAGTCGCCCCCCCCCGGCCCGCCTGCCTTGTACCAAACGGCCCGGAAAGTTACGCTGGTTTTTCTGAATCGAGCCCCTAACTGCTCGGGAGGCTCTTGTGCATGAGGATCTTCAGTCTTTGTCCTAGAGAGACGCAGGGTCTCCTGGTCTTAATGTCAGCAACCGATTCAGATGCAAAAAAAACCAAGAGACTGCTTTAATTAATCTGTAAAGAAGTGCTGACTAACAACAAAAACCAGCCGACCCCTGCGGCTGTCCCGGACCAGGAGTGACAATCAGTGATGTAGACGGACGACAGTAACAAATGAGGCGTCGGGAGGAAGTGCTCTATCTAATTCGTAAGCGTGTCCCTCGCTGACCCCCCCCCCCCCCCCGCCCCCCCCTCTCGTCTCTTCCAGGCAAGCCGGGCACCCCGACCTCGCCGACAGGCTGGTGGAGATTCAGTACGAGCTCACCGACAGGCTAGCGTTCTACCTGTGCGGGAGGAAGCCAGGTGAGGGGGGGTGGGGGGGCGCGCACGGGTGACGCTGGCCAGTCCAAGCGCGTCTGAGCTGTGGCTCTGGTTGTAACAGACCTCCTCTGTCCCTCCCCCCCCCCTTCCCTCCCTCCCTCCCTCCCTTTCAGATCATAAGAGCGGACAACACTTCATAATCCCCCAGATGGCCGACAGGTAAGGTGTGCTCTTTAAGTGTAGCGGCTTCGCGGTTTGGGGCGCGGTTTAGGGTGCGGTTTAGGGCCTGTCCCGCGGAACATCAAACGCAAGGTGGGAAGGGTGGCTGCAGGGGTGTAACACTGCTCCTCCCATTTAAAAAAAAAAAACAGAACAAAACAAAAAAAAAAACAGGCCGGGCTCAAAGCAGCGGGTGATTGGACGCTCCCCGTGTTCTGAGGAGACCGCCACATTCTTTTCGCCGGCCGAACGCTTGGCTTGAGCAGGAGGCGACAGGCGGCCCAGTTTCCCCCTTACCTGTCCGGACGCGTTTCTGGGTCAGCTGACATACCTGTCCTTACCCCCCCCCCCCCCCCCCCCCGCCCCCCCCCCCGGGAAACATTCCCTTCTAATCTCGCACGCGCTCAGGTCAAAGGATGCGCGCTTCACACACTGCCACTGCCCCAATCTGCGCCGTTTATTTTTGGGCTCACTGTAAATCCTGCTTTCAAATCTTACCCTCTTTAATCCCTGACATCTCTCTGTTTTTTGTCGCACCCCTTTTAACGGATAAGGAACATGTAAGTATGCCCTGAAGTATAGGCTTAAGATGTCTTTTCCTGTTTTTGTTTTAGAAGTGAAACGTTTTTCTTTTTTTTAATTTATTTTTTTACTTCTAGCAGTCTGGATTTGTCAGAACTGGCCAAAGCAGCAAAGAAAAAGCTCCAGTCTGTAAGTATTTTGTCGAAGGCCATTTTCAAGACCATAATGCCGTGCGGTCGGATAATCCGTGCAAGGCGAGATAAGCCAGCGATCCTTTAGAGGGAAAGGGTTTTTGGATTGTAAGACGGCCAATGAGGGGATTTCAACAGAGGAAACAAATTACCAGCTGCAAACTTCTAATAGTCTGCAGAATAAAAAGTCAAGGTCTAATTCTCTCAAAAGTGAAAAACGAGTGGTGTGGAAATCTCATTATATCAACACGCTCACACAGTGAAATGAATCACAGCAGTTTTTTCTGAAGGAAATACATTTTGAACTAATAAAGAAACTTCTGGATGGAAAATTTGAAAAGTTCTAGCCTGAGAAACGTGAAAGCCCCTTGTTTGTGTGAAATGCCTGCTTTGCTCTGCGGGTAAAGCCACTGACCACACACACACACATACACATTCACACACACATTCACACATAAACACAGCACAGTACAGGATGCTGTCAACTTTCACATTCTCGAATTGTTTTCATTTCAGCTCAGCAATCACCTGTTTGAAGAGCTGGCGATGGACGTGTATGACGAGGTGGACAGACGAGAGACCGACGCTGGTGGGTCCAAACGGGACACCTTGACCGGGCGGGGGGGGGGGGGGGGGGCGTAAAAACGGCGAAGGCCTACGGCAGGGATCAGCAACTCACGGCCCTCGAGGGCCGGGTACTGCTGGTTTTCCCACCCTCCCTTTGCCTGGGAGTCGGGTGTGAAGACAGCCTGGCCAATCAGGAGCACTAATTACCCGGGAGAAAAGGAAAACCAGGGCAGGATTTGGATTCGAGGGCCGGGGTTGATGATCCCTGGTCTACGGCATTAAGCTGGACCTAGACCTCTGAACGCCGTGGTCAGGGTCTACTGTGCGGAGAGCATTCTCTATAAGTCAATAAGACAGTTTAGTGTTTTCCGGAAAATTCCTGTTTCCGAAGGGAGCCACAGGACTGTAAAAGCATTAATGGCACAGTGGAGTCATTCATGCAGCAGCTAATTGGCTGGAGCCGAATGCCATGGGGAACGACATGAAAGGAGAAGCAAAAATCGATACTTATTATGTTCCGGCTCAAAGGAAGGCTTGTTTTGCCAGTCCTGTTCGCTGCGTCATGTTGGGTTTGAATTATCTCCCTTCAGTCCAGTTCAGTTTTGACCTTTGACCCCTCCCCCCCCCCAAAAGGGAAATTTTCATGCAGCATTAAAATAGGACAAACCCGCAGGACGTAGGCTTTAAAAACGGAAAACATTGCAAGGGCAGCGAAGAGATTAAATGTTAGATATGTACATATAGTGTGTATATAGGAGTAAAATTAGTCTGTGGAGTGAGTCAGTGTCTGTTCTATTATTTGCAGTATGGCTAGCGACTCAGAACCACAGCACGCTGGTGACAGAAACGACAGTCGTGCCTTTCCTCCCTGTGAACCCTGAATATTCATCGACAAGAAACCAGGCGAGTATTTTAACCCCTCTAACGTGTGAGGTCACAAATGGGAGATTAGAATGTTCTTGGCTGTAACTGAACGCAGTTGAGTTCTAGAACAATGACTTTTGATTTTGAGGAAACATTCTAAAACAAGAAAAAAAAAAAAAAACCCTGCACTTCAAAGGGTGTTAAATCAGCCAATGAGGAACGTGCTTTATCTCACACGTACTGCAGCAATACAGGAAATGTCTTATGAGTTTGCAAAGACTGCTTGATAAAGACTATCAAGTTCGAGTTTATCAAATTTAGATCGGAAATGTTTTGGTTGTTTTCTGATAGAAAGGAAATATTATTTAGATTGTATCCATAGTGAATAATGATAGTAAAGTGAATTAACTTTATTGGTCTAATCCTATTTCTTATTCTGTTTCTTTTTTTTCCAGGGACGACAGAAGCTTGCGCGGTTCAATGCACACGAGTTTGCCACGCTCGTCATCGATATTTTAAGCGATGCGAAGCGTCGGCAGCAGGGAAATTCCGTTGCGAGCCCGAAAGGTACTGGCACCGCTCGCCGAGCTGTGTTCCTTCATTCCCGCGAAACCGAAAAAGCTCGGGTGTGTTGACTAGGACTTACCCGGGCTGCCTGCCTCTCTAGAAAACGTGGAGCTGATCCTGAAGGGCCTCGGCAGTCGCCACGGGAGCGAAGGACAGGAGGTCGACCAGCCCGACTACGACAGCGTGGCGTCGGACGAAGACACCGATCAAGACCCGCCTTCTGGCAAAGGGGACCGGACCAAGGTAACGTCCCAATGAAACAAAAGTGTTTTTTTCCCTCCCCTCCCCAAAATTCTAAGTCGGTGTTCTAGAACTCCACTGTTTTCAATTACCGGTAGTTCATTTAAGAATATTCCAGCGCTCCAGCTGGGAGTCGAACCCGCAACCTTTGCGTCACAAGCTCAGGTCCTGAACCGTCGCGCGCCTCAGTTCCCTGAAGTAAAAAAACCTCCGTCCCCCCCCCCCCCCCCCCCTCGCCCCCCGACACCGGTGTCCCCCGCAGAGCGTGGACTCGGACGTGTCGGACGGGCCGGTCACGGCGCAGGAGTTCCAGGAGGTGAAGAACGCCCTGAGCGCCTCGGAGGCCAAGATCCAGCAGCTGATGAAGGTCAACAGCAACCTGAGCGACGAGCTGCGCTTCATGCAGAAAAAGGTACCGCCGGAACTCCGCCTGCGGGGCACTAACACAGACACCTAACCCCCCGGGGGCCAATCACGCGCCGGGGGGGGGGGGGCGGGCCGCCTCTGACCCCCCCCCCCCCCCCCCCCCCCCCCCCCTCCGTCTGGACAGCCGCACACTGGGGAGTTAACAGACAGAACTGTGTTCCGGGTTAGCGCCCCCCGCTCCGCTCCTTCTGTAATGTCAGACAAAGTTGTGCAATGCATTATGGGCAAGAACCGATAGAAAGAGTCCTTGGATTTAAAAAAAAGAAAAAAAAAAGAAATTCACTGTTAAAAAAAAAAAAAAAAAAAAATGCAACATTAACCTTTTTTTTTCTTTAGAGGTTTGTTTCTAGAACAAGTGCTTCTTTCAAGTTTTGTTTCAACTGTTTTTTTTTTTTTGTTTTTGTTTTACAGTAACATCACTACAAATACTGCTGTAGTATAATATAACAGTTTGGGCGGGATAGACTTGGCCCAGCAAGCTCGAGTAGCTGTTACGCATTGATGCCAGAACCAGCAGTGTTTGCAGAAAGAGACTGTTACATCATCGCTTTGCCTTCACAACGCAAAGTGTTAGTCACAGAGTGAATGTTCAACATGTTTTTCTTATTTTATTATTATTATTTTTTTGTTGTTGTTTTTAATTTCGGAGATTTGAGTTCTGGGAATGGGCATCAGTGGATGCCGAACCATCTTAGTAGTGTTGCAGGGGTCGTACCTCATGTTACATGCCTCGTTAACTCAAATACGTTTCTTGGTACAGAACTGCCTTGTTGGAGTGAGGAGTGTGTGATAGTGAATTATTTGGGACTTTCCAAAGTGGGCACTTATGCGTCAGTGCCATCTGAGAAAGGGAAGTCCAAGCTTCTGATTTAGTTTTTATTTTTTATTTTTTATGACAGGCTCTCAGGTTTAATAAGAACAAAAGTAAAAGCTTTTGGTGTGTAACGGGAGGCGGGAACGGCTCCAGGGACGTTGAAAAATTAACGAGTTCTAAACGCGCGCGTGCTCGCCTGCACGGACCGTTAACTGGGCGGCCCGAAACCCAAGCCAAGAGCGGAAATCGGATCCGCCATTTTGTTTAGTCCTCGCTGCAACCGGAGCTGTTGTGGCCACTGGACAGCTCTTCACAGAAGTGCATTGTGGGTTTTGCGTGCGCGAGCGCGTCGGTTAGCATTACACGTATTTGCTGCGAACGTTAATTTAGTGTAACTTCAGTATTTCTGCGCAGTGGGAGGAAGCTAATGTCCGTATGACCGGAGAGTACTGACTGCTGTGTTCTCCTGCGGATCACGTTACAGGCACAAAAAGTCTTTTTAGGCTGCGCCTGGAACAATGGCAGTTTGTGACTTAAATTGAGTCTCGCAAAAAAAAAAAAAAAGAAAAGTTCCTCAATCTAGTGGCGAATCGAGCTAGTTTTTACCAAAAAGCCCTGAGATATTCCCCCACGAGGTCACATGGGCATTCCTCGGCCGTCGAAGCGTCCGTGTCATCTCAGCTGTGTGGGCTGGCGTTGTGTGTGTCGAACGTTCTGTGTGGCTGACCGTCTGAATTGGCCTGCGAGGAAGTCGCCCCTTGTGAGCAAATCAGAATCTCCCTTCCAGTTCTGTGTGCGGCCGCGGTCCAATCGACCGTCTCGTCTCATCTCACCGACCCGTCGTCGCAGTAATACTTAACCGCTGCTGATGGTGATGATTTTCCCAGCTTGCCTCTTGAACGTTCGGTCCTCCTGGGACCGGGTTTCTCTGCCTCATGAATGCCCTCCTTCCTGTTCCTGCCTGCGCCTGGCTTTGCTGGCTCGGTGTCTGTCCCTTGTCCCCCTCGGTAACCTTCGGCTGAGTGTGAGGCCTTGCTTGCTTGCACCCTTTTGCTTGCTTGCTTGCTTGCTTGCTTGCTTGCTTGACGTTTCTCTGTGCTTGAATTTATTTTTTTTTCGACGCTCAGCATGTGTAACGCTAGAAGAGAGGATGTTGTTTTTTTACCCAAAAGTACCGATTAACTTTGTTACATCTTGGACACATCGCTACAGGATAAATCGGGGTGGGGTGAAGGGGGGGGGGGGGGGGGGGGGGGGGGAGTGGTAATAAGATTTGATTCCATTGGTTCACCGGTCAAACACCTGCTTTCAGTTTGAAATTGAGCACCACAAAGTTTTGCACAAATCACACACGAAAATTTGCTTTTTTAAAGACCAGGCCAGATCACACCAGGGCAGGGCAGGGCAGGGCAGGGCAGGGCAGGGCAGGGCAGGGTAGGGCCGGGCAGGACAGGACAGGAGAGGGCAAGACAGAGTAGAGTGGGGCGGGGAAGGAAAGGACAGGACAGGGCAGATTGGGTCAGGTCGGGGCGGGGCGGGACGGGGCAGGACAGGACAGGGCAGATTGGGTCTGGTCGGGGCGGGGCGGGACGGGACAGGGCAGGGCAGGGCAGGGCAGAGAGGGGGGCACCCCGGCTCCCCCCCTGCCCCCGAAAAGCACTCCTTAGCGTATCTGCTGACCGTCTCTTCCAGCTGCACTCTCTGCAAAGCGAGAACTTCTCTCTGCGGCGTCAGGTCGCGGCCGGTGTGTGTCAGGCCCCCGGCGGGGCGGACTACCCCGACCCCTGCGGCCCCTCCGCCCTCAAGCGCCGCCCCTCCGGGCGGGGCAGCCGGCCCATGTCTATGTATGAGACCGGCTCGGGCCTGAAGCCCTATCTCCCCAAGGGAGAGGCCCCGTACCCCGAGGAGGGCATCCCCAGCCTGCAGCCCTTCCCGCCTCATGTAAGTAACACCTGCAAACTAGCCCTTTTTTTTTTGCCATTCTTTTTCTACTTCTCAATTCTCTACGTTTTTTATTTAAATTTTTCCCGCTCTTTTTTTTTTTTTTTTTTTTCGTTTTTTTTTCACTCTTCCTTTTGCCAGCTGTTTTTTTTTTTTTTTCCTCAACCCTGGTGGTTTCTGTTCCTTTTAATAGACGCGCGAACGGACCAATGACGAGCGCTCGTTTAGACGGCCGCTCGGCCCGCCCAGCTAGCGTCCCCGCTAGCGCCGCGAGATGTTCGCGGTCAGGGCGTCAGCCCCTGTGAGAACAATGCCAAGCTTGTCAATCAAACGCGCAGCTTAGTCCCGCCCCCGCCCGCTCGAGGGGGGAAGGGAGAGACGTGAGGGGCGGGGCGGGGGGGGGGGGGGGGGCACACCCCCTCTCTCTCCACGTGGGACCGGGGTGCCCCGCGTCTCGACTTTCACAATATTTCCGGCACATTCCGCGATTGCCAGCGCTTTGCCTGAGTGCTACACCGGTCGCACTTGCCTGAAAAAAGGAACAAAAAAAAAAAAAAATCATTTTTAACTCCCAGAAGGGGTGAAATGCAATGTGAGTGATTCTGGTGTAAACCAAGCGTTTTGAACATTTCTGAAGTATTGTGAAGGTTTGTACAACCCATTTCAAATTAGTATTAAACATTGTTTTTTACAAGTATTTCATTGCTTTTGTCCTTTATTTTTGTCATAAGAAGTAAGACCACGTCTCTGTTTGTGTTTATGTAATCAGCCACCCATTTTTTTTTCACTACTGTTGGAGTGAAAAGGAGTGAAATTATTTTCTGATTGTGTTTTTAGGAGGTGTTATGGAAACTAGGATTGTCACATTTATGAAGTGTTAGTCTTTCTAAGTGAGTGGAAATTAGTGCATCACAGACACTGTATTTGTCACATAAAACTGAATGCAGGTACATCTTGAAATATTGAGAGACTTTGAATGAAGGTATATATATATATTTTTTTAAAAGATAAAATGCATAGAATATATTTAGCCGCCCTGCCATCTTCATGCCCACGTGTCCCTGGCATTTTTACATCTCATTCATGTATTGTCTGTGGTGTACTGTGTGTTTTATTGTATTTGTTTGTTTATATTTGTGTTTGTTTTTGTGTTGATTTCCTTCCTCTGTTCCAAACAGTTCTGATGTAGATGGTTGCCCCCAGGCGCTAATCCAGGAACGGCCTCAGCTGTTCAGAATGGCCATTAGGGCTAGCCTAGCGACGCCCGGCTCCGTTCCTGGAGATCTACCCTCCTGTAGGTGTTCATTTCAACCCTAAATTGGCACACCTGACTCTACTAATTAGCAGCTGTTCAAGATCCCTGGCTGTTGAATGAGGTGTGCTTTGTTAGGGTTGGAGTGAAAACCTACAGGCCCTCCTGGAGCAGGGTTGGGCATCCCTGGGGATTCAACTGGTCCATCAGTACTTGGGAGCACCTTCATCTACTTTCCCCATTGGTTTAATTTTTTTTTTTTTTTTTGAGGGGGGGGGAGGGTGGCTGGGTTTCTTTTTTTTTTTGTTTTGTTTTAATTTGGTTTGAACCCTTTCTAGATCGGGAGAGGGGCTTTTGTGACCACCTCTTCATCCCTCCCCTCCTTCCCCACCACCCTGTCCTGGTCACGGGACGAGAGCACGCAAAGGGTTAAGTACCTCCTCCATTCTGGCCTGGTTCCTGGCGGGACGTGACGTCCCCCCCCCCCCCCCCCCCCCCCGCTGGCGACCTCCTCCTTCGCCCCTCAAACCCTCCCCCCCGCTCCCTTTGCATGAGTCACCACTCTGTCACCTCCTGGGCTGCCTCCACCCCTCCGTCTCTGTCCTCATCTCTCCATACCTTTTCCAGTAACTCCCATTGCTCACCTTCCCTTCCCAGAATGCAGCGTTTCTCTCTCTGAACCGACGGCTGCGGGCCGTGTCTGTTCCCAGGTGATTCGGAGCGGGTTCGATGATCCAAATTAACGAGCGGAAATTAACGAGACCTGTGATTGTACTCGTTTGTATGAGTGTTATATGTGTATGATACGATATTAGATTTGCCACTGGTTTGCTGGAAAAGTTATTGTGCGTATATGAGGTGGCAGCACGCAATCCTGTATGTGTTGGAGCACCTTGCCGTTGTGAGAGTTTGATGAACTCGTTGAACTGTCAGCTGGTTTAGACTTTTTGCAGCATCACAATTTTCATCAAGCATCAGAATTTTGTCACATTTTTTTTTCTATTCTGTTTTTAAAAAAAGATGATTGCAGTAATGTGTATGCCCTACGGTTTTTAGCACTGTCATTTAATTGTCCATGTTTCTTATTTGACTGTTTTTCCTCCTGTCAGTTGTTTTATTACTTTTCAAACTCAGTGAGTGTGTAGACCCCCCCCCCCCATCCCACCCCCCCACAGCCCGCTGCAGTGTTGGGTTATGCGCTGCGCTAGCCTGAAAGCACAGCCGCAACCCAACGGCTTGACCCAGCATGTTCGCCCACCACAGTAACACAAAGCGCCTCTCTGGTGATCCAGGAGTCTTCCTCTCTGGTTATCCTGGAGTCTTCCTCTCTGGTTATCCAGGAGTCTTCCTCTGTGACCTGTCCCGTGACGGGCGAGGGGGGGGGGGACTAATCCCTGCCCCCTTGCTCACCTATCCTGGACGGACAACCAATAACGTGACCCCACCACCATCACGTTTTCTCTGCTTGTACTGTAGGGTGCTGCGTTGCACCCCGTCCCCAGCACGGCAGAAGAGGAGTGTGTTTTGTGTTTGTGTGTGTGTGTGTTCGCACTCGGGGGAGGAGATACGGGTATGTATGCGTGTGTGCGCTTCCTGCTTGACGTGCTCCCTGCGCCATGCGACTCCCTGTTTCCTCGCGGGGGAAAGGGGACCTGCATGAATGCGACGACGCACTGAAATCTGGGGAGGGGGGGGGTTTATTACCCCCCCTCGCCCCCCCCCCCCCCCCCATGAATCATACGTACCATGTTGGGCTAACCATGTGACCCCCCCCCCCCCCCCAATCTATTACGTAATGGCGCAGAAACATCAGTTCGACGCGACACCCGAGGCACGGCCCGTTCCCTGGTGCGTCATCGCGAGGGCGCGGGCGCCCGGACACTGCCGCTCCGTGTCGCGCCGAACGCAGAGCTGGGGCATCGCCTCTGGGCTTTGAGCCGGATTACATCACAACTTCGACTCCATCGGCGGCTAATTCGGTCTAGCTAAAGGTCTTGGACTCATTTTTGTACTAAAAAAAAAAAAAAAAAAAAATGTTTTAACGTAGCCGATGAGCTGTCTGTCGGACGTCAGCGGACCGGGGCTTTGAAAGCGGAGTCGAGTCGAGGTCGTGATGTCACGCGGGCGGCGAGGGTTAGCCGCCGCCGCGCGGCGCTGGGTTTTAAACCGGACCGCGCCCGTCTTGGGAACGCTCTAAAAAAATGACACGCAGAGACACCAGCGGTGCGAGGCTGCCCTGGGACCCCTGCGTGCGTGTGTGCGTGTCTTCTGTCTGCTGCCCCGTGCCGAGGTTCTGCCCCGTGCCACGCGCGCAAGCCTGTGTTACTATCAGGAGTTCAAACTGTGAATGGAGGGCGAAGCACCTGGAGTCGCCATGTTGCTGATTCTGACCTTTGACCTTTGACTTTTGGCCATTCACCATTCTCTGTGATTTTTGTTCCTGAATAACACAACTCTGTTCTGAATGCAGAGTTATTTTCTTTCAGAGAGGGGGGAAAAAAACCAAACAAACCAAAAAAAAACAACCCCTAAACCATTTTGAACCCCCTGGATAACCCTTTTTCTGACTAACTCTGGCAGTGTAAATCATAACCGCTTCACCATGACGACACTGAGTTTCACGCCTTGCTTTGAGGTTTTGTTTGCTTGTTTCATGCAAAGTTACTTGTGTTCTTCTCTTTTCAGTCCTCATCCTTACTTTGGTCATTGCCATGCCACACAGGGCTTAATTAATCATGGGTGTAACTCAGCAGAAAGTTGAAACGGCCTAAATTTAATGCTAACATATATCGTGCACTACAAAATTGGTCCTTAATTTTTTTTTTCTTCAATTTTTGCCAGAAGTACTTCTAGGTTTTTTATTGGAGCAGGATGTTCAGCTGTATTCTATAGATTTTACATTTTTGCTGTGTCAGTTAGGGACAGTCTGTTTGTGTTCAAGTGACATGACTTTGCATAAAAACAGCTAAACATGCCCAAGATCTGCAGCATTTTTCCTGCGTTCAGTTCTGTGATTTGAAACCTTTCGTGTAAATTCTGGCAGTGCCTATTACTTTCTTTTTCTCCACGTTTTAGGCGTCCAAACTGGAGAAGCAGAGCAGCATGCCGGACAGCGACTACGACAACACGACCAACGACGCTGAGCTGGACGATTCGGGGTAGGCCTTTAAAAAAATAATAAAACAAAAACCCCGTTCTAATGTACATGGGATTCAAACCCAAAACCCCCCTCCTGTCTGTCTTCCACCTGTGCCCTTCAGAGCATTGTTGCTATGATACTGTCCTCAGTGTGAACCCCTTAAATACAAAGCATAATACTTCTGTAATGAATTCTCCCGCACTGTCAGGCTCACCTTAATTAATCAAGGCCAGTTTGGCAAAAAAAAAAAAAAGTATGAAAATGTTATTTTGGTTTACCCTGCAGCTTTCTTGCTTAAGTTAAGAGTACATGTGGGAAAACCAAAGACGTTCAAAGGCGTTTGATATTTCATGCAGTTTTAGATGAGTTCTAAAGCTATCTGAATTCCCCTAATGTATCAGAACACTGCATGTTAAGATGTGCCGCTTGATGTCTGAGATTTTGGTTGATGGAGCAGGAATGGAATTCAGATTGAGCTCTGTGTGTGGGAGTGAGTGGGACTGGCTCTCCTGTCCCTGGGTGTGGTGTTTGACGGTCTCCCCCCCCTACCCCCCCCCGCCCAGCCTGGGACGGAAGAGCAAGCTGAGGACCAGCGGCTGGCAGGGGGAGGGCTCCATCCCGGAGCTGGACGACCTGGAGGTGGAGCCGGACCCCGCCCTGCCCAGCACCGAGGACGTCATCCGGAAGACGGAGCAGATCACCAAGAACATCCAGGAGCTTCTGCGTGCGGCGCAGGAGAACAAGCACGAGAGGTGAGGGGGGGGCGGGGGGGGGCCTGGCCGGGACGGGACGGGGGGGGGGGGCGCGGGGGGGTTCAGGAGAGACCACGTTCACTCGCCCACACAGGAATCCTGGACGCGGCGTCGGAAGCCCGTCCACCAATCACAGCGCGTCCCTGCCCAGCGTGCCCCCCTCTTTGCCCCGCCCCGCCCACACCATCTGCTGAATTTCCTTTTCGCCCTGCTGGCCCCCCCTCCCCCTCTGCTCAGCCCCTCCTATGATTTACACCATCCAGCATATTCTGTTCTCTTCATGTTTCCATAAATGCGTTGCTAACGTCCTTTCATTTCTCTTTGTTGTCCCTTAGCATAGCGTTCTGTTCTGTTTGCTTTCTCTCTGTTTGTCCCTTTCGAATTTGAAGTGAGCCTTTTTTCAGTTTTCCGCCTCCCCCTATGATTTCACCTTTTCTGTTTCTCTGTCTCCCTCCTTCCTCCCCTTCCTCCCCCTCCTCCTCCTCCTCCTCCTCCTCCACCCCCTCCTCCTCCCCTTCCTCCCTCCTCCTCCTCCTCCTCCACCTCCACCCCTTCCTCCTCCCCTTCCTCCCTCCTCCTCCTCCTCCTCCTCCTCCACCCCTTCCTCCTCCCCTTCCTCCTCCTCCCTCCTCCTCCTCCTCCCCCTCCTCCCTCCTCCTCCTCCTCCTCCTCCTCCTCCCCTCCCTCCTCCTCCTCCTCTCTCCCGGCCCTCCCCCCCCGCCGCGCCCCCCCCCCCCCCCCCCCCCCGGCTCGGAGCAGGCCCTCTGAGCGGGAGGGGGTGCGCAGGCTCAGGCACAGCCTGGGCTGCTTCAGCACGCTGGTGCCCTGGGCCGAGAAGGGCCCCGCCCTGCAGCCGCCGCCGCCGCCGCCGCCGCCGCTGGGCCTCCGCCGGCCCGACCCGGCCTCCTGGTACTCCGGCCTGTGTCCCTGCCTCCCAGGCACAGTCTCCTCCTCCTCCTCCTCCTCCTGCTTCTCCTCCTCCTCTCTCGCTCCTTCGCTCTACTGCCGGGGCCTGGGCTGAAAGGCAGTGGACCTCGTGACAAAAGGGCCTCTGAGACGTGGGGTGGGGGGGGTGGGGTTTGGGGGGGGGGGGGTCTGAGTCATCGGACCGCTCTTACATGGCATTGAGTGGGGGCGAGAGACTACAACAGGACCCCTTCAGACACTGCGCTGTCCTGTGAGACTGTGTGGGCTCCTTGTCTCGAAAACTATGATTCCATCGGCTCGCTTAGCGCTGAAATGCTAAATTTGGGAAAATATTTGGGGATCTGGGGAGCGTAGTTTTATGTATCAACCCTCTGATGAGCAGATTTTCTGGAATGTTTTTTCAAAATTCTAAGTCGGTGTTCTAGAACTGTCACTTTCAATTACCAGTAGTGATTGTGACATCAGCATCAGAATGTTCAGTTGAGAACGTTCTAATCGCATATTTGTGATGTCACAGCTGAAGGGGTTGAGGGAACACTGGGGCAATTGAAATGTAATCTTGGCCACTGCCTTTCATGTACAGGCTCCAGATTATTTGTCATTGTCTACACACACACACCCCCCCCCCCCCCCCGACAGCCCATGTTCATAGTAATTTATCTTCTGTTTCTTCATGCAAACAAATCAGTCCAAACCGTCAAACAGCAAATCAAGTTGTTACAACTGATGGGTTGTAATACCACAGGTATTTTACTGTCAGTATTTAGCTTGTTCTGAACTACCTTAGAATAGCAATCCTTTAGGAGAAATAGCAGTTTGTTTCTTAGCAAATCAGTAATTACCTTCGTATTATTTTAAAAAAATGTAATTATGTGTCTGGAATTGAAGTGGTGTAGTGAATATAAGTGTAGTCCACTGATGAAATGTTCTTTTTTAGTGATTCCATTTGAAATTTGCCATAGCTGTTAATTTATTTAGGATTTAGGTCTTCACTTCAACACACATTTCAGATGGGTTAGATTAGATTTCTAGCGACGGTGGCAGGTTTCAGGGTGAAAGGGTTGCTCGCTGACAGATCACTAATCCCCCTAGATGTTGAGTTTGTGTACAGTACTAAACCCCCCCGGGAGTGAGTTCAGTCCGGTTGCCATGTTTTAACTTTTTTCCTCCCTTCCCCCCCTCTCTCCTGCAGCTTTATACCATGTTCAGAAAGAATACATGTTGCTGTGACGGAAATGGCGGCCTTGTTTCCCAAGGCAAGTACACTTGGGGGGGGGGGATGCTGCGTTCTCATTGGCTGAAACCCGAGGAGTGTTCAGATTCATGCTGTAAACGCAGAGAGGCTTTCTAATTCAGTTAAATTTTTTAGCGTAGCGCTTTTTAACAGAGAACTGTCGCGAAGGCGCTTTACACTAGAGTAGCAAGGCAAGAGACAACTGAGCAAACAGGGCAAACGCCTGGCCTGAACCCCCCAAATAGCAGGTACATAAGGTAAAAAAAACTCCCAGTGGGGAGAAGACCCTCAAACAGTGGCTGGAAAAATCTCCCCAATGGGAAGAAATCTCGAGAGGAACCCTGCTGTAGAGGGGGAGCCCATCCTCCACTGTTGAGGTGTTAGTTGCACCAGAGGTGCTTGGGGTGTATTTGCATATTCGTTGAAACAGAAAGGTATTTTTAGGCAGTGCCGTAAGTAGATTTTGATCAGGTTTTTGCGCATTGCTTTGCATATGCAATGAGAACCGCTGATTTGTAGAAGGTTGCGCAGAGGTAACGCGTTCCTGTACGGTTGTACGGATTAAAGACGCGGCGCTATTGGACGTTTTTCTCATTCCACGACGCTAGGGCGAACTGTACAGAATACCACGGGCATAACCTTTGGACTTTCTGTCTAAAATTACATGTAGGAATGAAAACAAAGGCAGAACATTATACTTTTCGAAGAATACATTTGCTTGAACACATGCACGCACGCACGCACACACACACACACCTCTGAGATAAAAGCCTAATGTTATGAGTATACACCAACTGCAACCATTTAAATCCTTTGTTGTTGACTGGAAGAGTATTCTTAATTACAGAGACTCATGAAGGCTTGCGTCTTTACATAGGAGCGCAGCCACCCTTGCTTTGCAGCTATAAATCTTGGTCTGAGTTGAAAAGCAGTAATAATCAAACCAGCAGTAATCGGCATCTGATTAGAACATCCATGAATGCTTTCTTTGTCAGCTTTCTGAGTGATGTGTCTGTGTTTGTGTGCGTGTTGTGCCTGTGTGTGTTTTTGTGTGTCTCTGTGTGTCCCTGTGTGTGTGTGTGTGCGTGCATGCGTGATTATAATGCCCTGTCTCTCTCTCTCCCTTTCCCCCTCTCTCTCCCCCTCTCTCCCTCCGCCCCTCCCTCTCCCTCCCCCCTCTCTCTCCCTCTCTCCCCCCTCCCTCCCTCCTGTCTCTCTCTCTACCCCCCTCCCACTCGCTCCCTCTCTCTCTCTCTCCCCATCCCACTCGCTCCCTCTCTCTCTCTCCGTCCCTCCTCACTCTCTCTCTCCGCCTCCCTCTCTCTCCTCTCCTCCTCTCCCTCTCTCTCTCCCTCTCCCTCCACCCCTCCCTCTCCCTCTCCCCTCTCTCTCTCTCCCCCCCCCCCCCCTCTCCCTCCCTCTCTCCCTCCCTCTCCCCCCCCCCCCCTCCCTCCCCTCCCCTCTCTCTCCCCTCTCTCCCTCCCCCCCCTCCCTCCTCCCTCTCTCTCCCCCCCCTCCCTCTCTCTCTCTCCTCCCCCCCCCCCCCCCCCCCCCCTCTCAGAAGCCGCGGTCGGAGACGGTGCGCGGCTCGCTGCGCTTGCTCACCTCCAGCGCGCACCGGTTGCAGGGGGAGTGTCGGAAGGCGGCCCCCCCGGACGGCAGCCCCGCCCCCGGCCCCGACATGCAGCTGGTCACCCAGCAGGTCATCCAGTGCGCCTACGACATCGCCAAGGCCGCCAAGCAGCTGGTCACCATCACCACCAAAGAGAACAACAACTGACCCGCGCGTATCCGCCGGGGAGGGCCCCCCCCCCCCCCCCCCCCCCCCCCCCCCCCCCCCCCCCCCCCCCCCCCCGACCCGAAGGCCTTGACGTTTCCGCTCGGTCACCAGGGTAACCAGCCCTGTGCCTGGAGATCCGCCGACCTTTTCAGTTCAACCCTAATGTGGCACACCTGACTCAACAAAGATCAGCCCCACACAGATCTCAAGCTGTTGAGCCAGGTGTGGCTTTGTTAGGGGTGGAGTGAAAACCTACGGGACAGTAGATCTCCAGGAACAGGGTTGGTTACCACTGTGCTAGGTTTAACATATATTTTATTTTGCTTTATTTTATTTTTTTAATATGTAACGATTGGAGACATTAACAATTTTCGTTGTCTTTTTTTTTTTTTTTCTATTTTCTATCAGTATTATTACTTATTTGCATGTTATTTTTTTATTTAAAAGAAAATAAAAAAAAATTAAAAAACGTACAGCTGAACGCCAGGGTGCGAAGCCCACACTGCAGCAGTGTTAAGAGGGTTACGTGCAGCTCACGCTCACGGAAAAGCAGGACTGTAAAGGGCACTGGCGTTTGTTTTCGAATGGCTACGCTTCCCCCCCCTGCCCCCCCCCCCTTCCCTGGACAGGACAGCAGGCAGAACAGCCTACAGAGGAAGACGCTTTGAAGACTTTTGAGGGGAATTCTTTTTGG
Source organism: Anguilla japonica (assembly GCA_025169545.1). NCBI lineage: Eukaryota > Metazoa > Chordata > Actinopteri > Anguilliformes > Anguillidae > Anguilla > Anguilla japonica. The sequence goes on from CM045892.1 coordinate 3,810,675, forward strand.
AATGTCCTTCAAATTCGGATAGTGGCAAGTTGGCAGCTCCTTTGGAGACCAGTTGTCTTATATGGGATCCTGCGCAGCATCGTTACCAGGCCCCGCCCCGTCTTTTCCTCCTGCCACCCCCCCCCCCCCCCCCCCCCCCACCCTCTGTGGAGATAGATTAGCCACTCAATTTTAATCTCTTCTGTTTTTACCATCTTCTGTTCTTTTTTTCCATTAGCATAAGCTGGCCCTTTGGTTGATTGTGTGCTTTCATCCAAAATATATAGGTACAGTGCGCCTTTCCAGAATCACATAGTGCCCCCCCCCCCCACCCTCCTCTCCCCATCCAGAGCTCGTGGTGGGACAGAACAAAAAAAAGCTCCTCATGTGGGAGTGAACGTCGACTTCTCCAAATGTTACCCGATACTCCGCTGTCAGTGTCCCAACACATCAGTTTGGTTTCAACTCCCGTTCCGTTCACACGGCAGCGACTTGTAAAAAAAAAAAAAAACAGAACTGGCTCTAGGACCATGGGGGGGCTAGTCCCCCCCCCCCCCCCCCCCCACACACACAAAGACCGGAACCCTGACCGAAGAAGCCGCAGACCTTCCTGCTGGTAAAAGTGTTCACTTCAGCTTATTCTGGCTACTCTGCGGTGTGCTAAAACTCCCGACGGTTAGCCGAGATGTTGCGATACCTTAAAGCCATAAGTAGTGTTATATCTCAAGTGCTAATATACCTCATGCTTTTTACAGTATTGTTCATGTCACCCCTGCACAACATTGACAAAACAAAACCACAACAAAAAAAAAACTTGGCCTAAAATTTCTATTTTAGGTTGTCACATATGTGAAAAGAGGAAGACTATTTGAGAGCCGTTTTTTCAAAAAAAAAAACTTTCTTCTACGTCTCTGCATTTAGTTCCATTTTAAGGGGGTGCTAATGGGAGAGATTTATTCAAATGCACAAAGTTCAATCCTGTGTGTCCAAACACATTTTTATTTTATTTCCTTTGCCTTTATTCCTTCCAGTGTCATTGGTCGTGCTTCGACAAACACTGCATCTTCCATTTCAAATGCACTCTCTACTTATGCTTCCTATTCGTGGATATATCAGAACACAAAAGGCCTCAAGCAGGCCACATGGGGAAAAAAAGAACTACGTATCCCAGAATCCACCAGCAACCTGTAGTACTTGTATACATGTCTGTGTATTGGTGGTGCTTTCAAGTAGAAAAGCTATCATAGTACTAGATATGGTGCCATATTCTTTGAACTTTCAGTTTTATGCCTAGGGTCGTATTTGTGCGGTTAGTCAGTCGCAAATCTGGTTAAAGCTTCTAATGTTTTTTTTTTTTTTTTTTTACTTTCTTGTGCTGCTAGGTTTTTCTAATTTGTGTGCAACTAATGGGATGGGATCTTAAGATATCCTTTTTTGTTATTCTTCCCTCCGAGGGTCTTAATCTGCACAAGGTTTTAGAGCTCAGTGTTATACTTGAAACTCACGATCAAGGAAACGTCCGTCTGTCCATCAAGTCTCTGGTTCTAAATGGGTGTGGTCTTCACGCAGGGATGTCAGTCAAGCCGTTGTCATGGCTGCAGTGGGAAAACTTGCCTTTTATTTTTTAATAAACTTAATTTATAATTGTAACCTGAACGTTTGTTTTTTTGTTTTTGACCTTTAATGTACAAACCTGTTGTAAGATTATTTTATTTGCCTTCATGTGTTTTTTTTTTGCCTGATAATTATACAATAAACCAGGCTTCAAATGAAATATTTTCTATCAACTTGTTTATGACACGTACATATATAATCCTCACTTGAATTAATTACTCATCCTGTTAAGCAAGTGTCTGAAAGAATTTTGAAGACAAAGATCGCAAAGGGTTTTGTTCTTTTTTGTTAAATGTTTATTTTAAAATCATATTTAAATATCTATTTTGAAAGAAAGCATATTACAAAAATATAAATTGGCACTATAAAACTATGCTTGTATAAACACTTCATATTGATAAATAGGCTTGACCAGTCCCTATGACTTTGAATCAAAATCATGAGTTGCGATTATTGTACAAAAAATGCAGGCTAATTATATTGTCCGTCATACAACATTTGGATTTCATTTTGTGAACAGCCATTTTAAAAATGAGTAATTGACAGTTGTACTGTCTCAGTATCTTGGTCATCGGCCCGGTCATCATGTCCAGGCTGTTCTGGGACGCCCGTGGATCTGAAAGAGAGGAAGGGACTTAGATTTGGAAGGAGACCTTTAGCCTTTAGTACAGCGTTTCTCAATCCACAGCCTGGTCTGCATAATGGTGCTTCTCAGTAATAAAATAATTTCGATAGGCATTTTTAAAAAATGGCATTTTTAACTTAACACAAGTGAATACAGCTGAAATGTGATCAAACCTCACAGCACCATAGAACGTTTTTTTGGGGATTTTTTTTACAAACAGTTTGGTTGGGACGTGCGGTCCATATGTCCGAAGGGTTGAGGACCGCTCTCTCTTGCGCTACCTTGTCCTGATAACCCCGCTGGGTCATCCTCTGGGTTTCCTGCTGTACCAGGTCGTCATAGCGATTCTGGGCCTCCCGTGCCTCCTCCTCCTCATCCTCCCTCTTGCGCTCCTCCTCCCACTGCTGCCGGCGCTGCTCCTCTATCTGTGAGGCGGACGGGACACCCAGCCCGCGCCCCAAATCAGCGGGGTTCACCCCACAATTTACAGCAAACCCCCCCCCCTCCCCCACCCAGCCAATTTAGAAGTCGGGTACAGGCTGTGCCTCTCAGAGTTTGGGGTACCTGCTGTTTGATCTCCTGCAGACGAGCCGTCCTCTGCCCCTCCTGCGCCTCCTTCTCCTGGCGCCTCGTCTCCCTCTCCCTCTCCAGCTCCTGGATCAGCTCCTCGCGCCTCCTCAGGGACTCCTCCTGGGCCTGCCGGTTCTCCTGCATCTTGAACTCCAGCTGCTGCTGCCGGCCCGTCAGCACCTGGACAGAACCGGAGATCCGTTCAGCTGTCACTGCCCCCCCACCCCCCCCTGCCCCCATTCCCTCCAACCGCCACCGGGGGGCGCCGCTCACCTCCTGCATCAGCCGCTCCCTGGCCTTCCTCTCCTTCTGCCACTCCATCTCGCGTTTCTCCCACATGCGCTGAGCGTCCTCCCTAGAGCGACACAGAGCAACGACGCCGCGGAACGTTCAAGAACGCCACGCCCGTACAACCCGCCCGGAAGATTCCGGGCCCCGACGGTCGCCTCCCCCGCCCCCGCCCCCCCCCACCTGTAGAGGATGTCGAACTCGGCCTCCCTCTGCCGCTCCACCTGCAGCTGCTCCTCGATGACGCGCTTCATCCAGGCCGCGTCGGCCACCGCCCGCTCCCTCCGGGCGCTCTCCAGCCCGCGGCCCTCCTGCTCCCCCGCCAAGAGAGCGGCCAGGATCCTGCGGTCCGCCTCCTGCGGCACGGAACACAGGGGATCCCACCAATCACGGGGGGGCAGATGAAGGCCACTCGGTTTGCATGGACAGTGGAAAGAAGAAAGGGCCCCTCCCCCCTTCCTCCAACAGGCCCCTCCCCCTTTCTCCAACAGGCCCCTCCCCCCGGTTAACTCACCAGCTCCTCCTGCACCTGCTGGGCCCGCCGCTTCAGTTGAGCGCGGTACTGCCGGGTCAGGAAGCGCCTGTCGGGAGCCAAACCGAAGGGGAAAGCTTTCAAATACTGCGCCCGGGGGACCTGACGTCGCAGAACACCCCCGCACCCCGAACCCCAAATCTCCCCTCGCCCCACGCGCCGCGCCCGTGCCTGTACCCCAGTTCGGTCTTCCTCCGGCTCTCCTCCAGTCGCCTCCTCTCCTCCTCCAGCCTCTCCAGCTCCCAGCGCCGGGTCAGCAGGGCCTCCTGCTCCCTCTTCAGCTGGCCCGCCTGAAACAAACCAACACCGACGAGCGTCAGCCCCGCCCCGGAGGCGCCATTTTGAGATCCCGCTAAAAGTCTGCGTCGCCACCCGTCCCACAACAAACCCCCCTCTTTCCAAGAAAAAAAAAAAAAACGACAAAGGAAACAAAAAAAAAAACCTTACCTCCTCCTCCCGGACTTTGAGCTCCTCCATCTGCTGCCGGAGGGCCTCCGCCCACTCCTTCTCCTCCGCTTTCTTCTTCTCCTCCGCCTGCTTCATCCTCTCCATCGCTTCCTGGCGTGTCCTCTCATACTTGTTCTCAAAGCGCTTCTTCTCTTCCTGGTCCGCCTCGTCTTGCTGAAGGTTTCAAAAGATGGGTTTTTTTTTTTGTTTGTCGTCAGTTAAGGCCGTTAAGAGAAAGGACCCCAGTACCGTCACAGTTTTGAAATTCATGTCGTGAGTAAGTACACAGGCATTTCTAATTTTATTATGATAAATAAATAAATCCTGACTACTACCGCCACCTTTACCCAGGTAAAGGAGCTCGGTCAGGTGTTTAACTGGAGGGAAAAGGTGAAACCAGGACTCGATACTCCAGATAAGAGTCTGAGACTGGATAGAGTACCAGACCCAGCGAATACTGGCCCAAGACCTCTGGCATCAGGAAATTAATTCTTAAACCTGTGGTACAACAACCGAGTCTGGGTTTCAAGGATAACATTACAACAGCCCTCTTTCAAGGTTTACCGGCCCAGACTGCATACACTCATCAATGGCCTTGAAATACAGTGAGTGTCTATTCTCTTTCTTTTAATCAAGTCTTTGTATACAACTTGTGTGCCTTCGTGTGGAGGTCAATTTGTCCGACTAAATGCTAATGAGCAAAAAAACATACAACTGAAAGGAGCTCCCCCAGGATACCGAACTTCAGAACCACCCCCCCCACGATACCAGACTTGGGGAACCCCCCCCCCCCACCCCCCCCCCCCAGACTAAACCCCCCCCCCCCCCCCCCCCCCCCCCCCCCCCCCCCCAGTGAAAAATACTTTGACATCACGGCTCCCCCCAGAGGATGACCGTACCTCCCGTTTCTCGGACCGCTGTGTCTGCCACTGGCTCACGACGTGGTCTTTGTGCAGCGCCGACTCAACCTGTCGGGACACAAGCAAGGCCGAGATTCAAAACTCTCTGCCTTTTTAAGAAAACCGGTAAAGCAGAGGGGGGGGGGAACAAAAAAAAAAACGAAATGCGTTCGTCCGAAACTCAATCTGAAGGCTGGGTTCTCAAGGTTATGTCATGGAACAATTACATCACAAGCCCCTATTGATTTCCAGATCAGGTCCGCCTTCCTTACGCACAACCTCTCAAGTTCTCCCTTCATCTGTGTCTCTTCGGTTGTACTTTTCTTTCAACACGCAAATTGTACTAGTGCCTTAACACAGCTGTGGCATCAGGTGCAACACTTAGTTGCCCAAAAAGGCAGCAAAATCGACAGTTTACTCCGCTTTTCTTTAAGGTGAAACTGAGGCTCTTCCACCAAAGCACCACGTTAAGTCAATCAGGCAATCAGGCAGAGGTAGCCCCTTCACTGACCTTTCGCAGGTCTGGGTCGTTTTTTTTCCAGTGTTCAAGCATCAGCTCCTCGGCCAGCTGCAGAAGAAAAAAAAAACAGACGATAAAGGACGTTTACTCTCAGGTTTACCACGTGTCCCAATGGACGTTGGTGTGATGCGCAGTGTGTCGCGTGGTCCGTTTATCCCACGCGCCTTTTTCCTGCGCTGTTCTCTGGCCGACTTCAGGTCGTCCACGCGCTCCATCAGCTGCGCCTTCCTGTCGGGGATCAACCCCCGGAGTTCGGCCTCCATCTGATCGCGCTCCTCCTGCAGCAGAACGCGCAGCCGTTCCCTGCGCTGTTCGAGATTTCGCTTCTTCTCCTCCTTAAGCCTCTCTCGATGATAGGCCATCATACTGCCAAGAATAGGGGGAAACAGCAAGAAAATCAACCGTCGTCACAGCCAACATGAAATGTTCTCACAATGATAACTTACTGGACGGCTTTGTCAATGATACAACATTGCCACTGCATGGCAGCAACATAGTGGGAATGTTTTGTGTCAGCTGGCATCGACGTGTTAGGGTCGCCTAGGTTAAATGTGTAGTCAGACACTTAAGTTTATGTAGTTTTTTGCCTTGACATATGCACATACTACTTTACTGTATTATGCCACACATTTCTATATTTGGCGTGGACCGCAAGAACGGCACGTTCTGCACGCGGAAACGCTTTGGGGATCCAAATCAACATAAATAGTACATGGGTGTGCTTATCCTGCTCTTTTTTTTTTTCTCACCGTCATTCAAATTAGCTGTAACAAGACCAACGCCTCCTTACAATTTGGTAATCTTAGCGGACAGATGCATTACTGCGTGCGAACAATAGTAGAGATGGGCCTATTGTAACGGCTATCCAGACAATCAATGGGTTAGTGTTACCTTTGTTGATAAGATTGACGCGAGCTCCACTGGGCCTGTTTGCTGCTCCGGACGTTCTGTTCTCTGAAGTACACCGAGTGCAACTCCCATTGCTGCCGCCAACGTGCCTCCTGCTCCCGCTGTCGCACTATCCGCTTCTCCAGCGTTCGAGTACGATTTGACCATTGTGTAGAAATCGTCGGGAGAGCCATTGATCTCAAGTATAGCTATTCGGGGGGAAAAGCTGACAATATTCTAACAATTTATGGCGAACGGCGTTAAATAAAAAAAAAAACCCGAAAAGCTAGATATATTGCTTACTATATTATTGCAACTACAACGAACGTTACCTTCAACTTGCAAGATAGAAAACTCTTAGCAGCACAGATTTTAACATACTGGTAGCTACCTCAATACGTCGTTTTTTGTTACCCGCACACATCACCGTATTCGGTGATTGTTGGGAGATAATATGTCGTGTGTTGCCGTGCTGTATTTTCAAATTTCAGTTGGAAGTTAGCTTGGAAGCAAACCGTTTACCTCTCTGCACATACAGCTTCCTGTTTCTCTTGGTTACTCTATGTGATTTCCTGGTTACGCTATGGGCCACGGTAAGGGTCAAAAAGCTGTGCGAGCATAGACTGTGCACACGCTCTCATCCACGTTGCTCGCAGTACGTCAGTTTGACATTCTGTAACTTTACCTAGCTAGATTAGCTAGCCTTGCGTTTGCTGGATGTTTCAATTATTTATTCAAGACATGAACTGATCAAAACATTTCCGCCAGTGCCACAGCTAGTGCCAGTACTGATTAAATTTATGTTTAACCCAGTGAAGTTGTTATAAAGCAATATGTGTCAAATAAAATTATTTGAATATGCAGACACGTTTATTTTGCTATCTATAACATCTAACTTATTTATACACGTATGACAAATATGGACACATGGGTAACTAAATATATTAAAGCCATATCAATCTTGCTCCCGTTAAATCTTCCCTGTATTGGGCAACCACTAATCCCCAGTCCTGTTGCAAGATCTGAATGTAGATGATTAACAGCGGGATTGATGTCAAGGTTATAGACAAGTGTCACTAAATTTATTATAAAATGCTGATATGTAGACGGATCTCTCGAGGCATCTGTTGAGGCAGTGATTGTTAAGATAGACCCGCATAAAGTTTTGAAATTGCATTTGAATTACATCTAACATGCGAAGAGCTGCACAGGCATGACATTTGCACTCCAGCTGAGAACCTGCTCGTAGGCCTACCTGTATTTTATTCCGCTTGGGTGCGCAGAACAGACAGTTTTGACTGAAGGTGCAAAGCAGTGACACTTCATCTAAATAGGTGTATTCGACTGTCCGCCATTAAATTATTCATCACGTAGAGTTAAATGTTTAATGTGGGCTAGATAGTCTTCTCTAATTGTAGCCCAAATGTCTCGCTGTTTGCGGATGATGTCAGTAACAGGGCAAAGTGAGCAAGAAACAGCTATGAACCTAAACGGTCACACAAGTTCCAAATAAAGAACCTAGAGATCCTCGTGCAGTTCATTGATTATATCGTCGTCTGTGCAAGTTCGACTGTTAACTAGCAACACATTCTTATTTATAGTTGTTTGAACATACGGGGGTTGACGTTCCCGTGTGCAAATTACTGGAAAAAGCGCTCCAAACAGCATGTTACTGCCATTAAATATTAACCTGTCAAATGCAAAACTTCGGCCACGCAACTTAAATGCCAATGCTAGAAAATTAAGTAGTTCGTTGCGTTACAATAGATAATATCTGTATGAACCACAAATTTTCTGTGACAAACCCGTACAGTAAATCTCTGAAGCGGGGCGCGCGCTTCGTTTTTTTCACGTCTGGGCGGGTTTCGTCCCTCCCACTTGTTCTGGATTGGTTACGTTTTGCCCACCTGTTGAAAATGACCAGTCCGTGTGTGGCCTTTAGGACCGTCAGTGTTTGTCGAACATCAGTAGATTTGCATTGGGTGAGTTTGAGAGTCTGACTTCGTGTGCAGTTCCGGGTTCTCTCCAAATCTTTAGCTGGCTATATTTTAAGAAGTGAGCTCGCTATATTTTAACGGTAGTTGGGGCGCCCTTCTCCGGATTCTTTAAACAATGGCGCTTCTCATGGAGCACCAATTCAGACAGCTCCCCGCCGATAAGCAAGTGGAGACCAGGCCCTTTCTGGAGTCGGTGTCGTACCTTCCGCCATTCTTTGGTAAGTTTTCACTCGCTCAGCCAGGTAGCTAACCTGCAGTCTTACCTAGTTAAAGCCGTACTAGCTCGTCGAGCGAGTTTATGCCGCTTAAGTTAACGGAGACTCGTGTATTGGGGAATGACTAGTGTTCGCTGAATTATTGTTGAAAATACAGCTATCAGTCTGACGTGTACGTTTACGTGGAGCAAAATGGCTAAGTTAGTTAGCTAACTAAATCAGTTATCTACAGTCAAGTAGTTGACTAGCCGAGTTAATTCCATGCATTTTGTTGGGTCGAGTTCGCAACGGATTTGATAACTAACTGCAACAGTTAATCTAAGTAGCTAACACAAGCGAACTGTAAAACAGGGATTGTATTTGAGAATGGATTACAAGTTTACTTTGAATACTCTTGCTTTTATCGTGTAGCTATCCAGCAGTAGTAATCAAACATGTCATTTCTATAATTGCTATAATACCCAATTAATCACAAATTAATTAGTCTATAAATTTTATCTTGGTAGCTTGCGCATTGGTATGAATTATGAGGGCAATTCTTTTAGCGCTGGGATGTAAAGGATTATTAATTAGCACTTACTGGTGATGAGGTTTATGGCTACAATGTGTTTGTGACAGTCGTGTTGGCAACAGCTTCTCTAAATACGTCTCCTGTGTTTACTATAACCGGTAAGGGTGGTCATTCGGCAACTTGTTTAGTAAGCAAACCATCCTGATCCCTTCACAAACACGACAGATAAAGCGTGTGACTTTTTACTCGCTATCAGTTATCTTGCGTGGGATCAATGTTTGGGATTAAAATAATTGTTATTAAATGAACCGACACACAAACAAAGTCTAGTTATGGCCTGTCTCATCCTTACAAAATATAGTCTTTTGTATATTTGTATTTGAATTTCTGTATACTTTATACTTTTATTTATGCAAGAGGTCCCTCCCACTCTCTATATATACTGTCTATAGATATCTGTTGCCATATTATTAACGAGGACATTATGATTGTGCTTGGGTTCAAAAGCCTGTTCTGCCTCATTTTCTTTTATATTTGTGATATTTGTGTTAGATATACAGTGTACTCTTTCTGCCCAAATCACTAATTTCCCATATATTATGGTATTAAAGATTGAAATGTATGTGTTACATTATGTTACACTTGCACCTAAGGCATACAAGAGTGGAATATAACCTGCTAATTTATCCTACTGATTTTTGTTTGAGGAAAGAAAAAAAAAAAGACAGTGGGTTAGTCTGCATCTTATCAAATCCCCTGCTCTGCTTACAGCTAGCAAAATAAAACCTTGTAAAACTCCAAGGGTGTATGTGTTTAGACAGAGATGGCCTGTAGGCGTGGCATCCCCAAGGATGCTTTTACAGAGACATGCCAAATGTGTCGCCTGCACAGAGGCTGATTCACGGACGTTTATAGTCAGCGCTTGACTTGGGTGGCACGGTTTGATGTTCTGGTTTTTACACGATGCCTGACCGGCCTATTTAACACACCTGTGTGTTTGGTGTAGCCTACCTGCGAGGGACTGCTGAACGCGTGTGTAAGCCCTGAAGCTACTGTTTGTGGTATTTCCGTTGCCATGGTTCCGTAAGACAAAAGGAGGGGCGATGTAAACACCGGTGAATGTTGGGTGTCTTTGGGACACTGCGGCTGAAGAAGTCAAAGCCGGTTGCCTGAGGCTGTAGAACACTTGGCTGTGTGGAGGGAGGGGGGAGGGAGGGGGAGGGCTGGCGTGTTTGGAACTGCATACTAACGTCCTAGACCTTGATGTGTGGTCGTTAGCGCTAATGTGAAAATAATATTTTATGAAAATTAATTTTCCGCCGCCTGCTATGTTTGAGCACTCGTATCTTTCTGTTTTGCTTTTAGCTAGAGTGCAGCCTCTGCAGAAGAGTGAAACCCATTTCCAGGATCTCACGAAATTTCCCAAACCGGTTTTCTCATCAACTCATCTTGAAACTGATTTCCACTGATCTCTGGCCTTCGGGACTGTTACCTCCCCCCCCCTTAAACGCTTGCCTGAGAAAGTTGTGCAACGCGATACGCCATCTATTAAAACACTTCCTTCCAGCTCGAGCAATTATATGTCATGAGGGATTATCTTTTTGGATCGCGTTTCTTTGCAAAGCGAGTAACAAACCTTTTTGCATACATAATTTAATCTCCTGTCCTGAATTTAGGACGAGAAATTGATTAGGCCGGTGTTGAGTTGCCCTGCCCATTCAGAAGGGGTACAGCGTGCCCGGATATCATTGTAATGTGTCATTGTGCGATTCGTATGCGAAACCTTTTCCTATTGAATTTGCGAATCTGAAACACCCAAAGAGTTCCAGGTCTCAGTTGTGGATGTTGGCTGGCCTTCTTTCCACTTCATTGTTTTGTGTTGAGTCTGCTAATCACCAAACTGCCTCCCTTTTACCTTTCAACAATGCGGGAAACTGTACCCGCCCATCTCTCAATGCAAATCAGATACATTTTTTGTGTGTGTGTGTGTGTGCTGGCCTTTTTGTTTCGTGAAATGAGTAGATTTATTTGAGCGCGTTAAAAAGCGTAACATTGGAGCTGTGGTTAAGTTATGTGGTGTGCACCCTTCTTTCCAAAGCATGGAAAATAATTAGGTGACGACCTTGTATTCAAGGGAACAGAAAGTTGCCCATAAATGTGGACCCGTTCCATGTTTTTAATGAGACGGTTAAATATCAGTATATTAGTACAAATGTAGACTGTATTGGTCATTGGTGCAGTAAAGTAATCATTTGGTCAGATGCTGATGTTCTTTGTTTTGTTGTGTGAGATCGCTGGCAGTGGGTTGTGAGCCCGATGGTTTGAACGGTGCCCTCAGGGCACTTGTGGGGTGGGGGGGGGCTGCCAACGTCACTGCAATGCGTACAAAGCAGTGGCAAAATACAAAAACCGAAACGAGGCAACAGAAAAAGGGCCTGCATTGTGCGGCAGGGCTGAACAGAGAGAGGCAACGGTGTCAGATAATGAGCGCATTCAGGAAAAGTCGCTATGTTGGGCGGGGGGGGGGGGGGGGTGGGGGTGGGGGGGGGGGGGGGGTGGAATTCTCTGTAACCAGAGATGCCCTGGGCGAGCGACACAGTGTCTCACAGTCTGTCATGAACGAGATACTGTAGTCGAACCGGGGCCCTGAGGGCTGTCAACACACGCTCCCCCTAGTGGCCGTCTCGGTGTACTGCAGGTAGCCGGTAGCTTGGGTGGTCCTCCACTATCCCAAGCTGCACTGGACAAATGTACCCAGGGTTGGAGTAATTCCCTTGAATTGAAGTACCTCGAATAAAACGGGCCTATAGGCTACTGACACTGAAGGTAATGTGTCGGCCTCAAATTGTGTTCAGATAATCAGAATTTATGTCGCCGCTTTGGATTAGTTTTTTTTATTTTTTATTTTGAAAAACATTGTATTCCACAAAGTAAATGACCTAACAGTGCAGTTCCATCTGTGGTCTTTAGAATGCTATTATATTTTGGGGCCGAACGCTGAACTGAGGCAATCTCATTGATGTTATTCCCTCAGCCAGGCTATGAATCGGACCCGTGGACCCTGAAGCAGCCGGGGGTGTAGGGGGCGGGGGGGGGGGGCGGGGGGGGGGGGGGGGGGGTGGCGCGGTGCCGGTCCGGTGTTTTACGGTGCTGCTCCGGCTAAATGCCGCACCTGGAGAGACCGCTGAAAAATGGATGAGGCTGTGAGAGCTGCTTTCAGAAATCTGTCCGGCTCTCTCAGGACGGCCTGAATTATTGATCAGCTGTTTTAAGAGAGACTGGGTGGGGTGGGAAGGGGGGGAGGGGGGGTGGGAAGGGGGGGGGTGCACTATTTTAAATGGCACTAAAGGCTCAAAGAAACCTTGGTACAAAAGTAAAGATGTAAATCCTGTCAAGTGCTGTCTGCTCTAACCGTCTGTAGCCCTATACACTATGGGCCTGACTAAGATTACTAAGACCCTTTAGCATGTGCATTTTAGCACATGCAAAAACCAGTAACATGCCCAATGATTGGTCGTGGCATTTGTTTTGCAACCAATCACAAAACGTGTTATTCGTTTTGTATGTGCTGAAGGTCTTAGTAAATCAGGCCCTATGTTGTTTGTGTTGCTGTGTACATTACCCAGACCCATGTTTATTCGGGGAAGGCGATTCCTCGCTCTTTTTGTGTTGTGATTTTGGTGATCCCGCCACTGCAGTACCTCTGATTCTCTTGCCCCCCCCCCCCCCCCCCCCCCCCCCCCCCCCCCCCCCCCCCCCCCCCCCCGACAGACTGCCTGGGCTCCACGGTCTTCGCTCCGGTCAAAGCGGACATTGCTGGAAACATCACGGTAAGCCCCCCCGGCTCTGTCTGAAACTCATACTGTAAGTCACCTAGGGCTGTTCTGTGAGAGAGTAAAACTCAGGGAAACGCTTTGATTCGGACATCGGTAACCTGTGGGTTTATTTGCTCTGGAGGTCCTTTGGTACGTGCGGTTAAAATCTGTCATTGGACTTTGTTTTCAGATTCTCAACCCTATTTGAGATGGTTTGTGTCAAGGCAGTAGAAAGATAAACTGCTGATAATTTCTTTTTTTGACAACACGCTGTACAAAGTGCCATTTAGACATGATGGACAGAAAAGTGAGTGGGTAATCATTAGTGGCTTGCTTTGTGAAGTGTACTGTGACAAATTCTTTGTAAATCTGCCATATAAATGTATGCGATTTAGATTTTTTTTGTTTAGTGATGTCCATTTCTCAGGGAGAAAAAAAAAAAAAAAAAAAAAAAATCTGTCTTTCTCTCCAGAAAATCAAAGCAGTGTACGACAGTAACCCGTCCAGGTTTAAGACCCTGCAGCAGATCCTGGAGGCAGAGAAGGAGATGTACGGCTCTGATTGGCCCAAAGTAGGAGCCACCCTGGCGCTTATGTGGCTCAAAAGGTGGGGCAGGCCGGCGTGGGACTACATTTCCCATGAGGCTCTGCGTGGGTGGCTGTGGGCCTGACCTGACCGCCCGCCGCTGCTCTCTTCTGTCCACCAGGGGTCTCCGGTTCATCCAGATCCTGCTGCAGAGCCTCGTGGACGGCGAGAGAGACGACAGCAACCCCAATCTCATCCGCGTCAACATCACCAAGGCGTACGAGCTCGCACTGAAGAAGTACCACGGGTGGCTGGTCCAGCAGCTCTTCAAGGTAACACGTGTGTGTTAGAACGTTGATGGATGGCTAGCTGTGTAATTTTGCGTTCGATTGCTTTGTTGTTGTTTTTTTTTTTTTTTTTTTTTTTTTTTTTTGTGAAGAAACACGTTTTGAAAGAAACGCATGCACCTGCTCTCTCTGTCCTGCAGGCGGCGCTGTACGCGGCCCCCTACCGGTCGGACTTTATCAAGGCTCTAGCCAAAGGGCGGGAGGTGAAGGAGGAGGACTGCTTGGAGAAGGTCCGTCAGTTTCTGGTCAACTACACGGTCACGGTGGACGCCATCTATGAGATGTACAACAAAATGAACGCTGAGCTGGACTACAAAGTGTGACCCCCCCGTCCCGTCCCGTCCCGGTCCTCACGGCCTGTTTCACTGTCTGACCAAAGCCTTTAGCCCCCGTCCTGCCCCGTCCTGCCCCGCCCTGCCCCGTCCTGCCCCGCCCTGCCCCGCCCCGCCCCGCCCCGCCCCGCCCCACCCCACCCTGCCCCGTCCTGCCCTGTCCTGCCCCAGTCTGCCCTGTCCTTTATCCTTCGCCCCCCGCGCCCCGCCCCACCCTATTTGCTTTTATCTTTCGTCCTGCGGCTTGCCTCAGGCTGTGTGCCTTTTTGCACTTTCTTGGGCGCGGTCCGTGACCTGGTTCAGCCGAACAGATGGCCACACCCCTCTGTGTTCCCCTTTAACTTTTTCACTGGAGTGCCTTTGGCTTGAAATCTTCTGAAGAGGCGGGTAGGTGTCCTCAATGCACTGTGGCTGCACAAGGCCTACTGTAGGCTGTCCTCACTTTCGCACACGTTACATTACATTACAAGCATTACATTACATTACATTACGGGCATTACATTACAGGCATTTAGCGGACGTTCTGGTCCAGAGCGACTCACACAACATTCTACATCGCAGTTACGTTACATCCGTTTATACCGCTGGATATATACCAAAGCAATGCAGGTTAAGTACCTTGCTCAAGGGTACAACGGCAGTGTCCTACCCGGGAATCGAACCTGTGACCTGCAGGTTACAACACCAGTTCCTTACTCATTATACTACACTGCCGCCCCCCACATCCCACATCCGCACTGTAGGCCCCCAGCCCAGTGCTTTTTTACATTATATATATATATATTATATATTTATATTTTAACCTGACCTGGCTGGAAGACGCGGCAACTGGGAATATTCATCCGTTAAAAAAAAATATTTTTAAAAAAATCCTTATTAACACCAACCAGCCTTTTTTGAGGCTGTTTTTAGGAAAACCAAAACCAAAGTATTTGAACACCAAACTGTAATTAATGCCTGCCTGCCAGCCAGCCCCCCCCCCCCCCCCCCCCCCCCCCCCCCCCCCCCCCCCCCCCCCCCCCGCAACCCCAGTTCAAGAGCTTGTTAAACCGGTTTTGCCATCAGCAATGTTTTATTTATTAGTTCCTTAAGCTTTGTGACCGTTAATTTAAACCCCAGCACGCTGACCAGAAACTTACTTGAAGCTACTTTCACACACTTACAAAAATACTGTATTCAGATCACCTGGGTTTTGTGTAGGAAGGTGTGTCTATTTCTGACTGATTGAGGAATATCAATATACCTTATAGACCTGCTATATATACACTGTATGTGACAGACCTGGGTCCAATACGTATTTGTTTTGGATTCAAATACTTCTCCACGCTTTACTGATCTTGTCTGGTGCATTGGAACCAATGAACTGCTCTCAAGAAGTGCAAACCTTGCCTTCTGGTCACATTGGCAGGCTCAGTTACACCAGGCAAGAGCAATAGAGCACAGAAAAGTAATTGAATCCTAAACAAATACGTATTTGACCTAGGTCTGGTGGATATAATATGACTGAAATGTTTCAGTTGTCTTATGATTTGTGAAATTACACTGACGTGCACATGAGTAAATGGTCAGACTCTTGCGATGTTCGGTGAGGTTAAATCATGCAAAGTACTGAAGTGGTACTACGTTGTATTTACTGTCTTTTACAAAATACTGTCACGTACATGCAGTCAGTAGGACTGCCATTCCTCTATCTGAATTATGCACAGTGCTTTGTGTTTGACCTGCCTTCAATCCTGATTTTTTTTTTTTTTAAGAAAAGATGTTTTGGGGAAGTTCAGCTAAAAAAGGTGGGATTGGGTGGACTTCAACTGAATTTGGTGCTTTTGCCATCATCAACTCAAATCCACATTTCAAAGCGATGCTAATAATCGTTTGTGTTCGTTGAGGATTTCAGGAAATGAATGGATTATGTGAAGTGGTCTCCTGATGATATATATTTTTTCCATTAGATATTTATTTGGCTTAATTCTTAGCCTGGACACAAAGACTTAGTGTTAGTGGGACCACAAGATTTCAGCCTCTTTCAAAAAATGTGATTAGCTTTTTTTAACCACAGTAATGAATTTTATTTTCCCTCACTGAAGATTTCAAATTACCTTCAGAACGATAAAATAAATGGTCTTGCAAACCCGATCTCTTATTTTCAGGTAATTTCAGGTAAATATTTGCAGTGCCCCCTCTGCAGGTGATGCTCACAATGCCTTTTGCCTCCGACACCAAAGTGCAGATTTATGCCTTCTTCATACACCAGTGGAGAGTTTACATGACGTTCACCTCTTGAACAGTTACAATAATAATAATAATGATAAATAATATGTTTTGTGTTGAATGTAAGATTTTACCTCTGGCTGAATTATGCAGGACTACTGTATATCCACTGTCTGGACAAAAATAATCTGTATTTTTAATTTTTTTGTTGTTGTTTTTTTTTTTTTCTTATTCTCTTCCAATAAGTGTATTTTTAAGGTGGCTAAATGTTCGGGAATCAAATTATTCCAGTAATGTGAGGAATGCCGAATGTTCAGGAATACACACGTACAGCAGCAACACGAAAAAATAAAAAAAAAAGTCCCACCGCATGCCTTGCCTGTTACGCAGGTGTACCATGTACCTTATCAGGGTGGCTCATGGGAGTTTTCTTGCAGCATTCCGTTGTGTGCGTTTGCCTGTAAGCCGGACGTGTAGCTAAATTAAATTGATCGAATAGTTTAGCTTTTACTACCTACTGCAATGCACTGAGTGTGGCTGGGTTCTGGGTGCGTTTGTTATACTGATATTTGCTTCTGTTTCTTACTTTGCCCGATTGTTTTTGAACTTTGTCTCATCCTTTCCTGTCGATCTCAAGTAATTAATGAACAATTGTAATATTTCTTAATTTATTAATTGTCCACACATTTATTATGAATATGACCATGAGCTTATTGGGGTTGATTTTGGTGAACATGAATCTTAAACATGCTTATTCTAATGTTTTATGAATAAAACAAACAAACAACAAAAGGGCTACTTGACTGTGTTGTTCATGTTTATGAACTAATCAAAGCCATGTGATGTAATGGAGCATAGATAGCAATGTGGTGTGTGTGTGTTATGTACATGTTTGTATGTGAATGCATTTTCAATGCCAGAATATCAGTCACAAAATGTAATGGGAAAGGGAGGTGCATGCTTGCAACTCCAATAGTCATTTTATTTGTGCAATGTTATCAGATTGGGAATAACAATTTTAAAAAATACTCTATATTCATATATTTGTATGTCGTTAACCTCAATATCTGATCAATAAAAATATATGGATTTATATATGTAAAGTAGCCTATTAATGTTTCATAATTGCCTCTTCTGTGGCTTTACAGATGGCAGTACAAAAAGGGACAAGTATCTTCATCTTCAATAGCATCTCTCCATGGTTCACAATGCAGTGCCCAAACGTTTTAGTTACAGTATGCCAGCTAGCCACTAGAGGGCGATGTTCTCTAAGGTTTTACTCTAAAGACCTGTGCAGTTCAATACACACCCATGCACACTCATGTGCAGTTCAATACACTCATGAATGACTTTGTATATTGGTTTCAAAAAGGTCATACACGACGATGATCACTAAAGGAAGTATAAATAACTGAAAATAACTTGATTTAATATAAACCCGCTATGTTTTACATTAGACCACGTCAAGAGCTTGCTGTTCCCTCTTCGTACTTATGTATACCAACTCTGACGTGAACTGCAAAATGCCCAAAACTTTTTCCACGGCAAGTTTCACTGCATATCGGGACTAGCGGGGTACAAATCCCCATTTGGTGTGGACAGTCTTGGCAACCCAATTTACGTCTGTTCATTCAAGCGGCATGAAAGTATGTCGTGGCAGTTAAGTAAATGGACTGCATTTATATAGCGCTTTTATCCAAAGCGCTTTACAATTGATGCCTCTCATTCGCCAGAGCAGTTAGAGGTTAGGGGTTAGGTGTCTTGCTCAAGGACACTTCGACACGCCCAGGGCGGGGTTTGAACCGGCAACCCTCCGACTACCAGACAATCGGTCTTACCTCCTGAGCTATATCGCCCCCCGTATTTGTTTTGGATAAGTGAGACTAATTTGTACCAAAAAAATAAATAA
The DNA here is from genome assembly GCA_025169545.1 of Anguilla japonica. NCBI lineage: Eukaryota > Metazoa > Chordata > Actinopteri > Anguilliformes > Anguillidae > Anguilla > Anguilla japonica. The sequence continues at coordinate 3,828,896 of CM045892.1, forward strand.
AGAGTCACACCACATTATTGGCCCAAAATCAGTTCAATGAGAAACTGAGGTATTGAATTGCAGTTCCTTAGGCGGTACCCGGTGTTCGTTTAACGTAAGCAGAACGTGACGGTGTCGGTCAATTACCGCGTTGGTCTGTATCCCCACCCATTCCCTGGCCGAAAGTATCGGGATGTCACGGGGGCGGTGAACACACAAGCTAAAGCCGCGTTTCCACCAAATTACCCGGAACTTTTAGTCCCATGAACTACTTTTCCAGGAACTAAAAGGTTCCTTCAAACAATGGTTGCCTGAAACTTTCCACCGGGGTCTAAAGTTCCGCGAAGATTAGGCAAATTAGTTCGCTGACGTGTAAAATAGCGACGTTGTCGTCGGTCCATCTGTCCTATGATTTCTCCTGTAACCCCATACTACCACCGAAGTAGCCTACATTATTTTCTAATAACCGGGACAGCCCGGAGGGGTTTATTCCACTTATATACAACGGGTTACCAACAATAACTATATATGGTTACTTTTGTATTTATTGATTTTTTTTTATCAATTTAATCACCTGGAATTTAAATATTCTTCTGCAGCCGTTTGGGCATATTTTACCGTTGTCAAGAAAAACTGTCGTTGGTAGTTGAACTTGGACCGTTGTTATGCAACAAAAAGGATATAACAGGCCAATAGTCAGATTGTAACTGTTTTATATATCCTCTCAAGCACATTCATTATGTCTTTATGCGAACATTCACTTTCATGTCTTGACATCCGAAGCGACAGAATGCATTCACATTTCCAATATAACTGGCAACAACAGCAGAAAACATGCACACGTTGTAAACAATTTGCTGTTTGATTACTTTCTCATTGTAAATTCCATATAGGCTAATCGCAAAATGACAAGAATAGAACGAAAACTCGGACTTGTGTGAAAATTTAAATTAGCAGTGGTACAGCCACCGTTTGCTTTCCTTCGAAGTTACTGCTAGCCGAGCAGCGAAGTGTGCCCTCCAGATGCGAACCATGCACCATAAATTAGTCCATAGTCTTCCTGGTCTTTTTGTGGAATTGAAGAATGGCAGAGTAAAATTACAGCAGTCAGAGAAAGCTAAAGCGACGATTACTAGAATTAACCTGTTGTTTTTCTCTGACAAAAAGTGCGGAAGGTGATTTCCAGTTTGCTTTTACTGTATCAACAATGTGAATTACGCAGAACTACCGCATACCTCACATAACTGTATCAAACGTTTTGAGTCAATTACAACAGGCTAACAAAGAAAATCCGGAAGAAAATATTCAGCAACCGAATTAATCCGTTTGAATATTTTGGTACGTAATATGCTGTCCCAGCACGAATGCTTAGCATTTTATAAAACGAATACTAAAGCAAGAAAAGAACAGAAGAGCACACGTTATAATTCCAAGACGTTGGCAGGCTATAACCAAAACTAGGCTACTGCGCCGCATAACATACAAGTTTGATTTTAAGTTATTATGAAAATAAATTGGTTTGCGACTGCACATATTTAAACATGGCGGTTGAATTAAAACACTGCAAGTAGTCGACCAATCAGAAATTTTCAGCGCTTGCGCCCCACCCCAAAGGTTCCGGTACTTTTGAGGCGCGTTTCCACCGCAGGAACTTTACCCCGGAACTAGGAACCTTTTGAGGAACTACGTGCGTTTCCACCGCAGGAACTAGGGTCTAAATTTAGTTCCGGGGGCTTTATTTTACCTCCAAAAGGTTCCTGCTCGGGGGGTAGTACTTTCCGAAAGTACAGGAACCTTTTGGTTGGAGCTTGCAGCGCTGAACATTTCTGATTGGTCGAGTACACGCAGCATTTTTTTGTATTTATTTTCAACCGCCATGTTTGAAAATATGCAGCCGCAAACCAATTTATTTTCATAATAACTTCAAATCAAACTTGTATGTTATGCGGCGCAGTAGCCTAGTTTTAGTTATAGCCTGCCAACGTCTTGGAATTATAACGTGTGCTCTTCTGTTCTTGATTTAAAAAAAAATCAATAAATACAAAAGTAACCATATATAGTCATTGTTGGTAACCCATTGTATATAAGTGGAATAAACCCTTCCGGGCTGTCCCGGTTATTAGAAAATAATGTAGGCTACTTCGGTGGTAGTATGGGGTTACAGAATAAATCATAGGACAGATGGACCGACGACAACGTCGCTATTTTACACGTCAGCGAACTAATTTGCCTAATCTTCGCGGAACTTTAGACCCTGGTGGAAACGCAGGCAACCATTGTTTGAAGGAACCTTTTAGTTCCTGGAAAAGTAGTTCCTGGGACTAAAAGTTCCGGGTAATTTGGTGGAAACGCGGCTTTGGAAAGTACTACCCCCCGAGCAGGAACTTTTTGGGGGGTAAAATAAAGCCCCCAGAACTAAATTTAGACCCTAGTTCCTGCAGTGGAAACGCATTGAGTTCCTCAAAAGGTTCCTAGTTCCGGGGTAAAGTTCCTGCGGTGGAAACGCGGCTTAAACATGTAAAGTCTTGAAAAGCGTACCTGCATTGGTACAAAGAGTGCAGTTTGTTTTCTAGGAGGGGGAAACTAAGGAAGACACCTCCGTGCGCCAAGCACTGACGCGCGAAGTGTAGACGAAAACTGGGAGAAAGGATAACTTACGTGAAACACAGAAGACAAGGATTGAATACTAATACATATAACCTACGAACAGATTGTTTTAAAGTCTTATCTTTGTCAACGTGAAGTTCAAGTCAGGTGACGACATTCGAGTTGGCATCCGCACAAATAATTTATTGACGGCCAAGGTAGGCAGACGCGTTTCTTTTTGGGTGTGATTTGGTCTGAGTTGAGTAATTTTTTCCTATTGAAAATGCAATTATTCAGAACCCGACAAACTCAAATAGATTTACTTTGAAGAGATTATGTCTTTTTACGTAGTTATTTTCAGCCTTAAATGTTTCCACTGCTTTCAAGAGGTGAAAAGAGTTTTGTTACAAAAACACAATGTTCTGAAACAGAACTGAGGCTTGGTTAACTGTGCTATTTCTCAGTGAAGTTTAAGTAAAAAGATGAACAATTCAATGGTTTTCAATGTGGTCAAGGAGTAAGAACATACTCTTTATTGTCATTTAATAGTTTTCTTGAGTTTGTGTGTATTTGGAAGACAAAAAAATAAATATAAATAAAACAACTCTGGAAATAACGTGGCGCCATACAAGCCGAGGGAAATATATGCTTTACGTAAACACACTTTACGTAAAATCCAGTTTAAAGTTGTGTTTTGATCATGTAACTAATAGATGCAGAACCATGCCAGTCTACCATCCTGAGAAAGATGAGAAGGAAAAGAAGCTGTCTAATAGAGATGACACAGGCTGACTCTTAACGGACCCACGCGCACAGAGGGCGCCGCCAGGGATTTTGGGCCGCGTTAAAATAAAATATTCTGTTGATGTCAGTTTCAATAACTGACAAATAATAAAAGTATGAATCCTATGTTATTATATTTTTGAGGGACGCTGTCAATCAAGAATTTCCAAAAATTTAACAGGTGGTAGAGTCTTCTTACAGAGCTTCCCTACTGCAGAATAACCTTCCAAAACATACCCATCTGAATAATAAAATTACATATTTGACATTTTTTCCCTTTTTTTTAACCTTTTGCACAAAATACTTTAGTCTTAAGTATTTTGCTGTTTTTACACTGAAAGACACCTGTCAAATTTTTTGGAAATTCTTGGGACTACTAGAAAACCTGCATCTTGAGAATGAGCTTGTGAGGTTGAAGCATGTCCGGTAAATATATTTGTGCTTGTCCATGGAACACTTTGAAAGTTAGAAGCAAAAGCCTTAAAGTCAGCCCTGTACTTAACCTTCTTCTTTAATTCTTAATTCATTTGAATATATTGGGTCCTGCCACATATGATTTAAACAAAGAGAGTGCCTGTCCGCGAAGTCCAACATAATTCCGGAATCTGTCCAATAGAATCTCATTATCTCATGGTCAAAAGCTGTACTTGGGCCAAGAAGCACTTGTGTAGATAAAGAATTGCAGTGTGATGGCAGTAGTAAAGCATGGACAGCCTCGACAAGTGCGGTTTCAGAACTGCGGTTAGGTCTAAATCCTCCCTGGAAAGTTTCAAGGATATTGTTCCCGTAACAACAGCTGTCTCTAGTATCTTAGAGAGGAAACAGACTTTTGAGGAAAGGTCTAGTTTTTATTAGATCATCAGGCATTTGTTAACGATGAGGTTTCTTAGGATGAGGTTTGGGTGGCAAGGTGGCACAGTGGTTAGCACTGTTAGCACAAGAAGGAGGTTACGGGTTTGAGTCCCAGCCAGCCGGATCGTCTCTGTGTGGGGCTTGCATGTTCTCCCCCGTGTTCGCGTGGGTTTCCTCCGGGAACTCCGTTCTCCTTCCACACCCAAAGACCTGCATGTCAGGTTAGGTGCACTCCTGCCATTGCCCTTGACCAAGGCACTGGCCTCAGAACTGGAGTCAGTCCCCGGGCGCTGTGCACTGTAGCTGCCCACTGCTCCTAAGCAAATAGGAAGGGTTAAAAGCAGAGGACAGATTACCCCACGGGGGTTTAATAAATTGTACCTTAACATATCCTATCTTATAAATATTGGTTTAATAGCAGCCATCTTCAGGAACTGCAACCCGCATCCTGTTCACTGGGACGTCTTAATGATTTTAAGTTTGTGTTGACCCAGCACAGGCGGGAGTTTTCTTTAACCATTGCTGTTGGCGTTGGATCAAGCGGGCATGTAGCTGGTATTGAAAGTATAACCAGTTTGGTCAGCTCATCTGCTCCAGTAGGAATTAAATGGTGCAGCGTTTCAATCGGAAGCTTTATTCTGCAGTATCTCATTGCCGGCCTTTTCACGGGCTTTTCGGAAAAGCGATGCTCGGAGAAGAAGACGTCTGGCAGATCCGGCCTCTGATAGTCTCTAATTCCTCATTAAATAAAGGTTGTGAAGCCATTACTGCTGTAATTGAGAGTGTGACTCGCAGATTCCGGAGATTTAATTTTAGTTTGTTAGTTTGTTTACTGTGTTAATGAGAAATGTTGGGTTATTTTTATTCAGCTCAATCGGATTGTCTTATGTCTAATAAGTGAAAAAATGTTTTAAAAAAAATTCAAACAATGTCATTTTGTGATTCGGATAGATGTGAAATCATGTTTATTCAAGAACCACAGTGAAGTGAATGAATTCGTGTGTGAACACATTTATGACAAAAAAAAAATCTGTTTCAGTGGAAAAACTGCAAAATACATGATAGGAACAATCATGAGGTCAAAGTTTGAGAATGATAGGCAAAACAGTCTCCATGAATGTAAATTTTTGTCGGTTGCTTTTCCTATTTTTATTTTCCCATATTTGTGTGGCATGATCGAGATTTGCATGTTAGACCTGCAAGTGAAATAAAGGGAAATCAGTTAAATATATGAGCACTATCTCAAGGCCTGTATCGTAAGGCGCAGGACTTGGTACATGAGAACAACACGGCCCTTTTGTACGGTTGAACAGTGAACTGGCGAGTCTGGCAAGCTGGCGGTACAAAATTTCGCGACAGGTTTTGACTTGTCAGAACGGCGGCTTCTAAAACAGCGAGACTTATCTGGATGACTTCCATATCCCACAATCCCATGGCGCTTCTCTTGGGAGATTCTGTGTTGTGTCAGAGCTGCAGTATTCCAAGAGAGGAAGTCTTGGTACTGTACATCTTTGTATAGGGGGTGGCGGGGTGGGGGAGTATATACATACACAATCTTATTCTTTCCCAGTCGTATCTTATCCGAACCTTTTGTTTTGTTTGTCTTGCGGTTCAGTGTCAGGAAGTTTCAGACAGGGAATTGGTGGTGACAGCGATGATTGTTGGCTGGCTGTGTTCTCGCGGCCGAGGCTGTTTGTCCGCTGTCTCCGTTCGGCGCACAATCTGCTTTCCCGAACACCTCTGGGATGACTCACACGTCGTGCTTTGATTGCCTGAGAAAATTAAGCCCCTGGTTTTTTTGTTTGTCCGCTGAGGCTGTAAAGAAGCCCTGCTCTCTCTCTCGGGAAGAGGGTCTGTTTCCCCTGGCCAGTCTCCCCCCGTCCCCCCCCCCCCCCCCCGCCGCCAACACCCGGTGACTTTGTTTGTATTCCACTTCGGCTGACTCCAGCTCATGATGTTCTCACTGGACCAACCCCCCCCCCCCCCCCCCCTGCCCCTGAGCCCCCCCCCCCCCCCCCATGATAAACAAAACAGGCCAGCGGTGTCAGAACTTGGGGCGTATGCTGCTCTGTGCAGACGGGCGTCTGGAATGGGGGGCCCAAGCAGGAAACGGTTGTGGGAAGTGAGGGGGGGGGGGGGTTTACGTCACCTCAGTGGAGCTCTTGTACCGTGACCTCACGCCATGCTGGTGAATTATCGCTCTGTTCTCCGCACACACTGTGTGTACAGTATGGGCTGGGGACGATGCCCAGCGTCACGCCAAATCCTGTGTGGTTGACTCCAGTGGCTAAAAAAGTCTCCAACTTGTGTGTGTGCGTGCGTGTGTGTGTGTGTGTGTGTGTGTGTATGGGTCTGGGTGTGTGCGTGTGCGTGCGTGTCTGTGTGCATGCTTGTGTGTGCGTGTGTGTGTGTGTGTGTGTGTGTGTGCGCGTGGGAAAAGTTGCCCAAACCCAAAACCTGAACGTGGGACTCCTCCAGCTGAGACACATCATTCCCTCTCGCACTCACTTCCTGGAACACCACAGAGTTTCCGGATAAATAAGCAGGATTTATTTGTTTGTTTTTTTTTCCTCGGTGACGGGACGGTGCCGCTTTCTGCCCAAAGCCTTGTGTTGCCATGACACTCGGATGCCGGAGATTGAATGTTCACCAGTGAGAAATTAATTCTGCTTTCGTTCCTCTGGTATTGATGAGCGAGTAGATAACGGTGACATCTGTATCCCATTTACATTGAACGACTGCAGTAAAAGTATATGGAAGGAACTCAGCCAAATACACTTTCTTATGTAACAGGCTTTCCTGATTATAAGCACGGCCCGTAACCGAAGATGTATGAGAGTTATGCTGGCAATAAAATGAAACCAGCCGCTGAATGTATTGTGCCTTAGAATAAGTATTCAAGGAATGCCAAACATCTACAGAGAGGGGGTATATTATAAATCGAGTGGAGGTGGAATGCTGGGGTATTGTGTTTTTAAACTTTAAGTGTTATTGTTAAAATCACAAGAGCTGTGTACAGTATGGTGGAGGGAGGCTGCTCAAGATAACTGAGCAAAACATTCTGGAAGAACAGGCTGTGGCACAAGATAGTCATAGGCCCAGGGAATCTAACTGTGATCATAATAGGAGCTAGCGACGTTGGCGGGAACCTCGATAAAGACCAGCAAGCACCTACTGAACTTGCGTGGACAACCACAGTGCCAGCGTTTTTGCAAATGGGCATTACGCCAGACCCGGGTCAAATACGTATTTGCTTTGGATTCAAATACTTTTCCACGCTTTGGTGATCTTGTCTGGTGCATTGGAACCAATGAAATACTGCTCTCAAAAGTGCAAACCCCACCTTCTGGTCATATTGGCAGGCCAAAATTACACCAGGCAAGATCAATAGAGCACAGAAAAGTATTGGAATCCAAAACAAATACGTATTTGACCCGGGTCTGCACTACACCGTTCATCAACTCATTCGCATTCTCTTAACAGCTGATTCCTCACGTGGGCTGCCTTGCCAGTACGGCTCGGTAATAGAACAATTTGGTGACGCGTGTTTCTAGACGCTAACGGACCGACAGATGTGACGCTAGTGGGCTACTGCATGCTTACTAGCTGGCATTCTTCATTAATGAGCATTTTCACTCAGGCCCAATAGCGGTAATGACTGTACCGCTGCCTGCTGGGATACTACAGCATTTAGTCGGTTGTTGTTTTCAAGTTAATTTAAAAAAAGGAAGAAAAAAAAAACCTGGAGCTGTTAAAAACAAATGGTTTGATCTGCATGCCGGCCAAAAGAGCTGCAACTGTGTTTGTTTTTGCTGGAAAGACCTTCTTCTGTAAAATTGGGCACAATTGTCATTTCATTTAAATTAATGTGCATGGACAGGGGCAAACTTCCCTAAAGTAAAAAAAACTGGGGAAATGGAGTAACAATGGTGATATCTGAAGATGTGTACTGTATGATACGGCGGGCCTAAATATAAGTATCGGAAGCAGTCAGTTCCCTGACAGCAATCTCCTGTCTGAATCAAGCCATTTATAAAAAAAAATAGATAATGCCTTTTGTACAAATGTCCCTGATATCCCAAAATTGCTGTGTATCTGTATCTTATCTATTTTGGGACAGGTGTGGTTGTTCAAGTGACTGATAAGGCCATGTTGAGTCACCAATTGCTGATATTTCTGCTTTTCCTAGTCATGAAATAATGCCAGGCATCCATTACAGTTTGGCATCTTAAATACTGAGGTGGAGCAGCAGCTTATACATTTAAGACAAAAACCTGTCAACATTATACGGGTTATTAAGAAGAACATCCACAATGTATAGGCAACAGAAGACAAACAAATATACAAATATGTAAATACGCGTGGGCGTGTGTGCATGCTGGGAAATAATAATGAATAATGAATCTAATATAGTGTCTTTCTGTTTATTTAACTATGCAGATTTGTGTGCACTTCCTGGACTGTATTTTTGAAAAATGCCCTCATTACGATGGGAACAATGCCCACCAGGGCTAGTAGTTCTCTGGGACACCAAAGGGGTCCTGCTAGGGGATAGCGATAAAATGTTTGTGATAGTAATAGATAACTTTGGAGAAGCAGGAAGCTCTGTCTGACTCATAGAGTAACACTGGGTCCTTTTTTTCAGCACATGTAGTTCTTCCCATACTTTGACACCAATAGCATATCCTGAGAGAATCTAATGCTTTCACCGCAAATAATATTGGATTTAGAAAAAAATTTATTTGTCGATTCAATTCGATCGCAGGGAAACGGACGGCGTTTTCATCACAGAGTTAATGAAGTGAGATGGAAATAGCGGGGATCAGCTGGAGCTGTCAGTGTCTTTTCCCGCTAAATTGGACGGCGAGGCTAATGAGTGGAATTTGTTACCGCGATGATGGCGACGCACGCGGCATCGCCGAGTGAAACCTAGTCATCTGTCAGCGACGGCTTCCTACAAACAGCGTGGCCAAATGAGTATCGCGTTCATTAGTGCTTTGTCTCACGATACGCCGCTGTCTGTGGAAACCCAGCTGTTTTCTTGTGTCCTAAGTATGTCTGGATGAAGAAGAGAGAGAGAGAGAGAGAGAGAGAGAGAGCAACAGCATTCGATTGCAGCTTGGATGAAGCTGATTTCGTGTTTTAAAATCGTCAAAACTGTTTTGGCAATCGTAACGTAAATAGGCTATTAGAAATGTTTTGCCAATTTTGTAATGCAGCGAGTGCTTTCACTGCAAGATGTTCAATTAAAAGTACACTTGGACTAATGTGAACCCTGTTAGTATTGACTGAGCACTAAACCTTGTGCAACAGCAAAGCTCAACAAGGAGTTGCTGGAGGGCAATGCAATCTTGCAATCATGAAGCAGACTTCCGTCACGCCGTTGAGAAAATTGAAAGGCCTTCCTGGTCTAAAACAAATTTTGGGAAAATTCCACCGCTCCAAAGGTCAGGACTGGGCAGTCTGATGTCCTGTGGTCACGGGCAGCACGCCATGGGGTCAGTAGACCATAACTCTGCCCATAGGAGTGGTCACATGGGGCCAGCTCAAAGCACAGACCAGTTCCATAGCATCATATCCAGCGACCGACATGTTCCGTTCCATCATAAATGACTCTTACAGTAATTGCTGATTTTAGTTTAACTTAATTTAGTTTAGTTGAGTTTAATTTTCTTGTTCAAATGGCCCCGTAGGTGTGTTCAGGTGTCTGATCTCAGGTGATTAGTGGAACAGGAGGGGGACTGTCTGCTGTGTTGTGTTCTTGGAATCTGATTGGATGATTGCATGTGCCCCCTCCCTCACCCCTCACCCTCGCCCCTGCAGGTTCCCTCCACCTCGAGCATCCCGGGACGGTACCGTCTCGCCATGACAGAGCCGGACAAGCCCCCCACTGGCGTGGCGGGGGAGGGGGGCGAGGTCCCGGCGGAGAACGACGCCTCCTTCCCGCTGTCCTCGCTCGCCAACCTCTTCGAGAGCGAGGAGACGCCCCCGTCCGCCGCCACTGCCGCCGCCCCCCAGCCCCCCCCCAGGCCCGGGGAGAACCGGCAGAACCTGCGCATGAAGTTCCAGGGGGCCTTCAAGAAGGGGCCGTCGAACTCGACGGACCCCACGGAGTCCTCCAGCTACGAGTCGCCCTTGGTGATCGGCCCCAAGAAGGCGCCCATGGACTCGCTCTTCGACTACGGCACCTACCACCAGCCCACCAATCAGAAGCGCAAGAGGAAGATGCTGCCTCGGGGGTGAGCTTTGGGCCACAAATGTGGGGTAATTAAAAAAAAAAACAAAAAAAAAAAAAACCCAAAATGTATGAAGCAAACTTCTGGTACACTTCAGTGGAAAAAAAAATGGATTGGAGTCAATTACTCTTTAAAAAAAAAAAAAAAGAAGAAAAAAAAAAAGAAAGGTGGCTTAGGGAAAAGCTTTTGGAAATGTGTAAGGCGTGATTAAAGGTGGGGTATTTTTGAAAAATATGGGAGGGGATAATGACGGGCATCTGGCAACCCCTGGGGTGAGTTTGAAGCTGGTGCCGTGAAGCTCATTCACGCATGGATCTGCATCTGGATGTCTCTGTGGGGGGTGCTCATCTGAGTCTAATTAAGCAGGCGTGGATGTGCACTGTTGCTGTTTTAAAGTGTTTACTGTGTAGATTAATGCAGTGTTTATTTTATTTACAGACGTTGTAGACGGCCGAATATGAGAAGGTTCTGGCCATGGAAAATCTTTGATGTGTGTGCGCGTGTTTGTGTTTGTGTGCGTGTGCGTGTATGTGCGTGTGTGTGTGTGTGTGTATGTGTGTTTGTGTTTGTGTGTGTGTGTGTGTGCGTGTATGTGTATGTGCGTGTGTGTGTGTGTGTGTGTGTGTGTGTGTGTGTGTGTGTGTGTGTGTGCGTGTATGTGTATGTGCGTGTGTGTGTGTGTGTGTGTTTGTGTTTGTTTGTGTGTGTGTGTTTGTGTGTGCGTGTGCGTGTGTGTCTATGTGTGTTTGTGTTTGTTTGCGTGTGTGTGTATGTGTGTTTGTTCGTGCGTGTATGTGTATGTGCGTGTGTGTGTGTGTGTGTGTGTATGTGTTTGTTCGTGCTTGTGTGTGTATTTGTGTGTGTGTGTGTGTTTGTTCGTGTGTGTGTGTGTATCTGTGTGTGTGTGTGTGTGTGTGTTTGTTCGTGTGTGTGTGTGTGTGTGTGTATGTGTGTTTGTGTTTGTTTGCGTGTGTGTGTGTGTGTATGTGTGTTTGTGTTTGTTCGTGTGTGTGTGTGTGTGTATGTGTGTGTGTGTCCGTGGTCTCTTGGTGACCCTTCCCTTTCTGAATGAGCTCTTTTCGCGCGGCCGCTGTGCTTGCTCAGCTGTGCGGCGGGGCCGGGCGTTCGTACCCGAAGCCACGCTGTCGTAGGTGTGTTCGGCAGCGCCACAGAGAGCTGCGTTGTCGTCTGAGGTGCCGGTGAAGTAAGGTTTGAGTCGCGCCCTGTTGCCGACTCCGGTGCCGTCCCTCCCCCCCCCCCCCCCCCGAACACTGAGAGCTCTGTTTACTGTGCGGTGGAGGAGGGCGGAGGGAGCGAGCGAGTTCGGGTTCGTCATTTTTGGCACGGCCGCTCGCGTCAACAGTGCCGCCGCACGTTGCCTCGCCAACAGGGGCCTGCCGCGGCGGGGTCGGGGCGGGACGGGGCTGGGGCTGGGGCGGGGCGGGGCGGGGGTGCGAGAACAAGGTGCTCTGAACTGCGTCCAACGGCGGGGCGAAGACGGTGAAGAGGGGGTGAAAGCATCGCTTTGACTCGCCCCTGGAAGGCCGCTGGTGCGCTCATGAGGGCTCGCTTACCTTTCGGGCTTTTAGTTCACAGAACTGGTCACAGCGTGGATGCATCTGGGCTTTGCACACACACACAAACTCCTAACACGCAGGTTACGTAACCTTTTTGCAAACGCCCCTTATCCAGAGCGACTCACACGGCGAGAATCGAACCTGCAACCTTCAGGTTACAAGACCAGCTCCTTACCCATCATGCATTACATTACATTACATTACATTACAGGCATTTAGCAGACGCTCTTATCCAGAGCGACTTACATTGTATCCAGTGATACAGCTGGATATATACAGGAGCAGTGCAGGTTAAGTGCCTTGCTCAAGGGTACAACGGCAGTGTCCTACCGGGGAATCGAACCTGGGACCTTTAGGTTACAAGACCAACTCCTTAGCCATTATACTACACTGCCACCCCATACTGTACTATGCCGCCTTTCACACACACACACAAGCATATGTACAGTAACTGGATGAACACAAATGTTTTTTGTAACATCTGTATGCAACAACGAGACTTCATGTCTTTCCACCAGGTATTGGGTCCTAAAGAAAGATCGGGAAAGTCCAATTTGAAATTCAGTTATTCTGATCTGAAAATTAATTTGGTGAAAAATTAATTTGTTTAATTAATCTCGGGGTTCTCCTTCAGGAATGTGACGTGTCTGATCGTCCGCTGTGTGTGTATGTCATCAACGAACTGAGAAACCGCGCACAGCTGCGAAACACTTTTCGATTAACCGACCAGTAGCTTCCCAGAATTTCTTTGCTATTCGAACCAGGTGCTCAAGATGTTGAACTCAAAGCCAGCCTATGGAAAAAAAACCAAAAAAAAAAAAAAACCCTTTTCTTCCTGGGCATCAAGACTGCCAATACTTCTATTGCCTGGCTCTGTTCTGAATGCAGAAGAAATGTTTCTCGCTGGAAGAAGAAACATGAAAAAAAAAAAGATGAAAGATTGCAACTTGAGCTGCTCACCCGGCGATGGATATCAGCAGTGACTTTCGGGTCCTTCTCCTAACCGACTCTCCTAACCGTGCGCGTTTTGGTCTCTCCCACAGTAAGACGGAGGTCGAGCCGGATAGGAGCGTGACCCCCGACCCCCCGAAGGTGCTGAAGGTGTTCAACCGCACCATCCTCTTCAACGCGGTGTCCCGGGCCGACGCCCGGGCCCTCGAGGGCCTGCTCGAGTACCTCCTGGGCATGGACAAGAGGCTGACGGACGAGGAGTTCAAAGGTCAGATCCCAACAGAAGGAAAGACGGCAACCTGGTTGTATTTATTTAGTCATTTATTTATTTATCCTTTGTTTCACCAGTCCCATTGAGATTAAAATCTATTTTTCACGAGTGTCGTGGCCGAGCGGTTCCAGGAAATACAATTAAATCAGACGAAACAGGACAATTCAAACAGTACATAAATAAAAAAAAAAATAAAAAATAAGATTTAAGATAATGACACTTATAAACATGCCCAAATCTGAGCTACAGTGCTTTGAATCGAGTTGTTTTTATAAATCATATCTGAGGGAAAACACTGTATTTATTCAGTACATAAGACCTTTATGTTAGTGGGTGCAATATGTGTTTTTACACACGCAGGACTTTTCATGCATTGAAATGCCTTCTGTGAGCAGCATTGCATGTGATTGGTCTGTCAGGCGCCCAATCAGAAAGAGGAGGAGGCAGGGTCATTTACAGCAGGAAGTGGGAGCCTGATCTACCGTCAAGATTTAAATACATTATGTTTGGGCAAGGACCCATTTTAACGTTTTTTGTTATGGCAAGGGACATCGCTAAAATTAAAATTATTCAATGAAACAATTACAAAACGAGAGAAATTAAAATTGCCTTCCCCCGAGACCCCCTTCTCTTAGACTGAGCAGGAATACTATCAAATACCTACTCAGAATACTTAAAGAATACTGGCGAAAGTTCTCAAACCACGCCTTGTGCACTTAGGTGCCAAATGCCTGAAGATCCCCCTCACAAGAGGATTCAGGGTTCTCAGCCTACTGTTATAGGAACGGTCGAATTGGAGAGGACCTTTGGCGGACCACATGTTATTTGTCCACAAGTTACAACGTCATCAAAGTCGCAAAACGTGCTGGGTTCAGGGGACCCATTTTCTCACGGTCCGTTCAGCGCTGTGTGGCGTTTCTACGGAAACCCAGCGGACGGGAGCTTGTCATCGCAGAGAGTTGTTTAAACTCTCTCCCCTTCCCGCCAAAACTGTTGTGAGTCTGATCTAAACGGATCTGCTTGACATTAACCTAAAGTATTTCTCCCTCGCGGCTGTTATTTTCGGCTTTGTTTGAGGGAGGCCTGTGGAAGAGAAGCTATTTCAGAGCTATTGTGAGTGGGGGGGGGGGGGGGGGGGGGGGGGGGGGAGGGGGGGGTGGGGCCCAGGGATCGTTTCCTGTGATCTCTGGTGACGGGGGCTTTGACCGCATCTGACAAGTAGCAGCCAGAAGTCACGGCAAACTGTCTGTCCACACTGAAGAGTGACTGAAGAGAGAGTAGAAAGCTTTACCACTTCAACACAAATCGCAAGAACCAGACCTTCCTGCTCTCCGTGCTTGTTCTCACATTTTGATATAAATGAGCAGAAGGATTTTGAGGTGAAGATTTCACTGTTCGCCAAAACCCAGAGACTCCACACAGCGCACTTTCATTACGTTACAGTCACTTAGCGGATGATCATGCCAAACTACAATACAGGAGAAACTGAAGTGCCTTCTGGGAGCTGTAGTTCCAGACCTGTCTCACAGCATACCCAGACCAGTGAGAAAAGATTCTGCATCAGCAAAGTGCGAGCGCAAGTTAACTATGCTAACCAATATTAGGAAGAATTTTTTCACGCAGAGAGTAGTCGATGTGTGGAATAGCCTGCCAGGTCACGTAGCAGAGTCAGAAACCCTGGGGATTTTCAAGACCAGGCTTGATATGCTGTTAGAAACTATTTAGTCTGTAGGTAATCAGAGCATTAATTTAGTCAGGAAACATGGCGAGCATTGTTGGGCTGAATGGCCAGTTCTCGTCATTATGTGGTGTTGTGTTAACAACCCTATCCTTCCCTCTCTCCATCTCCTCGTCCTCTCCTCTCCCTTCCATCGCTCCCTCCCCTCTTCCGTCCAGAGCCCTCCACGGGGAAGACCTGCCTGCCCAAAGCGCTGCTCAACCTGTTCGGTGGTCGGAACGACACCATCCCCCTCCTGATGGACGTGGCCGAGCGGACGGGCAACCTGCGCGAGTTCGTCAACACGCCGTTCCGGGACGTCTACTACCGGGGTGAGGCTCTCTGTTTCCTGCATTCTCCCGTTACATTACATTACATTACATTCATTTGGCAGATGCTTTTATCCAAAGCGACGTAAAAAAAGTGCACTTCATGGTCATAGACAACTGCTAAACACAGGTTCAGTAAGATACAATACTTATTTTGTACAGCTATTTCTAGCCAAGAACACAGTTTAGTTCACACAGTGAACACTAATCAGACCTAACCTCTGCAAAGCCAACTAGGCAGAAGAATAAGCTACAGTATTAGGACAAATACAAATTACCAAAAATTACCCCCCACATGTGCACTGTTCCAACCTTTAACCCCTGACCCCCTTGTTGCCGGGCAACGCACCCCGCACGTCAGCCTCTTTCGTTCTTCCGTGGGCGGGGCCCTTCCTGGAAACGGCGGGGGGTCGAGCCGAGCGTGTCCCGCCCCTGCCGGTCCGTGGCCGCTCCGTTAGTCCAGCGAGCCTGACCTCGCCCAGACCGAAGCCTTCTCATTGGCTCCTTCAGAACACCACCTGACAGGGGTGTCCGTTAAAATTCGTAATGCCTAGATTGACCCCACAGATCTTACATTACCCCATTCGACTTTCTGAGGTCTTCTGGTCTTTGACAACTGTCAGCGTGCCGATATCAGGAATATTATAATTTCACTTTGTCTTCTTTTGCCGTTCCGAATAACTGTTATTTTCAGATCTTTTATCAGTCATATGAGTGCTGATATTGAAATTAATTTTTTTTTTTTCGCCTTATGTAACTGAATTTTTATCAGAAAAATTGTTACAGCACAGTTTTTTTTTTTTTGAGACAGAAGTACCTTACACTTTGCCCTGGCAAGTGTTTCAAATGACATACCCACGTTCTGCTGATTTTAGATGATAATATTCAGATATATGAAACAACTTCCACAGATGATATCACCACAAGGCATGCTAAATATCAGTAGTTATGTAGTCTATCTAGTGGCACCTATAAGCCTGTAACTTGACATTAACCTTGACATGCAACAGAGTCAAGGCAAGAGGAAAATTGACCACCCAGAACCGTGGATTTTTTTTATTTATTACTCAATGCTGCTTCTATTTATGATTTGTAAATGAGACCGGCAAATTTGACACACACCAATTCAAACATGCTTTTCATTCCTTAGCCTGGTTTTTGGATTTAATGTCTCGGTAACTTTAATTTTCATTTGGCTTTCCTGTGGAGTCCTAAGCCAGTTGCTCCAGTACCTACTTTTAGCCAACCGTCAAAGTGTTTTTTTCTATTTTTATGCTCGCACACAAACACAGAGCCACATTAAATGCAGTTCCTGTCGAAGGTGGATGACCAAGTGCAGAACCGGTCGGTGTTCCATTTCTGTTCACCTCTGAGCGTGAGCGAAGTTAAAATGGCGCCTCCCAATCTCAACATACCTCTGATTAAAATTACACATCTCTCACTTCTCCAACAGGCTGTGATGTGTGGCCCCGCTGTAAAAAAAGAAGAAGTTTAGAATACTCAATATTTCAAGGCAACTTGCTTCACTACATTTTTTAGTTTTCAGCTTGAGATTTTAAAAAATTCTGTTCAAATTTTGCATTAACTAGCATTCATTAGTTCTGAAAACTCCATTTTAGGTTTTTTCTGAACAAAACAACTAATTAATTTTAGTCGACATGACAACTTAAAACAAAAATTGAGCTCAAAACATAAAAAATTTAGTGAAGCAAGTTGCCTTGAAATATCGAGTATTCTGACCCTTTTTTTTTACAGTGCAGTATTCATGATTCTGCTGTACTTTTAGGCATCTCCTTTGCAAGACATCTCCTTTCCCTGCCTGTTGTCCCAATACACCGATCACTCCTTATGGTTTCAGCTTCTCAGTTGTGAAATCTGGCATGATAATGATGATGAAAGGGAAAACTGACTGATCAATCATCGTCCTGAGCTTCACTCATCAAACATATAACACACATTTTATTTTAGTTTTGGGAATGGGATGCTGTGTGATGTAAAAAAAAAAAAATAATAAAAAACATGAGGAGTGAGGATAACTTTAATATAACATTTATTATATTATTATAATATATAATAATTTTAATATTGTATAGTTGCTGGTGACATCTTTGTTGCTTCACGTGGAAGATATTGAAAATCGGACTGAAGGCATTTTTCTTTCCGTTGACAAAATGCTGCGATTTTTTTAATAAGGTTCTCATCCCTATAAATCGGCACAGCTGCCATTTTCATCCACAGATAGCTTCCGGGGGCTTCCGCTTGTTTTAGAAGAGAAAGGTTCGATATCTATCGAGTCACACCGAGTCACGGTTTGTTTTTTGAGCGTTCTTTTGAAGTCGATGACTGAGGCTGGGGGGGGGGGGGGAGTTTTGTTGTCTCGCCCCCCTTAATCTCTTTATTCTGTGGGAGCCTTTGTAACACGGTAACCTACGATTTCGCCTAAATAAACCGGATTAAGGACGGGGAATTCCTGTTCCATTCCAGCGGTGTGAAGCAGGCTCAGGGTAGGCCCTCGTATAAAGAGTGCCTCGGGAGAATTTTTTTTAGCTTTGTTTTGGTGAGCGTTCGCTCGTTCTGTTATTTCTGGCCGGCCCGGTGACTACCTTCTGACACACACATCTCTATTTTTTTTGTTTTGTTTCGTTTGCTTTGTACCTGTACACGAGTACGCGTTCAATCTCAGGACATCACATCTGTTCCTATGTAAGCCGTTAAAGGAACAGTTGGGTCGAGGATCTGTATGGAACAGCCAAGACACCGTCCTGATGAATATAAGCACTCTGAAAAGTGCTGACATAAATGTGTTTGGGTTGGCTGACGTCCAGACTCCAGGAAGGGTCAAAGGTTTATTAATGTGTATCATATCGGGCTTGACAGCGTTCGAAGGATTTTAAAAACATGGATGGAAAAAAAAAACATTAAATATGATGGTGTCATTGCTTGTCATTTTCAAATATCGCAATGTGCGGCAGTATCAACTTCAACCCTGCCCTAATGCATTTCTGGTGGCAACTTTGGGACGTAGAGGCTGGAGACTGCCTATGTTTTTTTGATGAGATAACCACTCCCACTGTTACTCCCTGCCCCACCCACACCTCCACACCCTCTCCTACCCAAATTAACTTTTTTTCCCCAATTTAGTGATGTATTTTATTGTGTATTTAAGTAGTGGTGTATTTTGTTGTACATTGTTTTTTTACTTTGACTTTAAATTTTAGTTTAATTTTTCTATAGGCAGGCATTTTATTTGAACTGCAATTAGAATTGAATTTATAATGAGATTTGCTTAATAATTAATAGTGGAGAAATTTATAATGCGAGTAATTAACTCTCCCTTTCTTCCAAGACAATCCTGGGAATATTAGACTGGAAAGCGTAAAGTCCAATATGCTAATTTTCCAGCAAGAACAAGGAGAAATTAAAGTAATAAGTTCTGACAGTATTCCACCTGTTCTGTTAATGGTGTCAGGAAATGCTTTAATGGCAGTTTTTTATTTTTATTTTAACTGCTTTGACGAGGCATTAATGGAGTTACCTTTGTTTTGAACACAAATGTTTGGCACCAAGCTTGGTTGTTAAGTGCAACTGCGTTGACTGGGGTGCTGAAATTCACAAAACAAAAAACTCTCCTAGGTGAGATGTTTTTTTATTATTTCTTTTTTTAAAGAAGGCGATAATACTCACTCTCTGAATGATGTTGTTCTTGTTACCTTCACTGTGACAAGACACCATCGGCAGAGATGGGTAGAATTTAAAATGCATGTATTTGAAATGTGTATTTGCGTTATACACGTATTATACATGTAGTATTGATTCTTTTTTCAGATTTTTTTCATTTAAATATTCTCTCTCTCCCTCTTTTCACTCTCCTCCTCTCTGCCTCGCTATGTCTTTTCCTCCACCTTTCTTTCTACCCCCTTGTTGCTGTCCTCCTCCTCTCCTTCCTCCTCCCTCCTCCCCTCTCTCTACCCCCCTCCCCCTCTCTCCCCTCCCCCCTCCCCTCTCCCCTGCCCTCTTCCTCTCCCTCTCTCCCTCCTCCTCTTCCCCTCTCTCTACCCACCTCCCCCTCTCTCCCCTCCCCTTTCCCCTGCCCTCTCTCCCTCCCCTCTCCTCCCTCCTCCTCTTCCCCCTCTCTCTACCCCCCCCCTCCCCCCCTCCCCCCCCTCCCCTCCCCCCCCTCCCTCTCTCCCCTCTCCTCCCTCTTTCCCCTCCTCTACTCCCCCTCCCCCTCCCCCTCTGCCCTCCCCCTCCCCCTGCCCTCCTCTCTCTCCCTCCTCCCCTCCTCCTCTTCCCCTCTCTCTACCAACTACCCCCCCCCCCTCCCCCCCTCCCCCTTCCCCCCTGCCCCTCCTCCTCTCCCCTCTCCCTCCTCCTCTTCCCCTCTCTCTACCCCCCTCCCCTTCTCTCTACCCCCCCCCCCCCCCCCCCCTCCCCCCCCCTCCCCTCCTCCTCTCCCTCCTCCTCTTCCCCTCTCTCCCCCTCCCCCTCTCCCCCTCTCCCCCTGCCCTCCTCCTCTTCCCCTCTCTCTACCCCCCTCCCCCCCCCTCGCGCCCCTCCCCCTCCCCCTATCCCCTGCCCCCTGCCCTCCTCCTCTCTCCCTCTCTCCCTCCTCCTCTTCCCCTCTCTCTACCCCCCCCCGCCCCCTCTCTCTCCCCTCCCCTCTCCCCTCTCGCCCCCTGCCCTCCTCCTCTCCCTCTCTCCCTCCTCCTCCTCCCCTCCCCTCGGCCTCCCTCCCCCTCTCCCTCTCTCCCTCTCTCCCCTCCTCCCCCCCTCCCCTCGCCCCCCCCCCCCCCCCCCCCCAGGTCAGACAGCGCTGCACATAGCCATAGAGAGGCGCTGTAAGCACTACGTGGAGCTCCTGGTGGAGAAGGGGGCCGACGTCCACGCCCAGGCTCGGGGGCGCTTCTTCCAGCCCAAAGACGAGGGCGGCTACTTCTACTTCGGTGAGCGGATCCGCCCTCTCCCTCTCCCCCTCTCCCCCTCTCCGCAGGTCACCCACAATTCACCGCTCTGCTTGCCAACCTCTGCATGTGGGTTAGGGGGTGTGGGCCCCCCCCCCCTGGAGAACACTTCCCCACCCACCTGGCACTCAAACACCCCAAATAAACCGCGTAGACTCAGGGTTTTGGTCGGAGGCCCCGGACGGTTTGGCTAACCCCCCACGACGCGGAAATTTGCACAGACCGCCAAATAAAGTGGATTTCACAGTGACGCCGCCATTGCAGTCCGCTGCATCTGTATCAACAGACATGTTCACATGTCTATTTATAGGCCCTTTGCCGTTCTGTTGGCTGCTGTTGTCTGACCGCACGGGTCTCTGATCTTCAGACTGAACGGTTTCCACTCCCTAGTCTTTCATAATTTCTCATATTTTTGTTGTGCTGCTTTTTCCAGATGTAATGAGGTAATTTTTTACAAAAAAATACTATTTTACGATTTTGCGACTTCATGAGTGTCACTCGATGTTTTTTAAACAGCCATATGGCTCTAATCATTTGGAATTAAGTGCTGCTCTTTAAATGATGTGTGCTTCAAAATAAAATATAGAACAGCGGTATAAGACTTGCGATGTCAGTTTGTTCTGTACAGGGGTACAGAACGCCAAGATCCTACCACTGTAAGATGGCCAGTGTTAATTCAATTCTAACAGATGTATTGGACTCTGTGAGTCCAGTACAGACCCTATGTACTCTGTAAGAGTTCTGAACATTGTTGTGCGTAGTTAGGAGAGAGTACTGATGCCTGCAGTGCCACATGTGCGTCATTTCCTACCCAAAAAAACGGAAAACAAACCCTACATCGGCAGCAGGGGGTAATGAGTAGGAAGACCTGAAGACTGAGGTAAAAATAAATTGAATTCTGTGCTTATTAATGAATAAAAATTAATTTATATAAATAGATGTAAGAACTAGGACCTGGACAAGAAAGTGCATACGCCCATTTTCTGAAAGGTGCCTCTGTCTTTAATGTGGAAAAAAAAAAAAAAAAACCTGTACTCATAGTTCCTGCCACAGAACACATAGGGGTCTGTGGCTGAAAGGCGGTTGGTGCTCCTGGCTCTGCACTGCCCTCTGCTGTCAAGAGGCCATAATGCAAGTGGTTCGGAGTTAAAGTTCATCTCCTCCCCACCACAGAGAGAGAGGACGCCCTGTATCTGTCACAGTGGACAGGGCTGCTGACGTTAAAGCCATCAGCTCTCAGGTGTAATCACCCACTTCTTAAACAACTCATTTCGCTGGACGCACAATCCGGATAGCCGTTATCATTCCCCCAAAAAATTCCCCATTTTTTTTGGCCTGATGATTTCATTGTGGCCTATTGTTTACATCCTTAACTTGCCGGTAATGATTTTATATTAGGGTTAAGCTTCAGCTGCTGTCAATCTCGAAATCCCTGTGCTGCACAACATGACTATGGGTATGAGTAATTTGTTGTGGAGGCTTCGTGGTGCAACTGAATTGAGAAGCTGACGGCGCTGACAGCTAATATGATTTAGTAATCACGCAAAAACACACCGAGGACCCGTGCAAATTGATGAAGAGGAGCGTTTCTATGCGAGGTGACAGCGCGAAGTAATCTGTCACCCGTGGCAACAGCTCAGTCTCAGCCGTCCCTCCGCGCTCTGTCACAAGGATAGCCCGGAGCACCGCGGTTTGGACGAACCGTTTTCTCAAATATCCGTCTAAAGCGGCTTTCACGGAGGGGAGAACGGGGGGCTAAGGAAACTGGATCAACGGCTTCTTTTGTCCCAACGGCCCCCAGAGTGACGGTTGAAGCGCATTCGCGCGAGCCCTCGATTCGGACTAGCCTGGCTGGCTCCGTGCCAGACCACCTCCGGTTTACCGCACCGTAGCGTCAGAGCGCGCGTGATCGCTCATTATAGCTACCCCCGCTTGTGTATTATAATTAGCTTCACCTCCTTATAAAATAGAGGTTCAGCGTTCCCAGCTGGGTTTCAGCTACACAGGAATAATTCCGATTTTACAGCAAAGCAAATGAACTACATTATTGGGTCATCTAATTAATTAGCGGTAGTAGTTGCATGCGGAAGAGCTGATTTTCTGCATATAGCACTGCAGGTAGAAAAATGGTGGGGTTGGAAGTATGGTGACGTTCGGATCAGTTAACAGCATCCTCAGAGTAAACCAGTGGTAACCAGTGGAAAACAGAAAAAATAGGGCAATGGAAAATATATACAATAAAAATAATACAATTATACAAGGCCTTGTACATGAAATAGGAGAATAATAAGATGCCTGATTATCCTTTACTTCAGAGGTAACCAACCCTATTCCTGGAGAGCTACTGTACTGTACCAGGAACAGGGTTGGGCAGCCCTGTTCTAGCTGTTGATTGAGGTTTGCTTTGTTAGGTTTGGAATGAAAATCTAAAGGAGACCGTAGATCTCCAGGAATAGGGTTGGTTACCTCTGAAGTAAAGGATTATTAATGAATCTTTATTATTCTCCTGTATAATTGTATTATTTTTATTGTACATATTTTCCATTGCCCTATTTTTTTCTATTTTCCAATTCTTTTAATTGCGAATGCTCTTCTGTGAAGCACTTTGGGCTGCAAACCATTGTGTGAAAAGTGCTGTATAAATAAAGTGATTATTATTATTATGATTATTATTATTAAAGTGTGCCGGAGCGACAGGATAAGTAGGCCCGAGTGACCGCTGTCCGTTGGTCTCCGAACCAGGCGAGCTGCCGCTGTCCCTGGCGGCCTGCACCAACCAGCCGGACATGGTGCACTACCTGACGGAGAACGGGCACAAGGCGGCGGACCTGCGCCGGCAGGACTCCCGGGGCAACACGGTGCTGCACGCGCTGGTGCACATCGCCGACAACACGCGGGAGAACACGCGCTTCGTCACCAAGATGTACGACCTGCTGCTGGTCAAGTGCGCCCGGCTGCACCCCGACTGCAGCCTGGAGACCGTGCTCAACAGCGACGGCATGTCCCCGCTCATGATGGCCGCCAAGCTGGGCAAGATCGGGGTGAGCGTGCCGCCCGGCGGGAAAGGGGGTTCAGCGTCTGTGGGGGGTGTGTGTGTGTGTGTGTGACACTGCGTGTGAGTGTGTGCATACGTGTCCCAGAATGCACGGGTGTGTGTGAGGGAGTGTGATGTGTGCAAGTGTACGTGCGTGGGTATGGGGGGGGGTGTGTGTGTGTATGTGTGTGTGTCAGACCTGGATAAATCATATAGCTTGTGGTTCTATGAAGTTACATGTGTGGACATAGAGTCATATGCGCTCACAGTAAGATGAACTCAGTCCTTTATACTTATGTAGATAAAATCTACTTCGTCAGAATTGTTTTGACATTGAGCATTTTGCTGTGCGGAACTGTCAGTTTAGATTACACCCCTGGCTCCGTGACCTTTGACCCTGTCGAGCGCATCCTGTTCCCTCCAGGTGTTCCAGCACATCATTCGCCGGGAGATCAAGGACGAGGACACCCGTCACCTGTCCCGCAAGTTTAAGGATTGGGCGTACGGACCGGTCTACTCCTCTCTGTATGACCTCTCCTCCGTGGACACCTGTGGGGAGGAGGTGTCCGTGCTGGAGATCCTGGTGTACAACAGCCGCATCGAGGTGTGTGTGGGGGTGGCAGTGTAGTATAACGGCTAAGGTGTTGGTCCTGTAACTTAAACATCGCGGGTTCGATTCATCCGTTAGCGTACAAGACACCTTGCGGGTCAGTGCTAGCTTAAAGGAGTGTATATTTCTCTGATGGTTTACTGCACGTAAGGGCCCAATCAGCACTTGTTTTCCTGTCTGGTGCTGCACTTTGAATTTCAAACATGGGAGAAGAAGAGCGTTCGGCTTTTCCGATCTCGCCTCAGCGTGACTGCGAGTGCTCTACACGACCTTTTAAGTCAAAACCAATATTCGTACTGACCCCGTCCGTCCGTCCGTCTCTTGACAGAATCGACACGAGATGCTGGCGGTGGAGCCAATCAACGAGCTCCTGCGGGCCAAGTGGCAGAAGTTTGCGGCGGCCACCTTCTACATCAGCGTCATATCGTACCTGGCCACCATGATCATCTTCACCCTGGTGGCATACTACCGGCCCTCCGGAGGAAAGGTGCGACGTGCCGATTGGCTGAGGGGGATTGTTGTTAATTCTCATTATAATGCTTTTTTTCCCCGCTGTATTTTAATTGTACATTTTACTCTATTGTTTTTTTTTTTTGCCAAAGCCTCCTGTGGACAAGTGTTGAGAATTAGCATGCGTGCTAAAACACTTAAGCAATGCATCTGGTTTCTCCAATGTAATTGTTGATGTCCATGTCAAATAAACTTAACTTGCGGAGAGGTGGGATGGAGGGGGAGGGGGAGGGGTGGTCGCGGGATCGTATCTACCTGTTCTGGGGACTAACCCTGTGTTCCCTGTGTTCCCTGTGTGCTCTACCCCCCACTCCCCCCTTAGCTGCCCCACACCTACATCACCTCCACGGACTACCTGCGCCTGGCTGGAGAAATTGTGACGCTGTTCTCAGGAATTTTCTTCTTCATCACCAATGTGGGTATCCCCCCCCCCCCCTCCCCGGTAGAATTCCCAAAGCTCTTTATAGCTTAAGAACAACTCCTTAGAATGTTTCACTGCTACTGTTGCCAGCGTTACCAGAGAGGAGATAACGATTTGTGTTTTGTCCTTTGATATTTTTCTTCAGGTTCTCTTCACAATTCAACATCCCCTCCTCCCTGTTCATTTTCCTGCCTTTGCCAAAGATCTTCTCTCCCTCTATCTCTCTCTCTCTCCCTCCCACTCTCCCCCTCACGCCATTCTCTCTCACTCTCTCCCCACTCCCTCTCTCCCTCCCTCTCTCCCTCTCTCCCTCTCTCCATCTCCCTCTCTGCTTCTCTCTCACTTGGCCTCTCTCTCTCTTAACCCTGCCCTGGGTTCTACCTTCTGAAGTTCCATTACTGGAAAGACCCGAGTCTCGTATTCAATTTAAAAGATACTCCGGGGGCATAACCTTGTTAGGTGCCGTGTTGCCGGGGCGAAATGACGAATGATAACCCGTAATTACCGCAATGCACGGTCCGTCGGAGCGCTGGTATGCTGCCGGTCTCGAACCCTCCCCTAAAATTTATGTCTCGTGCCTTGCGCCCGGAACCTCGTTCCTCCCATCAATCACTGAGATTTGAAAAATGAAATCGCTCATAATACAGATCGTTGCTCGGGCAATACGTACATGTTAGCGGCACGGCGTAGGTGTGTTGCTGGCGAGGAAAATCGTAAGGGTATTTCTGGTGAGCCTAAAACCGTTTTTATGCTTATTTTCTGAATTACATGCTATTCTGTACATATGTCAGATTATATTATAATTATAATGTAGTTTTTCTTGCTCCTGTGTAATTAATGTATCTCCCCGTATCTCCCCATGTAAGACCCTGTAATTTTCTTTGGAAAGAGATCACACACTCTTTTTTTTTGTGTGTGTGTGTGTAATAAAACATCATTGCAAATTCAGACAATCAAGTAGAAGCCGAATGCAGTAAGCTCGGGCGGAGGTAATTAACCAATTAAATATTTATCAATTTCAGGACTAATTTATTAATAATTCAGTTTCACATTGCGTTTTCCCTCATGCCCAGTGCGTGGGCCTCGTTGGACGGAGGCTGCCTGGCTTCTATTGGTCGCCTGCTCTTTCCAGCGTCCCCTAGGCTAAGTCACAGCCCCCGCACAGGACCGCGTGTCCCTCCCCCACCCCGCGTGTCCCTCCCCCACCCCGAGACTGATTGCTGCAGGTTATTCACGCGTGGGACGTGGGAACTGGATATTTTCATTTTCAGCGGTCAGTCGACCTGTACGTGTTTAGAATACCGTGCGACAGGAAGTGAGCACTGACACTCCGCTTAGAAACAGGAAGCAGCACCGTGCCGTGTTTTTTTTTTTCTTTTTTCTTTCTGTGATTAATCTGTGTTTTGTTCTCTCTCTGATACTCTCGCGTTTTATTATTTCGTTTTATTGCTCCACAGCCTCGTCCGGTTGATGTGTGGTCAGCAGTGCCGGCCTCAGGCTGGGGTGCTACATGTTAGGAGCTTCAGATTCAGTCACTGTTGATTTACAAGGGCTTTTATTTCTCTCTCTCCCACTCCATCTCTCTCTCTCTCACTCACACACTCTCCCACTCCATCTCTCTCTCACTCACACACTCTCCCACTCCATCTCTCTCTCACGCACTCTCCCACTCAATCTCTCTCTCTCACTCGCTCTCCCACTCCATCTATCTCTCTCTCTCACACACACATACACACTCTCCCACTCCATCTCTCTCTCTCTTACCTTCCCACCTCAGCTCTCTCTCTCTCTCAATTTGATTCAATTCAAATTGAGCTTTATTGGCTTGACAAATAATCTTGTTTTGCCAAAGCATAGTAAATGATTAATGTAAAAAAATTTAAACATTAATAAAAAATAATAGCAATAAAAAAGAATAAATAACAATAATCAATTATTTGATTAATCAAGTAATATTTATCTCACAACCCTAGGATCTGGGTTGATTTTGAACAACGGAGTAATTCTTAAATCAGCAGTGAAGCTACTTGTTCTGTAGTAAATGATGATTTGATCTTTGGCATTGTTTTTTAGATAATATTTTAAGATTTTCTAATTGTTTAAACATGTTTACTTTGTTGTAGTAAAGTTGTTTTTAATATTTCTATTCATGGACTGTTCTCTGGAATACTCCAAGGCACTTAAAATCATTTATTGATAATTGTGTGAATTGCCTGAAAGTTTCTTTTTTTTAAAATAAAAAAATCTCTCTCCATCTCCCTTCCTTTGTGTGTTTGCTCTCTGTTTTACTTCCTTAATGTCTCTGTTGGCATAACCGAGTGTCTCTCTCTCTCTTTCTCTCTGTCTGCCTATCTCTCTCTCTCTCTCTCTCTCTCTCTCTCTCTCTCTGTCTGCCTATCTCTCTCTCTCTCTGTCTGTCTCTCTCTCTCTCTCTGTCTGCCTATCTCTCTCTCTTTCTGTCTCTCTCTCTCTCATTCTCTTTAGATTAAGGATCTTTTCCTGAAGAAATGTCCGGGGGTGAACTCGTTGTTCATCGACGGCTCCTTTCAGCTGCTCTAGTAAGACTCGGGAACCTTCGTTATTCAACCCCCCCCAACCACCCCCAACCCCCCCTTTTTCAGCCCCTCCTCATTGTTTTAACTGAGCCACAACCCCCCCCTCCCCACCCCCACCCCCACCCCAACCCCAACCCCCCCAACGCTGTATTTTCTAATTAACATCACCTTTAATTAAACCCATTGTTCAGAGGGAAGCAGAGGTGTCGAGGCCAGTCGATACAGACGAGCGATTATTTTAACTCGTGTCATTATATTAGCGCTTTTTAAAAAAAAATTTTATCGCGCGTTTCGGAAAAAACGAAAGCTGCTAATTGCGCTGCGCCCACACGCGGGTGCGGGTGTGGGTGTGGGTGCGGGTTTTCCGCGACACGTTTCACACCGTCGCCGTGACAACCGCTTGAAGGCCTGACGCTAACCCGCTAACCGCTAACGTGCTAACGCGCTAACCGCTTCCCGCCCACAGCTTCCTCTACTCGGTGCTGGTGCTGGTCACCGCGGCGCTGTATCTGTCCGGGATCGAGGCCTACCTGTGCGTGATGGTGTTCGCCCTGGTGCTGGGCTGGATGAACACGCTCTACTTCACCAGGGGCCTGAAGCTGACGGGAACCTACAGCATCATGATTCAGAAGGTGAGCTGAGATGGGGGGGGGGCGGGGTGGGGCGGGGGGGGGGCAGGGTGGGGACGGGGGTGGGGGTGTGGTACAGCGAGCAGGACCCCAAACTCTCCATCCCTCAGTAGATGGTTTGAGTGCCACTCGGTGGGGGTAAAAATATAAAGAACAACATCCTTTACTAGACAATCGTGTAATTAGGTTCCAAACAGGATCTGTGGCTTAATGGTTAGTAGGGATTCTTTATCCAGAGCTTGAATGGGAACTAAATTGCGCACTCTGGCAATGTTTTGACCTTTTTTTTTTCCCCTTCCTCCCTCTCTTAAATGTAAAGGAATCCCAGCTGCCGGGTGCATTTAGGCCCTGTATTCCGCTGATTGCCTGACAGAGAGCGGTGTTTATGTCATTTAGGCCCCATTCATCGAGTGACACGGCGTGGCCCCGAAAAGCTCGTAGAGCCCGCCTCTGCCTCTGCCTCTCATCCGTGAGTCCGTGCTCACGCTGTTTTTAAAAAAAAAAAACTAAAAAAAAACGTTTGGGTTTCAGATTCTGTTCAAGGACCTGTTCCGGTTCCTGCTGGTCTACGTGCTCTTCATGATCGGGTACGCCTCAGGTGGGTGCCGCCCGCCCCTCACAGCTGTCCTCAGGTGCTCTGATTTGGGATGTTTAGTAAACCACCCCCCCCCCCCCCCCCCCCCCCCCCCCCCCTCCCCAGCTCTGGCGTCCCTCCTGCCCGCCTGTCCCGGGCCAGATGAACCGTGCCCCCCCCCCAAGGGCTGCCCCGCCTACCCGGAGTGCCGGGACACGCAGACCTTCAGCCGCTTCCTGCTGAACCTGTTCAAGCTGACCATTGGCATGGGCGACCTGGACATGGTGGAGAACACCAGGTACCCTGTGGTCTTCCTCATCCTGCAGGTCACCTACATCATTCTCACCTTTGTGCTGCTGCTCAACATGCTGATCGCCCTGATGGGGGAGACGGTGGACCAGGTCTCCAAGGAGAGCAAGAAGATCTGGAAGCTGCAGGTGAGGGGGGGGGGGGGGGGGGGGGGGGGGCTTTGGAACTTATGATATGAAAAAATAAATAAAACAAGACCAGGTCAAAGCCTAGTATATGGCTGGACCGGCCGGCCAGTGGTGTGACTTCATAACTCGGCCGACCAATGGTGTAACTTCATCACTCACTCAGTCAGTCACAGACATTCGCGCTTGTAGGGCTGGCCCCGCTGTTGTTTTTCCAGAAACAACAGGAGGAAACTAAAAAGTCTTCACGCCCTTTGACCTCGGCAGCCTATGCCTGTGCTTCCTGTATGTGCTGTCAGCTTCTGCGTGTGTGGACCTTTGAACTGTGGCGGGAGTATTTACCCTCTCACCCCCCCCCCCCCCCCCCCCCACCAAGTTAACGTTACATGTCCCATCTTCCTCTATCAGTGGGCTACAACCATCCTGGACATCGAGCGCTCCTTCCCCGTGTGTCTGCGCAAGTCTTCCGGGCGGGAGAGATGGTCACGGTGGGCAAGAACTGGGATGGGACACCTGACCGCAGGTGGTGCTTCAGGTTCGGGCTCTTTAATGTAACAATGTAACTTCCATGAATCCTTTGAATTGTAGGTTTTTTTTTTTTTTGATTTAAAAAAAAAAAAAAATAATTTTTTTCAAAGTCCTGAGTTAGTGTTCTAGAACTTTCCGTTGCATTCCATTGCCAGTAGCGATTGTGACATCAGTGTTAGAATGTTTGGTTAAGAACATTCTAACCACACATTGGCGACCTCACGCGTTGAAGGGGTTGAACGGTGGGAACGAGCCGTGGGCGGTTTGGCGGTTTGGCGGTCGGTCTGTGTTGAAACCCCTTCAACGTGTTCCCCTCACAGGGTGGACGAGGTCAACTGGTCCCACTGGAACCAGAACCTGGGCATCATAAACGAGGACCCGGGCAAGAACGAGACGTACCAGCACGGCATCCAGCAGACCACGCGGGGGCTGAGGAGAGGTGGGAGACGTTTCCGACGTTGCCCCGCTGTTCATGCGTACCTCTGACAGAGCTGTACTTACAGAGCCCTCTCTCTCTCTCTCTCTCTCTCTCTCTCTCTCTCTCTCTCTCTCTCTCTCTCTCTCTCTCTCTCTCTCTCTCTCTCATGCGTACTCTCTCTCCTCAGAGCTCTCCTCTCCTCTCAGAGCCTCTCTCTCTCTCTCTCCTCTCTCCTCTCTCTCCTGCAGACCGCTGGTCCACGGTGGTCCCACGGGTGGTGGAGCTGCATAAGAGCCCCCCCCCGGGGGAATGGTGGTGGAGATGGAGCCCCTGCACCCGGGACAGAGGGAACGGCCCAACAGCTTGGGCCAGCACTGAGGCAGCTGAGCCAATGAGGGGCCGCAATCCACCAGGGACTGACATGCGATTGGACAGGACACAGACTCCGCCCACAGACTTACTTTTTGTACATTTTGAGTTTTTAGGATACGTGAAGATGCTGTATGTTTCCAAAGAAAAGGGACAAGGGACAAAACCCCCCCCCCCCCCCCCCCCAAATTGAAAAATAGCCAAGTACTACTTCATGCCAAAGTGAACTTGAATCAAACTAGTTGGTGCATATACTACATATATAGGATATATTTTTGTCATTAACCCCCACCCCTACAAACATTGAAAAAAGCTTGTAGTTTCTCCATTAAGGAATATAATATATACGATGAATGTGTTCTGATGGCTGGGGCACTGCTCTGGTGCTACGGTTATCGTGGACTCTGCTGAAGGACACTGGTGCAAACTCTGAGGGCCTCTGGGGGCCTCTGGGTACCCCACCAGGACGGCCTGGGGTGAAGCTCGCCCCTCAACCTGATCTTTTGGACGCCAGAGACACCTAGGGGGACGGCCCGAGGGAGTCCACAGTCCCGCCCGGCGTGCCCTGCACATCCAAACGGCCCGCTGCTTTTTCTCAGGAACGAAGGCAGAACGTTTATGAAGACGCGTTTTGAAAGGAAACGTCACTTAACCAGAGATCTGTTTATGTGTGTGTGTGTCGTGCGTGTGCGTGCCTGTGTGTGGGTGTGCGTGTGTGGGTGCGCTTTGTTTGTATGTGTTGTTGCTCAGGTATGTGTGTGTCGTGCGTGTCTGTGTGTTTTTGTACGGTTTGCTCAGGGACTTCCAGAGAAGACAAAGAGAGCTCAGGCCTCGGTAGACTGGCACGTGACATGGCCGACGTTTCGGAAAACCCGTCGAATGTTCAGACCGTATAGCAGTTAGACACCCAACTAGATCCTGGGATGGTTGATACACGTAGACCAGCGGTCTCCAACCCTGGTCCTGGAGAGCTACAGGGTCTGCTGGTTTTTGTTTTCACCTTAAAATCAGCAATTGAGACCCAAGACACCAGGTGAGTGAGTTAACTGTGTAATCAACTGCTCTAATTGATTCAGGAAGTGCAGAGTCACTATGAAAACCAGCAGACCCTGTAGCTCTCCAGGACCAGGGTTGGAGACCACTGACGTAGACCATTTGAGAAAATGAGACTTTTTTTTACCCTGTATGTTAACATAGGGCTGATTTTATTTATTTATTTTTTTAAAACGTCAGCATGAAAAAAAAAACTGGAGATATTTCAGGATCAGATACACTGTGTCTGAGATTAAGCTGCTAGCGGACGACTGTGGGAGGACAACTGCTTCCTGACGGCAGCGCCTTATCTGTCTTTTGGTCAGTAAATTTAACGCCAATCTTAGCCAACATTTAAGTCACATTTTCTTCAGCTTGGTCCGATCTGTCACAGCTTTACTGGCTTATTCTATGAATATGCCATGGTGACACATTCATTCCCTACCGTTTTAGTTCCAATATGGGTAACTAATTGGTAAAATCTAGATTATAGATCTTTTAAAAAGAAATATACTAAGAAATATACGAACCAGTCCACACTGCCATCGCCATAATAAATATGAATTGTAGTCAAGTACTGTAGAGGTCAGTGACCTTTTTGCTTTTGCTTTTTATAAAAAAGTGCAGTGATTAGTTCATGTATCTCCAAGATTAGCAAATAATTTAGGTGACGACAGCAGAGTTTGTGCCACTGGAGAGCGGATGATCTGTCATTTGTTTACGAGACAATGACTTCTCTAGGGTTGAAGTAATCAATAAGGACCAACAATCTTGCCAGAGGAAGCACCTATTTTGTTTATGTATTTTCCACGTTTTTAACTGTCTATGTTCTTGCGCAGACCTAGGTCAAATATGTATTTGTTTTGGCTTCAAATAATTTTCTACGCTTTACTGATCTTGTCTGGTGTATTAGGAACCAATGAAATACTCTCAGAAAGTGCCAGCCCCGCCTTCTGGTCATATTGGCAGGGTCAATTACACCAGGCAAGATCAATAGAGCACAGAAAAGTATTTGAATCCAAAACAAATACGTATTTGACCCAGGTCTGTTCTTGCGCAAAATTACATTTAAACAATAGGCAAAGCAGACATACCATTATATATTGCATATTTAATTGAATAATTACAGCTGAGAATAAGCTGCTTGCATAACATAAGATTTTCACATAGCAATGAATTAATCTTGTTAATTAGATTTGATGAGCTACTGTATATTAGCAGATAACACACCTTTTATATATAGTAAAGTTGGTTGGTTACGTTCAGGCTCCTGTTCGGATGTGTTGAGGTTCTGTTCTGGTAATAGCACTGAGCACAGAACGGTTCTGAGCTGAGACCTGCCGTTAGAAAAGCAGTTCCTTGACGAAGCCGTTACGTTTCCGTTACGTCTTGTACCGCATTAGAACTGTCAGTATGATTCTTTATGCCATTGTAAAGTAGGTTAGATCATACAGGCTTTATAACTTTAAAAACAGCACAATAGGATTAAAGAGAAAAGGTCATTTAACTTTCATAAATCAAACTTCTAAAAGGCCTTTATGAATATATTTTCCCAAAGGGGGAAAATGATTAAACATTTTAACCCCTTGCTTTATGGCAGAACTGCTTATTGCTGCCCACCTGGACATGCCAAAAATAAACATCATAACATGTATTGTAATTTGTGCATAAGGAAAACCATTGTATTAGTAGATGTAAAACCCTTGGGAGAACACTCAGGCATAAACAGACGGGATGTACAATAAGAAAATGGCAGACCCATACACCGCACTCCCGCGCGTTATTCCCTGCCGAATCAGCTGCGCGTATTACACCTGCCCTATACTTGTGTAACTATTTATGTATTTCCACTGGGAAGCTAAGGTTATTGGCTACACAGGGTGCTGAGTTACAAACGCACAGTGTTGCTCTTCCTGCACATTTGGCAACACTGAAGAGTCTTTTTTTTAAAAATCAGATCATCAAGGCTAACCACATCCGGGGCAGGCTTAAGAGTCGTTCTCCGGATTGTGGCAACCGATTAGCTCGATTAGAGAAACTAAAAAGAGAAATATTACTTACTTCGTAAGTTGTTTGTTGATATCGACGTAAAACTGTTTTTCGAGAACACGTGAAGTCTAATCGACGTGGAAGCGCCAACAACGGGTTCATATTGTTCGCTAGGGTCTTGATTTCTTTTGATACAGTATTTGTTTGTAGCCAACAAAGTTTCGCAATGGGTAAATTCGGTAAGGTTGGTGGGAGGTGAGGGTCCTATCGATGACGTTGTTTTGTGATGTCACTGATCACAGCGACGAGATTCGAGCCATAGGATCCTCAACTATCTTAAGCCGCATTTGCTGCAACTATTGATGATTTAAATTAGGCCAAACTATTACTTTTTATTTTCAAAAATGGCTCAAAAAGTCACGGTCCCTAAACTGCTATTTTAAAGTTGGGTATTTATTATGTACAGGACCTGAGTTGGAAAAGGTTGATTTTATCACTGTCCAACATCTTCAAACATGAGCTTGTTGTTGGTTCTTCTGTTTCCCTATTGGAGCGTGAATTATGTTCGGTTCATGTAAATTAAATGCTGTATTTTATACAATATTGTTTTGTACAGTTTCTACTGGAAATGAAAAAGGTTTTTATGAATACAATGTCCACCATGACCACCATGTTTCTTTTCTTGAGTTCTGTCAATTTATGATTTATGTAAATTTTTATTATTATTACTTGTTTCAGCCTTGTACCAAAAGTAGTTTTAATAATAGTTGTGCATGTTCAATTCATGTACCTCATGCTTGATCAAAATCTGTAATTACATTGGTTTTGTTTTGCAATACCAATTTTGACCACCAGGTGAACACAGAGATCTACGGACCTGCTGGTTATCCTCTGTCCTCTATCCTCTCTGTGGCGTTAAAGCTAGAAAGAAAAAGTGCAAAAATATATATTTATTAAATGACCCATTGCCTAAATCTGTCCAAAAATGTCCTCTCATAAATAACGCGCTTGTTTTATTTATGAATTTATAAATTGTAAATAGTGGTATGTGTCATGAAAGGTGCTGTTCTAAGTGCTGTATTTGTCAGGGTATAATGGAGCAGTGTGAAGCCCTGCGTGAGCTTCAGAGGTTTGTCTCCCTCCTGTGGCCTCGTGGCATCAGGGCAGTTACCACACAGAAATTCAAATCGAATCGGCACGGCAACACCTCCGCCATTTCCCTTATTCTGCTGATCACTACATTTCCCACCCTCTCTCCCCCCCCCCGCCCCAATCACTGATTGGTGGTGATGGAGAGGTGACTTAACGGGGGATGGGGGGGGGGGGGGGGGGGTTGCATAATTGCTGTGGGCTTAAGGACCCCTTGCTGTGGCGCGTTTAGCAGTCGCCCCCCCCCCCCCCCCCCCTTAGCTGCACCTCTAAATTACCCCCCCCCCCCTCACCCCGCCTCTGGGATCTCACTGCTGAAGGACACAGGGAATCTCACCTCACGGTGGGGGGGGGGGGGGGTGGAGGCTAATCCTCTTTGCCCAACTTAAACTAGGCCAGTAATCCTTCAAGGTTTATCTGGCAGCGAGCAGCTAGCAGCGCACCTAGCCGCCGCTGATGCGTCCCCCTGCCCTCCCGGGCCGCTAAGTAGGGCAGGGGCAGGGGCCTGGAGCCGCGGGCGGCGCAGTCAGCAAGTCTCCAAACCGCACGCGGTCTTCCGCAGGAAACGTAAGCGGCTATAAGAGACATTTAAAAAACGAAAACACTTCTGGGGCGCCTTCGCCGCTACTCGCGTCTGTGACTCAGTCAGGCCCCCCCCCCCCCCCATCCCCCCCCCAGCGCCGTGGCGATGGAGCTGGGCCCCAGCAACCGTAACCGCGGGGTCCCGCCGTATATACCAGCTCCCTGCGCTGCCATTGGTCCGTTTATACGCGGCCAATGATTCTTGTCGCTCGTCGGGTTTCTTGTTATTTTTCCTGTGGTTGTAGTTTGTTTTTTTTTTTTTTTTCATTTTTCCATTCCCCCCCACAACAAACCACCCCCCCCCCCCGTCCCCCCCGCCCCCCACAAAACCACACGTAACCGCGGTGCCGCTGCTCCTCCTCCCTCACACTGCGCTACAGATGAGTTTTTCGACGCGGAGATAAAGAAATTCTCACACCTGCTCGCGCACCGGGCTCGCGGCGGCGGCGGCGGCGCTGCGGAGCGCTGCAGGTCCCCCCCGATCTGCCGAGCGCGAGCGTTTGAGAAACGGAAAAAATAATAAAAGCTCATCCTGGAGCTGCGGAATCAGCGGTTTCTTTTCAAACGCCGCGAACGTTCTGAAGGCCGTTCGGAGCCCGGGTTTGTGTTTTTTTTTTTTGAGACTCCGCGAAGTCTAATCGAGATGGAAGCGCCAACAAGCGGGCTCATATTGTTCGCTGGGTCCTTGATTTCTTCTGAGACAAATTCGGTAAGAATACCGACAGGTCAGCGGGGGGGGGAGTACTCCCGATGACGTTGTGTTATGATGTCACTGGTTACAGCAAAGACCGGAGTGGAGACTCTGGCGGGCGAGTGAGACCCCCCCCCCGGAGGTGTCCCGGCCTCATATAAAACAGTCTTAAGGGTGCGGTGGGGGGGGGGGGCCCTGTTGCCCCCCCCCGAGCAAGCGCATTAAATCCCGGGGATGTGCACGCAGTCACGACCACACTGAAGATCTCTTAGTGACCGCACCGTCACCTGTTCACCTAGTCGCCCTCTGCTAATACCCAGGGTGCACCTGGGTGAGAACAGCCCTCTGGGAGCAGAGACATATCAGGGGACATTTATTTAGTCTCACATTCCACTTTGCTTTACATCGGGAGAATGAGCCAGTGAGGGGGGGTAATGAGATGATGGTGGGGGGGTGGGGGGTACACACAACAGATCCTTTGAATGTTGAAAGGAACCTGGGGGCGTAAGGATTAAAAGAGGAGCGCTCAGCTGTTTCCGGAAGAATGACGCAACTCCCTCGCTCCCGCTGGCGAAAGGATCGCAGTCTGGCGACACGCGAAGTCCAGAGGAGGGAATTTTAGAGTGTGGGGGGGGTAAGGGGGGGGGGAGGACGTGGGCCGGGGTGGGGGTGGGGGGGGGGGGTGCGGACATCAGACGTCAAACCGCCGGCCCCTTCCAGTCCCCGGCAGAGGCGGCCGCGCCCGGGCGTCGTTTGGCTTTCCAGTTCCTTTGCTTTTTTTTTTTTTTCTCCCCTCCCTCCATCCCTCCATCCCCTCCATCCGTCCGCCGCCCTTCGACAAACACAATCCTGCGCCAGAGCAAATGTTTACTGCCTCTGAAGGCGGGAGAGTCGAGCCGTCTTCACGCGCGCCGCTGAAATGCTGCACAGAGGTGCGACGTTTTCTGATGAGCCGGTCTGAGTGTAAACAGCACTGGGAGGCCTTAGAAAGCAGGAAGAGAGGCCTGGAGCCTATCAGTTAGCCTCTCTCTCTCTCTCTCTCTCCTCTCTCTCTCTCTCTCTCTCTCTCCTCTCTCCTCTCTCTCTCTCTCTCTCTCTCTCTCTCTCTCTCTCTCTTCTCTCTCTCTCTCTCTCTCTCTCTCTCTCTCTCTCTCTCTCTCACACACACGCTTACACAGAAAAACTCACACAGCCCATATACACATACACACACACACACACTCCTGCCCAACTTGAATGAAACACGGAGGGGGGGAAAAAAATGTATAAATTCTGCCTGCGCCCCAGGAAATGGCAACCCTTTTAAAAATCACCGTATCCCAGTTCATTCGTCTTCACCCAGCCAGACACTGAGTTATATTCATGACCTGTGCGATTGCATTCAGACACAGAGAGAGAGAGACAACAATTTGGAAGCCTTCCCCACGCCCGCCCGCCCCCCCCGCCCCCCCCCCAGCCTGCCCGCCCCCCCCCCCCCCCCCCCCCCCCCCCAGCCCTGTCCTGTCCTCCCCGATGCCTTCCTGCCTCCTTCAGTTAGCTTAATTAGTTTGTGTCATCTTCTCCCGGTAGTGAGCATTTCCTGCGGCTCACGGAGGCCCATCGATTTACCGTGACAGCACAGAGAGAGAGAGAGAGAGAGCGGGGCTGGGGAGGGGGGGAGGGGGGGGCGCGGCGGCGATGACCTGGCAGAGGGCGAGGGGCGGGTGGGTGGGTGGGGGGTGTTGGGGGGGGGAGCATGTCAAAGTGAAACAAATAACCACGTTCCCCCAGGAAGGGGCTCTGAGGTCCGTGCCTGCAACCCCCCCCCCCCCCCCCCACCCTGTTCTTCCACGATAATGCAGAATGACACCTCCACACCACCCTCTCCGTTCCTCTACCATATCAGACATTACCCACTGCTGGAATACAAAATATACCTCAACATCAGACATATATTATCAGCAGAAATATACTATCAGCACTTCAGAGCACAGGGGAACTGATACATGAATTATGGCCGCGTTATGATGCATTGCAATATGCAGAATGTATATCTTTTTGAGATACCGACTATCAGCAAGTATTGAGAGCTTATTTTTTGACACTCGCCATTTTGGAATAATTTTCCCTCAGGGACGGTGAGTGCCCTTCACGTCTGACACAGACGCTTTAGCTGAAATACGAACTGAAAGTGTTCTCAGGAACCACCCCCCCCCCCCCCCCCGCAAACCCCACACCCCCCAGACTGGACAAAGGGATTCTGGGAAGGGGTTATTAGTGCAGGGTAAAACTGGGTACCCCGGGCCCACACTGAATTCCCAGGATCCAATTTAAAGGAAGTGAGCAATCCCATTTGAGGGAAGTGAGCAGCTCTCCTTTCTTTGCCAACACCCTCCCACACACACACACACACACACACACACACACACACACACACACACACACATGCGCACACGCACGCGCACCCCGCATGCATGCACACACACACACACACACCCTCTCACACACCCACACATCACCCCCCCCCCCCCCCCCAACAGCGGGATGTTGATTCAAAGCTGCGGAGTGGCAGGAGATGGCAAAGTGCTGGCTCACTAGCACGCCCACTAAGGGGGGGGTGGCAGCGGATTGGGGGAGGGAGGGGGGGGGTGGCAGTGGTGGGGGGGGGGGTGGCAGTAGTGGGTTAAGGGGGGGTGGCAGCGGATTGGGGGAGGGAGGGGGGGGTGGCAGTGGTGTGGGTGGGGGGGGGGGTGGCAGTAGTTTGGGGGGTGTGGCAGCAGTGGGTTAAGGGGAGGTGGCAGCGGATTGGGGGGGCGGTGAAGGGAAGGGGGGTGGCAGTAGTTTGGGGGGGGGCGGGCAGTGGGTTAAGGGGAGGTGGGCGGTGGGGATGGCGGTGGGGGGGGGGTGGCAGTAGTGGCAGGGGTGGGGGGGGGAGAGGGCAGTGGGGGGGGGGAGGAGGGTGGCAGCGGGGTAGGGGGGGGTTGGCGGTGGTTAGAGGCAGCAGTAGGGGGGGAGGTGGCAGCGGTGGGGATGGCGGTGGCGGGGGTGGCGGTGGCGGGGTGGCGGTGGGAGAGGCAGCAGTAGGGGGGACGGGGAGGGGGGGGGGCTGATTTATGGTGAAATTGCTGGGTACTCAATGTGGCGTGCAGGTGGAGGAGCTCCCGCTAATAAGAGACACGTTTCCGCTCCAGAGCGCCCGTCCGTCTGAGCGGAGCCAGCGCCGAGCGCTCGCTCCATCGCCCCCGCCTGGCTGGGAGGGGGGCTTATCTGCCCGGCCCGGCTGGGGAGGGGGGGGGGGGCGGGGGCCGGGGGGGGGGGGGGTGAGAGAGCACCCCTTATCGCGGCGACTCATTAAACATTTAAATTGAACGCTCAGGAATTCCAACCGTTTGTTATTTTGCGTTTCGGTTTATTTAAAAAAAAATTTTTTTTGGTGGCAAGCGGAACGGCACTCCTCCTCCCCCCTCCCCTCCCCCCCCCCCCCCCCCCGGCCTGCGGTGGGGGGTCGCCCGAACACCCCGGCAGAGCTTCTCTGCGGGAATCTGACACAGCGGCTCATCAGCCAATTAGGCGGCACAGAGCTTTCACCTGCACAGCCGGCAATAAGCCACAGAAATTAAGCCACAAATTCATGCTCACGCACGCTCAGGCTCAGGCACGCTCAGGCACGCTCACGCACGCTCAGGCACGCTCACGCACGCTCAGGCACGCTCACGCACGCTCACGCACGCTCAGGCACGCTCACGCACGCTCACGCACGCTCAGGCACGCTCACGCACGCTCACGCACGCTCAGGCACGCTCACGCACGCTCACGCACGCTCAGGGTCGCTAGGTGTAGTTCGGGGGGGAGGGAGTCACAGGGGCGAGGAGTGAGGGGGTCGGAAGTTTCGGTCCGGGCTGGAACCCTGGCAGAAACCCTTGGATATCACAGAACGCCCGTCCTATCCGGGTGACCGAATCGTGACCGAATTGGGCAGGGCGGGGCGGGGCGAGGCTTTGGCCTGACCTCAACCTAATTCAGTTTCGAAATGGGTCAATCCTCAAGCTGAGGAACTGCTGCCCCCCCTTACCCCGTCCTCCTCCGGCTGCTCCTCATCTCCAGAGGCCACGATTCGTCCACCCCCCCGTCCCCAGGCTAAGGAGGGGCGTAATCTAAAGCTGGCCTCTTGTCATCCTGTCCCCTCTAAGCCCATCTTCAGGACCGCCCCGAGGATTGGGGCCTCCGCGTTTCGTCCTCCTGCCGATCCCGCCAATCCCGTTCCGTGAGGAACATCATCTCCTTACACAAATCCAAAAGGTATCCCCTTTCTCTCCTCCCCCCTGCCAGCCCCCCCCCCCTCCTCCAAAAGGGCTTAAAGGCCCTGGAGGACGTGGGAAGGGAGGAAGGCCACGTTGCTGGGACAGTCCCGTACGGGGAATAAGGGATGAGTGAACAGAGTGGTTCAACCATCCCCCCCTACCCATTCCAGGCAGAGCGTTAGCATTCAGGTGCTCAGCTTTGCAAAATAAAAAACAAAAAATAAAAAATCCACTGCCAGATGATCCTGCAGGGTATTTGAGAGCACTGTGACATTTTAATGACTGACGATAAACATTCCACGTCCAAACGAATACACTCCAAATCCGCTGCAATGCCAGCACTGCTGAGTGTTAGCAAATGCTATCAGCAGAACAGCGAGCCAATGAGGCAAGGCAATGAGTACAGTTTGAAAATTGCATGATGGGAAATGAAGTCCAGTTAGACATTATGAAGCACTATTATTGTAGCCCTTCATTTCCCTTACCATCAGTTACCACCATGAATTGCTGCATTAGTCAAATGGTTTAACTCCCCACTGAACTCACCTGGGACCTGGGTGCTGTCTAAATATAGAGCCAAATTAGGAGGTGCTAAAAAAAAGCAGGATTTGTGCAATATATGACCCTCAAATTAACCCCTTAATTGGGGGTAAGCAGGGAAGGGGGTGGGGTGGGGTGGGGTGGGGGGTCAGAGTGAGTTGAAGTATTCAGAACCGAAGCAGAGACTGGAATGTAGAAGTTATTCGCTTTATTTACTTCAAGTCAAACAATAATAATAATAATAATAATAATAACATAACGGAGGAGAGAATAAATTAAACATCTACATCAAAATAAAAGAGATTTCAGTCCTGAGATTGACAAAAAAGCAGGGGTGGGGGGAGGGGGGGTTATTTTCTGAAAGTACAGTAGGGTTTATTCACTATGGTACCCCCTGGGGGGGTAACGGGAGGGTGTGGGAGGGGTTGTTAGGGAGGGGTACAGAAATGGGGACAGGGTGGGTTTCGGGGGGGGGGGGGGGGGGGGTTGGGGGGTTGAAGTAAGCAGTCGTAGGGAAACAAGGCTGTAGGCACATTCAAAAGTTGAAAATCCCAAGGCTAAAGATTTTACAGCTTTGAGTCAGGCTCCTTCTTTCAAAAAAAAAAAAAAAAAAAAACAAAACCAAAAAAAAAAAAAAACTTGAGAAAAAAAAAAATCATAGATTTATATATATTATTAAAAAAAAGTAATATATTCTTTACACATTTATCCTGAGGAGACAAACCATTTTCAAACATAAACACAACACGGCGGGGAGAACAATAAGAGATGCTTTATAGATTTCCATTTCCATATATATTATTTTTTCCAAGGTTGTGGCCCCCCCAGACTTTGGTGCAGTGAAGATCGCTCTGGAATTACCCCCCCTCGACTTTGCGGGGTCATTCCGAATAACACAATAACTAAAGTAAGATTTAAAAAAAAAAAAAAAAAAAAAAAAAAAAAACCCAGACTCTTGTGTTTGCAATGGCAGCTGGGATAAGGTGAAGGAAGGAAAATTATTATTATCATCATTATTATTATTATTATTATCATTATTATTATTATTATTAAAGCTGCATCAAAATATAGTTACATAGTAACATTAAAGGAATGCAACTGCACGCGTGATTTGGAAAAAATCGAAATTAACGGCCTTCCCTCGTTCACGTTTATTTTGGAAACGAGCAGTTTGGCTCTGAAGGGGGGGGGGGCGGTGGGGGGGTTGGGGGGAGGGAGGATGGGGCTTTCGCTGGCTCAGGCAGGAGAACGGCGCAGGTGTCGGACGTTGGACGCGTTGAAAGGTCAGACGAGCGCCCGGCTTCCATCTCCTCCGCGGGAATCCCGTTCGCACGGCGAATTCAGAATCGAGAAAACAGGAGTTGGGAGGATTTTTCTCCGGAAAATCACGGGGGTGGAGAGAGAGATTGCACACAGACAACCCGCCGCCGTCGCCATCGCCATCACTCCTTCGGTTTCAGTGCGATGTGGCGAAGGGGAGCACATAAACCCCCGCGGGCAGCTCGGCGAGGGGGGGGGATATACGGTCAAAGAGGCCGGGTCCGGCAGGCAGAGACTCGCCGAACGAGCGCACTTCTTCCCGCGATGGCGGTTTGGGGCTTGGCGGCGGATGATGAGTAGGGGGGGCGGGGCCAGGGCCCGGGGCCAGACTCTGCGCGGGCTGGGTATTAGAGCGGGGGCCCCCGTGTTCCGAGGGGACAGTGGCCCCGTTGTCCCCGCACACGGGGCAGGGGGGGGGGGGGGGGGGGCGAGCTCCGCGGAGAGAGCAGCTGCCCTTGTTTTTCTCGCCCCCCCCCCCCCCCCCCCCCCGCCCAAACTGCCGCTACATCCGTCCTGTCCCCAACCCAACACCCCACCCACCCTCTCTCATCCTTTCAGCCCTACGGAAGGGAGCGCCTCTTGCCAAACGGCACACGGGCACGGCCCGGGACCCGCCGCTCGAATTCGGCTGACAGGTGCGCCGCCTGTGTGCCGTTTGCCCACCCCGCACGCCTGAGAGAAGGCGACTCCCCAAAAGCTTAAGCACAGAAATAAATAAAAAGCACGGATCCCACAGAACACAGGACCGCTGTGCGTCTTCACCCCTTGGAAGAGTAGGGGCTTTTTCTGGAATGTTTTTAAAGAATTCTAAGTCAGAATTCTAGAATTTTTCTTTTCGCTTTTCAGTCTCCAGCAGCGATTGTGACATCATAACCAGAATGTTCCGCTCAGAACGTTCTAATCACACATACTTGTGATGTCACAACTCAAAGGCTCAAGTCTCCTCCAAGCCCTTCAGCTGACGAGGCGGGGCCTTCCCCATCCGTAGGGAGAGCCTCAGCCGTTCGGAAGGGGACGAACCGCAGAGGGGACCTGCGCTGCTCTCCCCTGCCCGTGAGCTGCAGATATCTGGCAGGGAGGACGGGACGTGTGATTAAACTAAAACTCGGCCCTGCGGGGGCCCGTGACCTCCGACCCCCCGGTGGGGTTCGCTGCTCTCCTCTTTTTCATTCGCCCCTCCAATTTGGAGATGAAAAATGGGCGGAAGGGAAGCAAGTAATGAGACAGTTTGCTGCTGCTAGCCATTCTCTTTAGCCTTTCCTCCTGGTCTCAGAGGACCACCTCTCCCCCCTGCTCTCTCTCTCTCTCTCTCTCTCCCCCTCTCTCCTCTCTCTCCCTCTCTCTCCTCGTTCCATGTGCCCTTGAAATGCCGGTTAAAAGAGAGGAATGTGGTGGTGGAGTCGGGGGTCCTGTGCAAAGCTGATTAGCGGCACCCCCAGGGGGGGGGCCGCGGGACAGAGCCGACGCAGAAGGCCGACCCTGGCAAGCGCTCGGCGCACCGGCCGAGCCAGATCCACGTGTACGCCCACTCAGACCGGGGGGGGGGGGGGGGGGGCTCGGAGAGGCCCGAGCCAGAATCAGAGTCACACAAAAAAAAAAAAACATTCAGCAAATTCGTAGGCCATTCCCTGACATTAACACTAGAGGGGGATAACTTTCAGATACGGTTTTATAATTAGGGGCTCAGTTATCAGAAAATCGCAGAATATGCTCTCCAGTACTAACACACGTAGAATGCTGCGCTGACTTATGGAATGCGTAAAATAATCTCTTTCTTCGTGAAGCTCTGTTCAATGAAAGATGCTTCTCAAGCAAGACCATCCGAAAGCAGCTTCCCAAAGCACAGGTCATAAACAAACCTGAACTGAAGCACGAGCTGGGGAGCACATTCGAAAATCAGCGATGGCAATCCAGTCCCCACGACCGAAAAAATAAGCACACGTCCT
This sequence comes from Anguilla japonica, assembly GCA_025169545.1. Classification (NCBI taxonomy): domain Eukaryota; kingdom Metazoa; phylum Chordata; class Actinopteri; order Anguilliformes; family Anguillidae; genus Anguilla; species Anguilla japonica. Next base: position 3,872,749 of record CM045892.1, read on the forward strand.
ACGCACAGGGGACGCAAACGCAAATTTGGCAGTTGGGTTACCCTGGCGACCAGTGCCCTTTTCCCTCTCTTTCAACGGCCGCACCTCGGCCGTGTGAGGGGGGGGCCACAGCGTCGCACGCCATCTTTAAAATCCTGGAACGGGCCGGAGGTCGATCAGCAGGGCCTCACAGAAGGGCCTGAAACAGGAGGCTAAAGGAACAGAGCGAGACCCCGCAAAAAAAAAAAACCAGCGCATTCCTCAGAGAATATTACAGCTCAGATTCTGGGAAAACGACCAGATTTTCTGAAAAGCTCCGAAATATTCAAGAACTTGTGAAATAAAAGCAGCTGAAGGGGTGATGAGTGACAGTTCAGTCGCTCTGAAGACTGCGTGTGTGTGTGTGTTTGTGTGAGTGCATGTGCGTATGTGTGAGTGTGTGTGTGAGTGTGTGTTTGTGTGAGTGCATGTGCGTATGTGTGAGTGTGTGTGTTTGTGTGAGTGCATGTGCGTATGTGTGAGTGCGTGTGTGAGTGTGTGTTTGTGTGAGTGCATGTGCGTATGTGTGAGTGTGTGTGTGAGTGTGTGTTTGTGTGAGTGCATGTGCGTATGTGTGAGTGTGTGTTTGTGTGAGTGCATGTGCGTATGTGTGAGTGCGTGTGTGTGTGTGTGTTTGTGTGAGTGCATGTGCGTATGTGTGAGTGTGTGTGTGAGTGTGTGTTTGTGTGAGTGCATGTGCGTATGTGTGAGTGTATGTGTGAGTGTGTGTGTGTGTGTGTGTGTGTGCATGTGCGTATGTGTGTGTGTGTGCGTGTGTGTTGACCGCAGAGCCGAGCAGCAGGACTGGAAGCAGCTCCAGCTCGGCAGGCATTATCCTGATTACCAAACAGAGCGCCTGACCCCCCCCCCCCCCCCCAGGCTGCCCCGCCCCCACGCTGCCGAAACGGCGGGTCACCCGACGCGCGGCCCTCAGTGGCGTACGGGAGGCGCACAGAATCCCGCACCGAATAAACCTCGCCCCGCCCGCTCACCATCCCACTCGCCTTTGAAAAGGGCAGCGCCACAGAGGAACACCCGCCCCCCCCCCCCCCAAAAACCCGCCACCTCCCGTTTGTTTAAACATGGCGCTAAGTCCGCTGAAGCCGCTTGGCCTGGGGGGGGGGGGGGGGGGGGGGGGGGGGGGGGGGTTAGATAACGACTCGCCATATGCCAGCGGCTGAAAGGGCCCAGTGTGGACGGGATGGGGGGGGGGGGCAGAAATCCATTCGGAATTTAATGCCATTATCCCTGCACGGGACGTGCGTCCCATTGTCCCAGGGAAGGAATCTGCTGGCTCTGCAAGAACAGGAGAGGGGTGCAGCGGGCAAAAAAAAACACCCACCCGCCCCCCCCCACCAATCCCTCCCTCCCCACAGACAGGCAATGCATAGAGAGCAGAGAGCACCCAACAGGCGGGGTAGAGTCTGTGAACCCCCAAATTTAGATGGGGGGGGGGGGGGGGGGACCCCCTCCACTCTACACTCAGAGGGAGGGACAGAGGATGTGCTAGAGGCCTGGACTGTCAGCCTCCTTAGTCAGCATGACACAAGGAAAAATAGCTGTGCTTTGGTCCATCAGAGGATCAAGTGGTTTTTTCGATGATTCAAAAAAATAATGAAATAAAATAAAAATGGAACACGTTTTTGATTCCCTCCAACCCTCTCTCTTACTGGTCCCTTTTCACCTCCACGGTTTGTGGATTTAACAAAAAAGAAAAAGAGAGAGAGAAAAAAGAAGAAGCGGCCTCACTTTCTCGACAGTGTGAAATCCCTCGTGTCCCTACAGCATCAGCCAGAACCTCACTGAGGAGCACCCCCGCCGACTCCCCTCAAAGACCAAAATGTCCTGCTCCGGGCCGGCCTGGAGAGCTGCAGAACAGAGATCTCTCTCTCTCTCTCTCTGTGTCTGTCTGTCTCTCCTCTCCCTCTCAGCAGAGTCCAGACAGGAGGGAAGGAAAGAGGAGGAGAGGAGAGGAGAGAGGAGGACAGGAAAGAGTCCCCCCCCACCCTTTCCAACTTCCACTAGATCCATTTACAATAACACGGCCAAAAAGCAACAGAGATAAAAAAGAAAAGAGGACAGAAGGGAAGGGGAAGCAAATTCAGCAGCCCCCCCCCCAACCCCCAAACCCTCAAACCCCCGGGGAGACACGAGCAGAGATGTTTTCACTAAAAACCCGACAAAGATCTGAAGGGAGAGATCTGCAGATGCGCTGGAACCCCACGAGCTTGTGGAGCCTCCGACACAAAAAAGAGAGCCAGCGAGGAACCACGGTCTTACTCCACGCATCTGATCTACAGCCGGAGTTAAGTTCAACGGCAGCAAATCCAAACAGAAAAAACATCAGAACCCCCAGAAACCCAAGGTCATGCATCTCGCCCAGAGTGAATTAACCCTCCTGGTCATTTATGCATGCATCATAAAAAAAGCCGAATCGCTCGACGAATAATTGAGCGAGGCTCCCTCCTAATGCATATTGCATAGACCGCTGAACGAAATGCTAAAAAAGGTCAGCGGTTCAACGGGGAAGGAGAAAAAAGAAAAAAGAGAAGACAAAACCAAGTTAAACTTTCGGCTGAAAACACAGAAAGAGGAAGCCTCGTCAGAAGACGTGTAGCCTTACCCGCACCCCCCCCCCCCCCCCCATCTGCATTCCATGCATATTCCCTTGTCCTCCGATCAATATTGGGAGTTAATCGCGGCCCAAAGGATATGAACTAACGATCGATAAGTTCCCGGGGAACACGGGCGAGCAAAAAAAAAAAAAAAAAAAACTCATTTCACACTCTGGGCATGCCTAGCCTGATTAGCCCGCTATCAGCCCAGATGCTCTAATATGATTGGTTGCCGTTGGAGACCTGTGACTAACACCATTGAGGGCCCCCGACTTTCTCCCCCTGAAGAAAAGGGCCCGAGCAAGGAGCTGCCTTTTAAGCGTGGAGTTTATATGCAAGGAGCCCTTGTCAAGCGAAGGGTTTAATACGTGCTTAGTTTTCACTCGCAAAGAAGATTGAATTTGTGGGCGGACGCGTCTCCGCAAAGCCCTGTAGTAGCTCTGTGAGAAATTCGCTACACAAACACCGCGGCAAAAGGGATGTTAAGCCCGTGAAACAACCCGAAAGATTAAACCGCGCCATTAAGGAAGCTTAAAACGGGAGGCAGCGCAGAGCCTTGGATCTACCGGCAGCAGCCCACTCCCCCACGTCAGCTTCCCGAGACAGGAGCCCAGCGCCTTTCATACACCAAAACTATTAGCTTATTAGTTCAAGGTCCCTCTCTCTCTCGCTCTGTGCTAGCAGTACTTAAGAAAGAAACAAAAAGCGAATTAGGCATTCCGTGTGGCGTCGCGGGGAGGCGGAAAACAAGATCCAATTAATTCCTTTCAGTCCCCAAGTCCGGCGTTTCTTTTTTTTTTTTCTTCTTCCGCAGTTTCTCCAAATCCGTCGGCGGGGGTACTCATTTTTTATGGATATTCATGGTTTGGGAACAGGGGGTGAGGCGGAAGGCGAACTCGAGCTCGCGCGGCTGCATATGATGAATGCGTTAGCGTTGTTGTTGTCGCCGAGTGGCGAGATAATAAGTTGGGTTTCGGTCTCCGAGGCTCCGTCATAAAACACGGTGTTTATGAAGTCGTATATTCTCACAGGCTCTCTCTCTCGCCCGCGAAAGCCCGGTTCCGCTCGACGTCCTTGTTGAGTTTCATCCCCAAAGTTATAAGGAATTTTTTTTTTGATTTACGAGCTTTGTTTTTGTGGCCGTCGCAATAACACGTCGCCACACTACTTGAAAAAAAAAATCCCCGATAACCAGGATCTCTGCAAATCATGGAGACTTGCAGAGAAGCACCGCAGTGCCACAAAAATGCTTTCATTGGGCTGGTTTTATACTAGAAATAAAGATGACAGTCAAACCCAGTGTCTGGATTCCGAAAATATTATCAAATGTGATTTATTTTATATCTCAATTAAAAAAAGGAGGGGGGATTCACTTGCCTCACACAACAACAGCTAACATTTTGATGCAAGCTCGTGAGCTCATGATAACTGCACCTTCTAGCTTTATCTTGTGGGCATTTGGCCTGCCCTGAACGGAATGTTCGCCGTGTAAAATGAATTTAATCCACTGATAAAATCTGACAGATAAAGAAAAAGGTGTAATTTTGCAACAAAAATAAAAAAAGAGAACTCTTCCCAAGTCTCCGTAATACTGCACATTCACGGGAAGGGCGCGGTCACGTAAGGTCGGGACCAAAACGTCGGCACTTATGACGAGGATGGCCTTGTGCGTAGCATCCAACAGAAAGTGCGCAACGATTTCTCATATTTAAAAAAAAAAAAAAAAAAACTGCCATGAAAAAAAAAGTCACTGTCACTCACGCCCTCAATCATTCCCATAATCCCATCCCAAAAATACACCACCCACAAAGCCATCGGGACCAACCCCTTCCTTAGGTCAAACCCCTGCTAATAACTGAGATGATTGGGTAATGCACAGAGGTATTCCAGTTATGGGGGGGGGGGGGGGGGGGGGGGGGGGGGGGGGGGGGGGGGGGGGGGGGGGGGGGGGGGGGGGGCTCTGTGCTGGCTGCTCGTCGCTCACACCCTGCCCCACTATGGGGAGGGAGGGAGGGGGGGAGGAATGGGGGGGGGGGGGGGTGTTAGATGCTTATCTCCAGCTACTCTGAATAACCCTGAGAGATGAAGATCACACTTTCTCCCAGCCTCCCACACCAATCGCTGAAGCAAAGCCCTGAATAAAGCAGGCTTCTTATTCTTCTAGCCCCACCACCACCCCCAGACCGGCACTGCAGAAGGCCCCCTCGGGTCCTTCCTCTGGGGGTCAAAGGTCACGCTGTTTTATTACTGGGCCATCTCTCTGGGGCACAGTGTGATCGCTGCCCGGTGGAATGGAATCAGCCTTACCGCTTCATAAAAAGATAAACGCAATGGGACTGGGGGAGGGGGGAGGGGGGAGAGGGGTGGTGGTTTTGCCACAAAACCTCATTAAAAGTTTTAGAAAAAAAAAAAAAAAAAAGACTAACATGATAAAAGTTCCCAGCAGCACACAGCAAACACAAGAGTCAAACTGTAAGTATTTCGTATTGGATGGGGGGGGAAAATTCGGGAAGAAAGGGGAAGAGAAAACTACACAGGAGAGCGCTGGCGAACGGACACCTGTTAAATAACATTCTTCATCTGTAACATTTCTCAACCTTGTCATTTTTTTTTTGTTGTTTGTTTCGTTTTATTTTTTTTGTGATTTTTAAGGATTTGTGTAGATTCCAGTGTTGGTTGCTGGGACCAGCTGTCCCACTCGCGGTTTCTACGGAAACCACAACAGCAGTGAAGCCTTGCAACTCGTACACCAGAAGCTGCAGCCAGAGGAAGGATATATATAAACCAACTAAAAAAAAAAAAAAAAAGAATAATAATAATAATAATAATAATAATAAAAATCAACCAAAGAACTAAGCATTATGAGAGACTTGTTTCCCCTCTTAGCAGCCAACAAATATTGTATACCTACAAATATATAAAACAACCAAAAAATAAAATAAAAATACGTTCAAGTATTCAAGTTTCTTAAATATATTGTATATCCACGCCACCCCACGTCAGCCTCCCAGGCTGTGTACTAGCTTCTTTAACTCCAAACAGTGCAATTTGAAAAAAAAAACTACTATTGTCACTTCTCCTAAACACAACTGATTCTTGCATGTCATTTCAAAGCACTGATTCCATCACCTTTTGAGTCCTGTCACATTTTACATTTTGTTTTTGTGCTGCGTGTGTGTGTGTGTGTGTGTGTGTGTGTGTGTGTGTGTGTGTGCTGTGTGTGTGTGCGTGCAATTTTTCTGGAGCTAATTAAGCAGCCCTGGCCTGTCCCCCTTCGGAACACAAACGGTAAGAGAGATGGTCAGAATCCTTGGATTTCGGGGCGGCTGGGGTCGTGGGCGATGGGAGGTCATGTGCACGTCATGTCAAGCCTTGAATCTTGTTACAAAGTTTAATCAAAAAATAATAACAATTTAAAAATCACAAATAAGGAAAAAAAAAAAAAAAAAGTCAAATATAAAGAAAGAAAAACGAAATGCGCAATCCCTGTTGGCAAACCACACCACGGAACTTCTGATTGGCCCAAACAGTAAACTCCTCCCACCCCCTCCCCACACTCCCCTCCCCACCAGCGTCAGCACCCTCCGAGCTCCACAGCAAACCGACGCTCTCCGACAGCCCCAGTCCTCTTCAAGCAGCGCCGACCACACGTAATATCTATTGATTTATAATAAAGATCTCCACGCGTCTGCGTCTTTGTTTCTCCTTCCATTAAGATTTTCGTTTTTTTTGTTTTGCTCCCCCCTCCCCCCCGCCCCGCCCTATTCCTTCACTGGGGGGGGGGCAGGGGGGGGGGGGGCGGACCGGCGGTTCCTTATCTGTACACCGGCAGCCGGATGTGCGCGTGCTGGTGGTCCAGCAGCCGCGGGACGGCCACGGTCTCGTACCCCTTGCCCAGCATCTGCTCCTTGATGCAGGGCGGGTGGATGTCATTGATCAGGTACTCCAGGGACTGCAGGCTGCTGCTCAGGATGGACGTGTTGCACAGACTCCGGCTGCTGGGCAGGCTGCAGCAGAGGCCCCCCCCGCCGCCGCTGTCCGTGGGGGGGTGGTGGTGGTGGTGGTGGTGGTGGTGGTGGTGGTGGTGCAGGGGGAAGCCCAGGTCCCGGTGCCCGGTGCCCGGCCCGCCCCCAGTGTTGGTGGCGGCCCCCCCCGGCAGGTCCTGGGGGTTGTAGCAGTCGCTGTCGGGGGTGACCAGCACGCTGTTCCAGGGCGGGGCGAAGTACTGGCCCACCGAGAAGTTGCCGTGCATGCCCACGCAGTTCAAGGGGGAGGAGCTGACCTTGTCCAATCCGCTGCCGCCTCCGCTGGCGCTGGCCAGGGGATAGGGCCTGGAGGAGAGCTGGGCTCCGCCCACCGGCACCCCGGCCCCGCCCCCCGGGACGCAGGTCTCCGGGGACTTGCTGACGGCCCCGCCCCCTCCGCTGCCCCCGCTGTACATCCGGAGCACCGCCTGCTGCTGCTGCTGCTGTTTGTGCTGCTGCTGCTGCTGCCACAGCATGTAGTCCATGCTGTCCACGTAGGCCCCCACCTTCACCATCTCCGCCCCCTGGGAGGGCAGCATCGCCCCCGCGTACGCCATCCCGCCCTGGGTCGCCATGCCGACCGGGAAGCCCCCCCCGCCACCGCCGCCGCCGCCCGAGGAGCCGGAGGAAGCGGCGGCGGCGGCGGCGGCAGCGGTGGCGGCCGTGGCGGCCGCGATGGCGGCCTGCTTGGAGGGGCTGGCGTTGGCGCCCGGCGTGGCCGCCACCACCACGCCCTGGCACACCTGCTGCAGGGCCTGGGCCTGGCAGTGCTGGTTGATCTGGTAGATGATGCTCTGGATGGAGGGGAGGTTGGACTGCGGCGGCAGCGCCAGGCCCCGCCCGCCGGGATGGGGACGACCGACGCCGCCACCGTCACGTTGGGGGGCACCGCCATGGCGGCGGGCGCCTCGGGGGGCTTGGGGCGGCGCCCCGTGGTAGGCCATCTGCCCGTGGCCGTGCGCTAAAGTGCTGTTGCCGGGCGGCGGGTAGGGCGCCACGGCGATCTGGGCGGGGGAGAGTTTAGTCCTCCTGCCCTCGGCGTTCTTCAGCACGCCCTTGGCGGTGGTGGCGCGGCGGCGGCGGCGGGCGCGGCCGAGGCCTTGGCGATGGCCAGCAGGCCCTGGTAGCCGCCGGCGGCGCCGCCCGCGGCGTGCGGCTGCGGGTACGGGCCGTAGCGCTGGCCCGTGGTGTCGTAGCCGTTGACGGTGCGGCTGAGGTGCCTGTGCTGCGGGACCCTGACGTTGGCGGGGAAGATCTTGATGGACAGCGGGCTGCCGGCGGTCTTCTGCGCGTACGCCTCCAGCTCCGCCGCGCTGGGGTAGCGGGGGGAGGGCGCCGGCGCCGCCAGCTCACCTGCCAAGCGAGCGGAGAAAAGGAAATGAGAGGGGGGGAGGGAAAGGAGAGAGAGGGGCACACCAACCTTACACCACGACAGGGCCAGCGAGAGGGCTCATTCAGGCATGTCATTCCTCCCCCCCCCCCCTCCCTCCCTCCCTCAGGACACTAAGCATGTGACCCTGTTGACCTTGTTCAAACATCTGAGAATAAACACGGGAAATCAGAGGCTAAAATCGGCGTGCGAGCAACATCAAACTCCATCCTCCGCTACACGCCGCTTCCCGAGCCTCTCCCTCCTCCGCCTTCCGTGTTCCTCATTCCCGGTTTCCTCATTCCCCTCCGTGGAAAGTTCATCCCTAGACGAATGCGTCTTTTTTAAAAAAAAAAAAAAACTCATTCTGTCGAAGGAGAGACACCCGGGGCACCGTTAAATCAAGCGCTTTGCGAAATTAATTCTTAACTCTTTTTTTATTTTCTCGTCCAAATTTGGGCTACCCGGGGAAATCAGGGAGTCGGAGGAGGAGGAAGAGAGAGAGGGCTGTCTTAATTGCCACGGCTCAGCTGAGATTTACAAGGCCGTGCATTTTTTTGGTCTTACCCCCCCCCCCCCGGCCATGTGACTCCAATTATCCAATCAGACCAGGACTACGGAGATCTACAAAAAACTACAAAACTCTACAGACCCCACGGGCCTACCACTGGGAGTGTTAATCTAGCCTGGGTTATGGAGCTTGCTGAATTTCGCAAAAGCGAAGTTCGAACAAAGAATCTGATTTTCGCCTACCCATGTCTAGCCTGTCTTTACTGGCCATGACTGTCTTAATCACAGGAGCCTCATTCCTTTTAATATTAAAAATAATATTAACAAAGGAATGATCAACATGCACAGGAAAGATATTTAAAGAGACCCACCTCTCCTGCAATAAACAGGCCAATAAATAAAAGATGGTGCTGGAGTTCTCGAGTTACCTTACTGAAGACAAAACAAAACGATCCAAAATCCGAGAGAAAAAGCTATGTCCTGTAGCTTTTCCGCTCTTCAATGAGATTTATATAAATCACAGACATCATTCTAAGTATTTACAATTTAAGTCCAGTTCACTCAAATCTCAGCTCGGTACAGCAGCATGGAACATGCCGATGACACAACGTACAGTGATTCAGAGCAACGTGCAGCGAAGTGCTAAAACGATAAATCTGTATTACCCTTATCCCCTTCTGCATCAGAGCCCACGGTATTCTAGGTGAAAATAATACAGCTGATATGCAGGAATGCGAATTTTAATAATTCATACCCGCTGCTTCAGATTTACTACAGTTATTAGTATCAGAATGACCTTGTCTAAATGCAAGCAAATAAAAAACACGTTTGAATTTTCACTTAGAGGATTCTTTAATACGCCCGCCCTCCTCGTTAAAGACTAAGCCTACACATAAACAAGCTTTCAGGTGACGGGTTTTTAACTGTCATAATTTATAGGCCAATCTGAGGCGTTAAATCTCGAGTCCTTTTCTTTTCCGGCAGTCTTTCAAAACCCAGAGGCGGCCTCTTTTAGAATACAAATGCTTACAAATGAAAAGTGTTTTTTTTTTTTTTTCTTTCTTCTTTTTTTCTCCCCCTCCGCGCGCTAGTACAGCCGCGCGCTAACGATAGATCAGACCTGTTCGGAGGGTTTTCCGACTAGGCCGGGACACATTATTAACCTTCTCTTGAAGGTCAGAGGACAGAAGAGTAGAGAAAAGGGGGGAACATTTTTAATTAACTTATTAACTCCAGGCTATAATGAACAGACGGTATGGCTTTCACATGCACCGTAGGACCAAAAGTATCGGGACACCCCTTGGCCTGGGGGCTGTTTTTCATGGTTTGGGCTAGGCCCCTTAGTTCCAGTGAAGGCAAATCTGAATCCTACAGCATACAGTCACATTCTACACAATTCAGTGCTTGCCCAACAGTGTGGGGGAAGGCCCTTCCTATTTCAGCATGACAATAATTCCCCCGGACACACGACGAGGTCCATATATAAAATGGTTTTGTCGAGACCGGTGTTGAAGAACTAGTTTGGCCTGCACAGGGCCCTGACCTCAACCCCATCCAACACCTCTGGTGTAAACTGGAAAGCCAATTGCACGCCAGGCCTAATCGCCCAATCAGTGTAAGTTGCTCTGTAACGTGACGTGATGTTTAGCTACGCGCTAATATTGCTGACATGTGACGCACAGCCTCGACTTCGCTCTGATTGGTGCAGAGGAGCGAACACACTCCCAGGGGGTCATCTCCAAAAGAGCGAGGAGGACAGCAGCGACGTGACGTTCACGCCAGTCTGGCAGAGACAGCGAAGACGGACGTTGGCAGTGCCACCCCCTCCAGTCGTCTTACAGTGTCTGGGCACATTCTGGGTATTTATATGTGAGCGGAACTTTGTTCAAACATCACCCTGCAGCTGCACAACGCAAGGCGTTCGCCAACCGCGTTCAACAGCGAGAAAGCAAACTGGCATCAATATCAGTTAGCTGAAGGCAACAAGGTTATGTTTATTTTAACCATCCGTCATCTCACCACATCTCTTAAGGAAACACTTCAGCGAGGCACTAAATACCAACAGTTTAGAGCGCCTAAGACGTCACTGCATGCTGATACGGATTTTAAATATACAGTATATGCGCACATGCACGCAAGTACACACACACACACACACACAAATTAATGAATCTGTGTATTATTCACATTCAAACCGTCTCACAAACCCAGAGTTGCCACCCGACTGAAGTGATGAAGAAGGAGAGACAGAGAGAAAAAAAGAGAGAGAGATAGAGAATGAAAGAGAGAGTAAGACAGAGGGAGAGAGAGAGCAGAGACAGAGAGAGAGGGACAGAGAGAATGAGAATGAGAATGAGAGAGAGAGAGAGAGAGACTAGAGGACAAAATGACTGCTAACTCTCCGCCTTTGAGAAGATTTTGGTTGCCCGGTGCGGGGAAAGACCTCCCAGCTGACCCGTCCCTCGGGTCCCGCCGCCATCAGAACCGCGGCCCCCCGTGTGGCGGGGCGGTCCGGTCGGCCCGGTCCGCTTCACAGCCGGGCCGGGTAATAGTTTCTGAGGCCGTCGCCCGTCTTTCGAAAAAATTCAATTCCACAGCGATAAAAACCAGGTCACGCACCCATATCGGCCCTTATTTAAAAAGCCGGAGCTTAACCAGTCTGAGAAAAAGAAGGGGTAGGGCAGGGAAATGGCAATCTCCAAGGGCCCCAATGTGAGTGAGTGTGGGGGGGGGGGGGGGGGGGGGAGCAGGGGGGGCCGCAGGGGGTTGGGGGGGGGCGAAGGGCCATGCCGAGATTGGATTTAAACTACATTATTCAGGCAATTTCATGGCTACTTAGCTCACTGCTACAAAAAAAAAGGTGGGGGGGGGGGAAGGGGGGGGGGTTGGGGGTGGAAAGCACTCCATTTACAAGCAATAAATCAACTGCCGCAAATTACTTGCGCCCTCCTAAAAATGACACTTTTATGCAATTTTACAGATGAACAAAAAAAAAAAAAAAAGTGCTAAAATTAACAGCCATAACAACGCAGTCAGCAAAAGCAGCGGCGGCGGCGGCGGCGGCGGCAGGCTGAAGCGCAGGGAGGCGCAGGCTACAGGAGGAGCCCCACTTCATTTCCTCTTCCATAACAAAGTCATTTCGAACAGCCTCTGCAGCCGGGCGGCCCGAGCTCATTTGTTTTTCCCCATTTGAGCTTGCGCCGGGGAGTTTATTTCAAGTATCCAATGAGCCTCCAACTGTGAAAATGATTAAATCTACAAGATCCATCTCATAAAGGAAATAAATTGGGTGTTTAAAACGGGAGAGAGGGGAAGGCGCATTTTTTTTTTTTTTTGTGTCAGCGGGCTTTAAAAAAATTAAAAAAAAATTTTTTTTACCCACAATGCCAAGCATAATCCCACAGTGCATTTCCAAAAAAAGCGAACAGGAACAGGAAGTGGGGGCCACGCGCATCTCTTAACGGGGACCGGCGGACCCGCATCCCGCAAACTTTGGCCAGTGTGTCGCAGGTGGCAGAAATTCAAGAAACACCGAACTAAATCCAAAACGATGGCCCATAATGCTCAGCTTCTGAATAAGACCCGAGCGCCAGTTCTGCAGCATCAGCGCTTTTCCCCTTGACGAGAGAGTTTGTAATTGTGTTTGTGTTGGTCACGAAAACACCTTTCCCCTTCTTTCTGACGGGATGTAAACAACATTTCACAGGTTCGATTCCCGAGTAGGACACTGCCGCTGTACCCTTGAGCAAGGTACTTAACCTGCATTGCTCCTGTACATATCCAGCTGTACAATTGAATACAATGTAAAATGCTATGTAAAAGTTGTGTAAGTCGCTCTGGATAAGAGCGTCTGCTAAATGCCTGTAATGTAACGCAATGCATTATGGAACAGTTTACCCACTTGCCAGTGACCTAGAAAATCTTTAAAGTTTTGAGGGACCATCACGTACAGGGCTGCCCTACCCCAGCTTTGGGGACCAGTGCCAGAGAAAGCCTGCGGGTGAAATCACGCACAGATGCAGCTAAAACAGGTCAAAGCCTAAATTATTTTGTGCACCCATGACAGCAGGGTTTCCCCTCCAAAAAAAAAAAAAAAAAAAAAACATGGCCGCACACCAACGTGCTCTGATGTAGCAGCGATGAAGAGGGCGGGGGCGAAGGGGGGCGTGGGGGCCTGACAGCAGACCCGTTTTAATTCGCTCTGAAAACACGCTCGTTTCAAAGCACCTCGCTAGCCGGCTCGCAAAAAAAAAAACAGAATGGCAAATTCCTTTTTTCCGCACGAAGCTCCTTTTTCGCAAAACATCTTTGATCGTGCGGAGGTTCAAACGAGAAGCGATGCCGAGTGTCGCCTGCGTCCTGTGTCCCGCCCTCTTTTCCCACAATCCCACTGGGCATCCTAATTACTGCCGTGAGAGGAACAATCCTCCACCCCCCCCCCCCCCCCCCCCCCCCACCCGCTCCAAGCCCACCACAAAAAAAACCCAAAAGATGAAATTAATTGAAGAGCCACCAAATTAGTCCTACATCCCCCAGTGCTGGTGACCGTGCTGATATTCGAGCCGGCCCCACGCCCACTGGCACCCACACCCCCCCCCAGCCCCAGCCCCCATCCCGCCCACCCCCCCCAATTTTGGCAAGCTCGCTCCGCTTCCCCGGCCCTTGTTGTTTGTAAACATTCAGAGCTTCAAACGCCAAACCCCGGAGCTTCAAAGGGCTTCACACTTGACAGGCCGCGGGGATTAGAGGTCTTTTCAGGCCCGCGAGCCCGTCTCCGCCACACAAAGGTTCTGTTATTGGAAGCCCGGGCGGCGCCGGTGGCGCCGAGGACCCAAACCGGGACCCGGCTCTGTTTGGATCCCGGCTTCTGCTGTGAATGTCCTTCCTCATCAAGGCCTCCCGTCAGGGCACAGCCATTCAATTCCCTCCATCTTCTCCCTTTCTCTCTCTCTCGCCTTTCCCTCTTTCTTTCTTCCGCTCTCTCTCTCTTCATCCCTCTTTCTTTCTCCCGCTCTGTCTCTCTCTCTCATCCCTCTTTCTTTCTCCTGCTCTGTCTCTCATTTCCCTCTTTCTTTCTGTCTCTCTCTCTCATCCCTCTTTCTTTCTCCTGCTCTCTCTCATCCCTCTTTCTTTCTCCTGCTCTGTCTCTCTCTCTCATCCCTCTTTCTTTCTCCTGCTCTGTCTCTCTCTCTCATCCCTCTTTCTTTCTCCTGCTCTCTCTCATCCCTCTTTCTTTCTCCTGCTCTGTCTCTCTCTCTCATCCCTCTTTCTTTCTCCTGCTCTGTCTCTCTCTCTCATCCCTCTTTCTTTCTCCTGCTCTGTCTCTCTCTCTCATCCCTCTTTCTTTCTCCTGCTCTCTCTCATCCCTCTTTCTTTCTCCTGCTCTGTCTCTTCTTCCCGCTTTGTCTCCCTCTCTCCTTCCCTCTTTCTTTCTCCGGCTCTCTCTCTTCTTCCCGCTTTGTCTCCCTCTCTCCTTCCCTCTTTCTTTCTCCGGCTCTCTCTCTTCTTCCCGCTTTGTCTCCCTCTCTCCTTCCCTCTTTCTTTCACCTGCTCTCTCTCTTCTTCCCGCTTTGTCTCCCTCTCTCCTTCCCTCTTTCTTTCTCTGGCTCTCTCTCCTTCCTTCTTTCTTCCTCCCGCTCTCTCTCCTTCCTCTCTCTCTCTCTCTCTCTCTCCCCCTCGCGCCGCCCCCTTGCTCATCCCGGGTCAGGCACATCTGGCCGATGCGGCGGGAGGCCGCCGTGTTTTATATCCGCGGATCTCCGCCTGGCGGGGGCTCATGACCCATCTCCGCGTTCGGCGGGTAAATAATAACCAAAGGTCGCAGAGGTGACCGCGACTACCCGGCCGGCCCAGCCGCCCCGCGGCCCGCGTGACTTATCGCTCCGTACCTTCCCCCCCCTCCCCGCCCCGCCCCGCCCCCCCCGGCCGCCGGCGATGGCGATGGCGGTTATAAATGCCACGCAGATGGCGGGAGCTGATGACCGCGCCCCCGGCGTAGACTTTGGGCCCGCGCCCCGGAGAGCCCCGGCGTTCCCCTACCTGGGGGTTTGTTTTTGGGTTTTTCCGGCGGCTGTGGCTGTTTGCCATCCTCCCGTAAAGTACACTTTATTAAAAAAAAATAATAATAAAAAACAAAAAAAAACCCAGAAAGAAAGTGGGGCAGAATCGGCCGTGGGTCAAGCCGGGCCTCGCGGGTTTAGAACCTCACAAGCGAGAGAGAGAGAGAGAGAGAGAGAGAGAGAACGCCCCAAAATTCACTCAAACATTCCGGAGCTCGGATATGAGAGTCTCACAATGAGGCCGTCCCGCCGGGATGGGTGAAGATCTACCCGCCAGAGCCGGGCGCGGCCTGTTCCCACATCGCCGCAGGAAGTTTAATACAGCTCCGCGATGCGTGGGGGGGGTGGGGTGGGGGTATGGTGGGGGGGGGGACAGAAGCTCCTCTGCGTTTGAGCGTACAGCCAGTCCCCAGACGTGTGGACCTTTCCCCCGCCCTGCCAGTGAAACGCTGGATCCCCTCCCAGTCTCATCCTCCAGGAACGGGGGGGGACGGGGGGCGGATGGAGATAATTAAACTCCGTGACCTTCGCCTGTAACGGGGCCGACGCCCCGGCACATCAACCCCCTCCCCCCCCCCCCCCCCCCCAGCGTCAGAACACCGGGGAGCCAAACGACATCCTTCATTAAGGGAAGGTGCAGTGTGGGAGGAGAAGAGTGTGTGTGTGTGTGCATGTTCATCTGTGTGTGTGTGTGTGTGTGTGTGTGTGTGTTCATCTGTGTGTGTGTGTGTGTGTGTGTGCGCATGTTCATCTGTGTGTGTGTGTGTGTGTGTGTGTGTGTTCATCTGTGTGTGTGTGTGTGTGTGTGTGTGCGCATGTTCATCTGTGTGTGTGTGTGTGTGTGTGTGTGTGTGTTGGGATGGGCTCCCAAAACTCAGCACGGACGAGCCACGGGCACAGCCCCCCCCCCACACACACACACACCCAGGAGAGGGTGACTGGGTCACACCTCAGGTTCAGGTAAAAGGGCAATGGTGACCCCCCCCCCCCCCACGAATCCCTGGAAACATTAAAAAAGAGGGAGCCCCCCCCCCCCCAACTGCAGTCTCCTTCACGCGGGACTGAGCCGTCCTTGGAGGGAGGAGGTGGGGGGTGGGGGGCTGGGGGGGTACGATCCTGAACACTCAATTAACACTCCGCTAATTAGCCAACCGACACACAATGAATTCTGATGAGCTCATTTCAGGAATGCGAGCGTGTGAGTGCAAGTGTGTGTGTGTGTGTGTGTTGTGTGTGAGTGAGTGTGTGTGTAATTGTGCAAGGAGGGAAGGTCGGAGAATAAAAAGCAATAAAGAGAGAAAAGCCTGGTTTAGAAAAAAAAAAAAGAAATAATCCATTAATTTCTGTGAGGGAGTTTTTTTTTTGTCCTCTCCTTCTTAAAGGGGTCTAACTGCACAAAGAGCAGAGATGGAGGGAAGAGGAAGGAGGACTGGAAAAAAAGAGGGTGAGAACTGTCAGTGTTGCGATGGTGACAGAGTGGTAGTGACCAGATCAGTCACAGCACAGGGCCAGATAAAACCACACCACAGACTCATACTTTATCACTTTAAAAGACAAAAAAGCCTTCCTTAGGTGACATTAAAAAACCGTAAACAGCATAAAATGAACAGTGTAGCTCCTTGCATCTGTCCTGACAGCTTACTCATTAGTAGGTGGAGCGATTTTGAATAAATACAGAGCAGGAAAAACCAAACGCACGCCAAAAAAAAACTAGCACAACGTGCTGGGACACAGGAACATATAAAAAAAATAGGGAAAGGTTGAAAAAATAACTCTTCATATTTAAAAAAAAAAAAAAAAACACATTTTCAAAACCACAAGAGGCAAGATTGAGAACAAAAAAAGGAATAGAGAACGCTGACATTTCGTAAGACGTGCGTCGGCAGCACGTCCTGAAGGAGCAGCGAAAGTTAAGGAGTTTCGCAAGACGGACCGGGTCGCAGCGAGCGCGTCCCGTCGACGCAGCGAAGCTCACGCCGCAGGACTCTGGGGCCGCGGGGTCACGGTGACTTAATCTGCTTTCTCCACAGTCATGCTAATTATTACATCCCCCCCCCCACCCCCCCTTCCCCCCAGGGCAGTGTGCTGCCCTTTTAGGGCCCTCATTCATATGGAACTATTCCAGTTAATAAATAAGTAATGGGTAAAAACCAGCCCTTGAATCTCCTGGACTTTTGCTTCATTCAAAAAAGAAGTTTTTTTCCATTTTTTCTTATATAATTATAAATTATCGGAAGAGAAAACCCAATTGCTGCCTGATTAGTTTCACAACAGGAAGTGACACACAGGAAGTGACCCCCCACTGTTTTTGGCACCGCTGACTTTAGCCCCCTTTGCTTCAGTCCAAATAAGATCAGAGATTAGCTCCCTGTTGATAAAAGCAGGGCTTTAAGAAAGCGGAGGCGGCGGGGGGGGGGGGGGGGGTGGTTGGGTGCAGGGGGGGGGCGGCGGTGGCTTTGCATGCTAAACAATACCTGCCTTGTGCTTAATGGAGGTGTCATCTGGCGCAGGGCCGATTAGTCAGCGATTAAAAGCTAGGCCTCAATCGCCATGGCAACCGCCTGCGCCCAGCACAAAAGGGGCCCTGATAGAGCCAGCTGTTTGGGGGCCCCCCCCAATTAACCCCCGCCAGCACCGGGCGGCGGCCGCTGCCCCCTTAATTGACTACCGCTAGCACGGAGCGGGGCTGCCGCGGCGACGGCGACGGCGGGGGCGGGGGGCGGGGGTGGGGGAGGACCCCCTGCATCGCAGGCCCTCTCCATTCCCAGAAAAAAAGGGGGGGGGGGCCTCCCGCTGGCTCCTCTGTCAGTCAATCAAAATGGCAGCGCGCGGCGGGAGCTTCCCGTGCACTGTAAGTGGACGAGCGTCGGCGTGGTGATGGTCGCCGGGGGTTACCGCCTCACCGGGGAACGGCGTTGAATACTGTATGCCTGGGCGGAGCCTCGCTCAAGGAAAAAAAATTTTTTAATTTTTTTTTTAATCGCACAGAAAACCTATTTTCGAAAAATAATTCAGTTCTACACGGAGACCTCAATCCAGGTTGAGAAGCTTTAAAACGTGAAATCATGGAGAGAAATACACAGAACCGCACCTATCGGAGTAACAAAAACAAAAATGACAACAACAACAAAAAAAGGGTTTGAAGGCTTCTTTTTGGGATCCTCCCACTGGGAGGATCACGCCCAGCCGAAAATGATTTAAACTGACCCCCCCCCCCCCCCCCCCCCCGCACGCTCAAAGCACCGCGAGCTAACGGAGGTAAAAGGGCACCCCGGTAAAAATGGGGTTCGCAGGACGATGGGCGGGGGGGGGGTCATTTTGTTTGAGTGCTCGATTCAGACTACTCCAGGGGGGAAATATGCTCGGGAGGAAAAGAAGTCGGAGGAACCGGTTCACGTGCGCGTAACTGAGGGTGAGAAAGAAGCTTCCGGACTCATTACCGTCCCTCTGAAGCCCCGCCCACCTTCGCGCCCCCCCCCCCCCCCCCCCCAAAACAAGGACAGCAGAGGAGAGGAGAGGACAGGCGTCACATTCTGTTCTTCCACTCAAGCCACTGCTTATATCTGATGCATTGGCATCCAACAGACACACACACACACACACACACTCACAGACGTGCACACGCACACACGCATACGCACACACACACACACACAAACACGCACACACACACACACACACATACACACAGACACACAGACACACACACACGCACACGCACACACACACACACACACACATACACACAAACACAGTGTGCTGAATGACAGGCTATGTAAGAGATCCTCTCACCCATTAACAGTCGCCTGGCACTTCCAATTAACTGCCGTCTCTGTGCCTCAGATCGCTTCCTTGAGAACACACAGCCTGACACAAATCACACAGGAACGGGAAGGTGTGGAGTATCTTTAAAATCTGAGCGCCTATCCTGCCAACACACACACACACACACACACACACACACACACACACAAAAAAAATAAAAGAAAGAATACAGAAGTTCGAAAAGGCGCCATGCTGAACTTTGCACCCCGATTCCAGTCAGACTCTAATGACTGCCAAGGGTTACAAATGACCTGCATTTCAAAACCAGGGGTGTGGGGGGGGGGCGGGTGGATGGGGGGGGGGGGGGCAGGAGGCTGAAAGCGCATAAATGGTGGACTGATTGGAGACACTTGCAATCTCAGCCATGATCCATCAAGCGCGGGGGAGCTGGCGGTGGGAGTTGGCGGGGGGGGGGGGGGGGGGGGAGGGGGGGGCATGGCATGCTGTCAAAAATGGATTTTGTCATTAAAATGTAAAAGCTCAGACGTGCCTTCCAAATTTAATCTTTTATTTCATTAAGGCCAATCTCGTCTCAATTCAGTCAATTCATTTCCTCCCCCGCTCTGTACTGGAGAAAGGGATGGAGAGAGAGAGAAGGGGAGGGAAGGGAAAGAGAGAGAGAGAGAGAGAAGGGGATAGAGAGAGGGACGGAGAGAGAAAGAGAGGAGGAGAGAGAGAGACCACACCTGAAAGCCTATGAGACTAGTACAGTCAGCATGGGAGGCCTCGATAATGTATGCAAAATTATTCAACAAATAATTAAATAAGGCAACCTTATGCATATTGCATACACCGCTAAACCAAATCTCGAAAAGGGGTCAGCAGTTCAACAGGAAGTTCAAAAAAACAAGCTAAACTTTAGTTTGAAAAAAAAGAAAAAAAAAAAGAAACAGAAACAGAACCAGAAAGGCTGGTAATCTCTCCTTCTCTCTCTTTCCAGCCCCAAGCAGGTCTCTATTAGGGAGGAGATGGGATCTGTGCTGGGGGCAGAGGGAGTGGGGGGGGGGGGTACATCTGTGAGATTCAGGAGTCAAAACCACCAAGATTGTCTAATGATTGTATTAATTTACGGGGGGGGGGGGGGGGGGGTGGCTCTTATGAACTCTTAAGATGCTGAGCTGATGAAAGCAGACTGGAAGCAGTGAGGCCATAACTGCCCACCTAAGGATACAGGAGGAGAGGAGCACACGCACGCACGCACGCACGCACACACACACACACACACACACAGTGTGACCCTCTCCCATCTCACTTCCTTTAGTCTGAGTGTCATTTCCGATGAGTCTGGATTTTTCACCTCACTCTCACATTGTCTCTCTCTATTCTCCATCTCTCCCCCTCCCCTTCTCTCTCTCTCTCTACCCCCCCCTCCTCCTCCCTCTCTCTCTCCACCAGTCTGTCTCCCCCCCCCCCCCCTCTGAGTAAGTGAGTTTCATTGGGGGTGCGCGCCGAGCAAAATCACCTCAGGGCGAACACTTTATTATCTGCAGTCGAAGCGTCACCACAAATACCGTTCTACACACACAAGTGTCACTTTCCATTAGTCTGCGCTCTCTGCCGTGAGCCGAGCACAGCCCAGCCCAGCCAGACAGAGCGCCCAGCCCAGCGCAGCCCAGCCAGACAAGCACCCAGCCCAGCACAGCACAGCCCAGCCCAGCCAGACAGAGCGCCCAGCCCAGCGCAGCCCAGCACAGCCCAGCCAGACAGAGCACCCAACACAGCGCAGCCCAGCGCAGCCAGACAGAGCACCCAGCCCAGCACAGCTCAGCACAGCCCAGCCAGACAAGCACCCAGCCCAGGACAGCCCAGCCAGACAAGCACCCAGCACAGCCCAGCAAAGCCCAGCACAGCCCCCGCCCCCCCCCCCCCTCTAAGACTCCACCCCGAGCTCCGGCCAGCGCATTTGCGGCTGGTGTTCAGGCCTCTTTGTACTGAAATGGGATGCAGATCGCTCAGTGTACACTGTGAGAACTTCACCAGAGAGGGCAGGCAGAATCTGGGGCAGTTTGTTTACCCCCACTATTCACACAAAACGAGCAGGGCTGACCCGCCCCATACCCCCCCCCCCAATACTCATTATCAAATATGCGGCGAGGGCGGTCCAGTCAAACCCGAAAAATCCAATAATCGTGAAGCACAGAGGAACAATCCAACTTTGGGGGAATAACAAAAAATAAAAATCTCACTATCATTCTATCAAGTTCCTAGGGCTGTCCATTAGAGAGAACGCAAATGCACATTTGCTCTTGTCGCTACATGCTACTGTTGGAAGAGAGCGAGGGTGCTGGGGTGGGTGTTTTTTTTTTGGGGGGGGGGGGGGGGGGGTACAGTGTCTCTCTGGCCCCCAGACAGAGCTGGCAGTCCCCATTGTGCTCACAGCATGGTCCAGAAAGCAGCGCTTTATCAGGGAATGGCCCAGCTCAGCACAAACAGCCCAGCCGCTGTGGCTCGCGCCTGGCACACCAGCCCGTGTTGTCATATGCGATTAGGGCTGTGCTCACGAGCCTGTGAACTCATTCCTGCGGCATCAGTCAGCCCCCCCCAGCCCCCCCCCCCCCAGCCCCCTCACCGCCACCCCCCAACCCCCCACCCGATCCCCGTCCCAGATCACAAAGCCGTGCAGCGAATGCAACTAATTTTAACTTAGCTACACAACAACAACAACAACAAAACATTTATTGCTGAAGTTACAAAGCAGAGGTTTAGAGATTGATTGTACTGTTCAAAGCATGGAAAGGCTGGACCAATCGGATGAGCAAGCTCACAGGCCCCCGGTGGACAGGCACAGTCACTGCATCTGTTAGTGCCCCCCATGCAAATGCACTGATTTGCTGATAGAACCGAGAAGCCGGGAGCCGGGGGGGGGGGGGGGGGGGGTGGCGGGGGGGGGACTGACTCTGAGGAAACGTTGGAAATTACTGCTAAGAGCATCTCAGGAAAATCACGAGGTACGTATTCCAAACAATATCCATGAATAAATGCATTTTTAAAAAGCCAATATATGGTTCCGTTTAAAAAGCACAAAAGAAACACACACACCCACACAGCCACAGCCACACACACACACACATACAGGCGCACAAAGCTATACATTCAAACACTGCATTAGAATTAGCATTCATCTCAGGATAATGGCCCCTTCCTTATGACTCTCTTGGAGATGGTATCTGCACTTTCAATTTTTTTTTTTTTTTTAATATTAATTTTTTTTATAGCAGTAAGTACGCACACGCATGCACACAGGCAGGCATACACACACAGACGCGTGCGCACACACACACACACACACACACAGGGCCAGGGGGGTGGGAAAAAGCGAAGTTGAACACCATAGGAAAACACAGGCAGGGAGGAAAGATAACAGGCGAGACGGAAGAGTGAGTGCGTGTGTCTGAGGGGGGCCCCCCCCCCGTGTCCCCCCCCCGCGTCCGGCCCAGCCTGTCAGGCTGCTGCAGCCCCACAGGTACAGGAGCCGCAGGGCTGCCTGGGGGCGAGCCGAGCCTTCTGTCCCACCATTTAGGAGACAAGTCCTCTGCTGATCCACAATTAATATTTAATACAGCACAGACAAGGGGGGGGGGGGGGGGGGGGGGGGAGAGAGAGAGAGAGGAGAGAGAGATAGAGGGGGGTAAGAAAATGAAAGAGAAAGAGAGAGAGGGGAAGGAGACAGAGGTGGGGAGAGCCAGACAGAGAGAGAAAGGCAGGGAAAGAGACAGACAGAAAGAGAGAGGCAGAAGAGAGAAAGGTAGGAAGAGGGGAGACAGATAGAGAGCAAGAGAATGAGGGGGAGAGGGAGTGAGGGGGAGAGAGAGGTAGAAAAAGAAAGGTAAAAGAGTGGCCTCTTAGTTTTCCAGTAAACAGTGAACACTTTCAATGATTCATGGCAAAGCAAGGTCAAGGATGAGGGCTTTATTTATACACGCGCACACATATCCACTTTTCACCGATGTCTGATACTCGCTCGGGAAATGTTTCATGATGTGCAAGTGGATTCCCATTAGAGGCACAATAACCGAAATCAACTCGAAACCAAACTCAAACTGCCGCAAAGAGAGCAAGGCGTCTTTTTCCCACGGCTTCTCCTCCCGACCAGATCCGGTGAAACCACTTAAACTAAAAAAAAAAAAGAAGAAATAAATAAATAAAAAAAACTCTTAAAAGCTGACGCGCTCTGAAAAAAAAAAAAAACCAAGGCTTGAGCACGAGGAGCAAATGGCAATTCTGTTGATTCCCTTTTTTTTTTTTTTTTTCCCTTCATTAAACGCGACCGAGCTTCCGCCGAGCGCTGCCAAAGCAGGCCGCAAGTGAAGCCAGGATGCTCAGTTTGAGTGCTCTCCCAAGGCCTGTAACCAGCACCTGGGGGTCCCGCCCCGGGCGGCTACCCATCTGAGATTGACTGCCGCAGACAAGCGAGTCACACTAATTGATGTTAAAGGTCCCGCAGGAGCAATGATATTAGCATTGCGCAGCCAGCATGCGTTCCCTCTCCCTCTCTTTACCCCCCCCCCGCCCCCCACAGACCACTCAGTAAGGCTTTTACCGACTATCAACTCATGTGGCCTTCCTGTCTCAGCTCAGATAAATCAACTCTCGCACTGCTTCGGAGGAGGAAAAAAAAAAAGAGGAGTAACTCCGCATATGCATTTCAATTAAAACGATTGTCATTTTGCAATCCCGGGTAAGCAGTAGATGCACCACAGCTGCAATTATGTGCAGTTTCTTTTCTTTACACGAGGCTCCGTGTCTTGAAGTATCTCATTAGTATGACCGTAATGCGCATTGACAACTGGGGTGGGGTGCGGTCAGCAAAAAAAAAAAAAAGAAGAAAAAAAAGAAGCATTTTAAATGTTAACCTTTGGAAAAAAAAAGGGGGGGGGGTACATTTACCATCAACTGATTCATCCTCCCGAGCGAATGGGGCTCTAATTACCTATTTAAATTCTCTCAGCTCGCCCAGCTAAAGACACGGCTGGGATTGTTTCGCGAACGCGGGGACAGCTGCGCGGCACCCAGGCAAATGTCACCGGCGTCCGCAGCCGGGGGGGGGGGGGGGGGGGTGGGGGGGGGGGGGGTCGTATCCTATCCAACGGTGGAATGGCGCCGATCGCCTCGGCAAACAAAACAAAAGCCGCGACTCCCGTGAGACTCTGGGGTGGCGCTAGGATCTCTACGGCCCTTTTCTGCACTGCTTCAGACAGATCCCAACCCCCCCCCCGCCCCCCTCCCTCCCTCCCTCCCTTCCCCTCCTCCCTCCCCCCGACACTCAAACATATTGGGATTCATGGCATGAGTAACGTGCACCTGGGAGGTCCAAATGGCAGCAAGTTGGAAAGAGGAAACTCAATTTCCACCCGCGCTGTCACGGCCAAAAGAGAGAGAGAGAGAGAGAGAGAGAGAGAGGGACAGAGAGAGAGAGAGAGAGGGACAGAGAGAGAGAGAGGGAGAGAGAGAGAGAGAGAGAGAGAGGCGGCAGTGTCCCTGTAGCCTCGCGCAGAAGCCCCCTGGCCCGTAACAAACAGCCTGTGTGTCTCAAACAGACAACAGGAGCACCACGCTGCCACGCACGGACGTGCCCAACGGATACATCACGCCGGCGATTCTGCTGTTGCAAGCGCTGTCAGCACGAGGGGGGCGGGGGGGGGCGGGGCGGGGGGAGAAGCGCCAAGACTGGGGAGACGGAACCGAGGACAAACGGTTACAGATAGCCTATACCGGTTCCTCTCGTTTTCCCAGGAAAGTAAAAATAATTTAGCGTTGGTTACAAAGTAATTAATTAAGCTGTGATGTCTGAGCCTTTTTATTTATTTATTTATTTGCTTTTATAAGGCGCAGTATAAAAGGGCTGCTCTTTGAAGAGTGATTCTTGGCTGTCACCCGCCGGCTTCCGGGATGAATGAGAAGAGAGAATGACGGTGACTGCATAAGCAAATGGTGAATTTAAGGGATGGGGGGTGGGTCGGTGGTGAAACCAAGCGCAGTTCAATCAGTGGAAAAGGTCAACTGTATGCAGATTTTATTGCCAGCGTGCCGCTGCGCACCCCTCCCTCCCCCCGCCAGGCTCGCGCTTTCCCTCCGGGTCTCAAACGCAATCAGGGAAAAAAAGACCGTTATTTCAACTGCCGCTTTTTCACCGCATTTGAATATTCCACTCAAAACGTTCCATTTTTGGTTCGGCAAATAGAAAAAAAGCTGACCCTGCTGCAGCGTACTTTTAGAACGATACAGCTAGTAATTTGGCCTGTAATTTATCACACAGCCGGATCATCAAGTTGTATAAAGTGTCACCAAAAAGCTACCGGCTGTCTAAAAATGGATTCGTAATTCCTTTCCTTATACAAATCACCAGTTGGCACATTATAGGATTACAGCGCATTTTTTTGCTTCCTTCATTACGGTTTTGTGTATTTAAAAGATGACTCACAATGAAAATGATCCATTATATTGAAACACAAAAAGGGGTAGCCTACTTATACCAGAATGACATCACCATATGTGTTCCAGTAAAACAGACTTGTCTCCGTTCTAATTTGAGCTAGTTAAGGATGAGGCGTATTCCAAAATGCACCGCGAGTCTTAGCAGCGCGCTCCTAGGAGGCCAGGAATAGACAGGACTACAATTCCCATGTGACACGCTGTCATGTTCCGCCCACCGGTTTCTGTGGAAACCAGTGGGTGAACATATAAGGCCTCTCCATCAAACAAATGAGGAGAGTGTGAAGACGGAGGGAGATAATGATGATGTCTTTCTCTGGGACAAGCCTGCCTCTGACGTGATGGCTCCTCCACAGAGTATTAACTGGGGCCCTGGTAATATTGTGATTTTAAAAAGAAATCTCAATATATTGATGGATAATAATAGAAATAATTTAATATATTCAATACTTTATGACAAACCACGGCATGTGTACTTATGTAGACTTGAAACAAAATGCTACACGGTTCAAAATATCGCTGTACAATAGTGTGACTCTGTAGTCAGGTCTTTCGAGGCCATAATAACCCCCCCCCCCACCCCACCCCACCCCACCCCCGGCTCACATGGCTACTCTGGATGATGTCATCGTTGTCCCATATGGACAGGTGTATTTGGAGCCAGGGCCCGCTGAGTCGATGGGGGGGCGCAGACTGTGCCTCTGTCCCGGGACAGACGCGCGCATTAAACCCCCCCCCCGCCCCCCGCCACACCCCCCACCCCGACCGGATCTGTAGCAGGAGGACAGATATTAGAAGCAGCCGCATTATGGGATGGGCCAGCCCAAGCCAAGCGTCAACATCACCTGAGTTTCATCAGCTGCATTTTTCCAGTTTATTAATTTTTTGCTCCTTTATGATAACAATGGTACACTCATCTCTGATAACCTTACTATTAAAAAAGGAGGTTTTCGGGGTTGGTGGAACCCGAATTAAAATGTTTCGGCAGCCAGGGAACTTGCCCTGCCGCCGCCACCGCCCGTCCTCTGCTCCCAGCATGCCCCGGGAGGAGGCCCCAGCTGGCACGGCTCGCCGGGACGCGATGAGGAAGACCCCCAGTCGCAGCCCACGGCGGGGGGGGGGGGGGGGCAGAGTGTGGGGGGGGGGCAGGGAGAAGCGAGCCGACGCGTCGGGACGGCCGGCGCCATTACCGCCATCTTTACGCCGCGCGGCTCTGAGACGCTCCAGCGTGCCGCCGGCCCGGCCCTGCGTGTCACAGAGAGCGGCTGAACCGCCCGATAAGGGCCTCCGTGACAGCAGACTGAACACACCTTATCTTACTGAGAGAGAGTGAGCGTGTGCAGGAGGGAGAGAGAGAGGGAGGGAGAGAGAGAGAGGGAGAGAGAGAGAGAGAGAGAGAGAGACAGAGAGGGAGGGCAGGAGGGAGAGAGAGAGGGAGGGAGGGAGGGAGGGAGGGAGAGGGAGGGAAGGAGGGAGAGAGAGAGGAACGGAGGGAGCGGGAGAGAGAGAGGAAGGGAGGGAGAGAGAGAGAGAGAGGAATGGAGGGAAGGAGGGAGAGAGAGAGGAATGGAGGGAAGGAGGGAAAGAGAGAGGAATCTGGGCAGAGCGCGCGGGAGCGGAAGGTCCTCGGCCAGGAGGGCTGGGTCTGAGGCGGCCGTCGGCTCCTCGCCGGAGCTGATCGATGCGGCCGATGACGGGCGGGACAGGCCTTATTAATAACAGACAGCCGGGCCCGTCCTGCGCCAGGAGAACGGCCCACAAAGGACCGCGTCACCCTCCTACCCCCTTCACCCCAGGCCGGGGGAGGCGGCCAAACAGCACCGTCAATTACCCACAATGCATCTTCGAAGGGGGGGGGGGGGTTGTTACAGAGAACCAGGGATTCTTGCAGAACAACGCAGTCGAACATTTTACTGTTGCAAGACAGAAGATCGTTGGTAGCAGAGCAACACGTGGGGGTTCTGAATAGCCTTGTTCAATATGCGCAGTCATCATTCGATGCAAGGAGCTTTATGAAAGATTTTAAAAAACAATAACCCAAGTAGGGAGATAGAAAACAAAATAATAGGATAGAAACAACAGGGCCATCCTAGGAGTGAATAAAAAATGTTAAAAAATGACTGTGGTGAACTTTGACCTTGCGGCCTAGCTCCTCCAGGCTCCTGCCACAGCATCAGGAGCCCTGGTACTCCTCTGGCTGCACAGTAGCCTCCTTTTCCCATCCTCCCACCTCCTCCCACCACCTCCTTCTCTTCCTAGAAAGTGTGGCTCTCATTTCAGCACTCCACAGGGTTAAAGCTCCTGCGTGGGGGGGGGGGGGGGGGGGGGGGGGGGTTCAGGGTTGGGGGGGGGGGGGGGGGGGGGTCAGCGGTCGCTGTTCTCTCGGCTGATTGGCCCCCCTGCGAGCCCTTCTTGGCGTTGGTGATTCCGGCTCCATCGCAGTCCCGGGCTTTTTACACGCCCCCGTGTGGGGCAGGGCCAAGGGCAGACGTTGGTGGGGTGGGGTGGGGGGGGGGGGGGGGCACCCGTAAGGGGGATTTAATTAAAAAGGACAGCCCCCGGCGCTGGAGCGGGCCGTCCCGCACGCGGGTGGGTGCGCTGAGAGCACCTCTGTGATTTATAATTTAAGTAACGCCCGCCATTCCCTTTCATTCCCATCGAGCTGAAATCAAAAGGCCGCCCCCGTCAAGCTAATCCAGGATGATATTTCCCAGGGCAGGCGGTCAATGGCTTTTTAAAATGCCCATCACCCTCTTTCCCTCTCACTCTCCATCTCTCTCTCTCTCTCTCTCTCTCTCCCTCCCTCCCTCCTCGCTCTCTCCACCTCCCTCTCACCTTCTCTTCTCCTCCTGATAGGCTCTCACTTGTCTTTCTTCCTGCCCCTCCCTCGCTCTCTCCACTCTCATCTCTCCTCTCTGTGATAATCTCAGCCTGTCCGCCGTGTTTCTTTTTCTCCCTCTCTCTTTCTCCCCCTTGTGCCTCTCTCCCGGTCTCTCTCCTAAACTGCGCGTGCCTCTCTCTCTCAGCCCCCGTCCTCTCCCTCTCTCACCTCCTTGTCTCTCTCGTCTCTCCCCCCTCCTCTCGCCTGGTCTCCTCTCTCTCAGTTTCCTCCGTCTCTCTCTGATCTCTGGAAACAGCCTGTCCTAAAGCCTTGTGCGCGTCCTCTCTCTCTCTCTCTCTAAGCCCGGTCTCCTCTCTCAGCCCCCCGCGTCTTCTCTCTCTCTCTTCTCTCTCTCTCTCTCTCTATCTCTCCGTCCTGCGTCTCTCTCCTCTCTCTCTAATCTAAGCAGAGCCCGCGTCTCTCTCTCTCTCTTCTCTCTCTCTCAAGCCCGTCCCGTCTCTCTCTCCTCCTCTCTCTCTCTCTAAAGGCAGACGGTGTCTCTCTCTCTCTCGCTCTCTTCCCTCTCTCTCTCTATCAGCTGCGTAATCTCTCTCTCTCTCTCTCCCCAAGGTCTCCCTCTCCTGTCTCGCATCTCTCTCTCTCTCTCTCTCTAAGCCCGCGTCTCTCTCTCTCTCTCTCTCTCTCTAAGGCAGCGTCTCTCTCTCTCTCTCTCTCTCTCTCTCTCTCTCTAAGCCTGCGCGGAGGGGAAATTGATTGTCTGGTGAGCTGATCTGAGCACTTGCAGCTGATCGCGCAGCCAGTTAAGCCCTGTTTTATTGAGGGTATGAGGGACTTTTAATGCCAGCCGCCTCAATGAATCGTGCAGGCGCGCGGCATCTGCACACAGCTCCCCCCCCCCCGCGCGCCCCCCCTCGCCTGCCAACTCCCTCACTACCCCCCTCACCCTCACCCCCCCCCCCCCCCCCTGCCCCCCCCCGGCCGCCGAACACAGAGGGCAGACTCAGAAGATTCTCTCTTCGGCTGCCAGGTACATCTGGAGATACCCCCCCCCCCCGCCTCCGCCCCCCACCTGGAGCCCACATCCTTCCCCCCCCGCCCCCGCCCTCGAGCCATCCCCCCCTTCCGCCCGCTTCCAACAGCCCCCTCATTGGAGGACCAGGGCGGTGGCCGGGGGCAAAAAACCCGAACCTGGTGCTGCCCCCCGCCGAACCACAAAGACGACAGGGAGAACGGCGAGTTACTATTCTCCCGCACAAGCGTCACCAAACACCTGACATCACCGCTGCAGCGAGCTCACCACCGGAGGTCTAACAGGTGGAAGGGTGCGGGGGAGGGGGGGGCGGGGGGGAGGGGGGGTGGGTTTAGGGTTTGGGGGGGGGGGGGGGCAGGCGAAAATGTTCCTTTCTCCATTGATTCCACCCCCGGCTCCCATTGGCTCTCCTCAATGAAGGGCGAGAGGAAGTGGGCTAATCCTTTAGAAGCCAGCGGGAGGGAATCGATTAAGGAACGCCTTGGTGGGCGGCGCAGAGCTTGCCTCTCTCCACTCTCTTAGTCTCTGAACATCTCTCTATCTCTCGGCCTCTCCTTATTCCGCTCTATCTCTCTCCCCCCTCTCTCTCTCTCTCTCTCTAACTCCCTCTCTTTCTCTCTCTCCCTCTCTCTTCCTCTCCCTCTCCCTCTCCAGTCCCAGACAGGCTGAGGCCAAACCTCATTAGTGAACCTGGCTGAACCCCTGTGTGGCTCATCTTAATCCACGTTCAGTCTTCCCTAAGCATCAAATCTTAGAAGCATCACAACTGAGAAAACAACAATGTCCCCAGTTCCCAACAGAACTATAGTAAGTAAAAGTAAGTAGTTATAGTATAGTTAAGTTATAATAAGTAATCCCATCAGTATGGTAATATTTCTTCCTCATTTATGTTTCGCCCTTACCTAACTCCTCAGTCTTTGGTAGATATTTTAGTTGCAAAGCTACAGTAAAACTAAGTCCCAGGGTTCTGGCAATGAGCTATTTTTGGAAAGTTACCTTAGCAGAGTACACAGGTACTCTATGATGAGGGTGTATCAGCACTATAAAGCAAACGCACAAGGCTTAATTAGCCAGTTAGGTAATTAGGCCTGTAGTAAAAGTCCATTATAATTTCACATTTAAATACAGTAAAGCGTTGATCTACTTGGGCTTCAGACCAACTGCTAAAAACTATGGTGCTTAAAACAGCCACAGCTTTTTAATGAGTAGAATTATAACGGCCAAACTCAAAAATCACACCAATTTAGTTAAATCAATTTAGCTACGCACGGACCTGCTTAATTTTGCCAAATACAGTGACGTATGTACACATGTATATTTAGCATAAAGAAGAAGAATATAAGAATATATAGGTGCTCAAAGGGTAATAAAGATACCAAAAAATTCAAAAGAAGAGCAACATATGAGTTTCAATAATCGCCCTGCTTTTCCTGAAGAAATCGCATCTAAAAGCATCGCGTGCTCTTGAGGAAGCCAGCAGCCTGTGATCTTGCCCTGCTACGCCGGTGACGCACCATTATCCAATCGCCTATCTCCAAATCAACCAATCACAGGCCGCCATGCTTTTCGAATAATTTTTTCGATTTCCTTAAACATCGATCTTACCGAGCCAGATCCTCCTCCTCCTCCTCCTCCTCCTCCTCTTCCGCCTACGCCGCCATCACTTCCCCTCCCGTGAAACGGCCGATGTCGTTCGATACGGGGCGGAGGGCTGTGGGGGGTGCAGGGAGGAGGGGGATGCAGGGAGGGAGGGTGGGCGGCGGGGGGGGGGAGCAGGGGGGCTTGAGGGGGGGGGGGGTGCAGATTAGGGGGAGGGGGGGGCAGGGGGGGTCCGGAGCGAAGCAGCCAGTCTCGTATAACAGGAGCGCTCTTGGCCCTTTTTACGACGCTGTTAGGGACGCACCTCGCCGCCCACGAGGCCCGGGGAGAGACTCTGTAAACGTTTACGGATCGCCCTCACTCGCCCTCGCTCACCTCTTTCTTCCTCATATTCTCGAGAATCGAGATCTCTCGCTCTTCTCGCCCTCTCTCCCGCTCCCCTTTCCTCTCTACTCCTCTCCTCACGCTCGAGCGCCTCTCGCTCCTCGCTCCTCTGCCTCTCTCTCTCGCTCGCTCCCCCTCTCCCCTCTCCTCTTCTAGCTCCGCCTTACCTCTCTCTCTCTCCCTCTCGCTCTCTCCCTCTCTCCTCTCTCCTCCCTCTCTCTCGCTCTCCCTCTCCTCCCTTGTCCTCTCTCTCCCTCTCTCTCTCAAGCTCCCTCTCTCTCTCTCTCTCTCCCTCTCTCTCCCTCTCTCTCCTCTCTCCGCACTCTCTCTCTCTCTCTCTCTCTCTCTCTCTCTCCTCCTCCCTCTCTCCCTCCCTCCCTCCCTCCAGTCAGGCCTCTGACCGGGAGAGCAGTGTTCTGGCTCAGCGTGCACCCTCTGCTGACTCAGCACGCCGAGATAGCCACTTTCATTCTGGACGGCGGGAAAAATTTTGTAAAAAGTTCACGAGCGCACGCAAACAGCCGAACGATGTCTCTAACAAAACTACCCCCATGACTCTTCTTTCCAGTTTGGACTGTTGCACCCTCTTTTTTAACATTTGAACCTCAATATTCCAAAAGCCTGCAGGCACGGTGAAGAGGTTTAGCTGTTCAACTGAACTTTCAGGATGGGCGAGACGCGTGATCTGGGCGACTTTGACCGTTAAAAGATCGTTGGGGCCGGACCAGGTGGCTCCTGCATCTCCGAAACAGCTGCCCTCCTGGGATTTTCACTACACAACAGTCCCTAGAGTTTAGAGAATGGACCGATAAACAAAAAAAACATTCAGTGAGCAGCAGTTAAAAGTGGTCGCATGATCAGCAAACCTGGACCAAACTTTTGCCTGGTCTGACAAGTCTCAATTTCTGCTGTGACATGCAGACGGTAGCGTCAGAATTTGGCGTAAACAGCATGAATCCTTGGATCCATCCTGCCTTGTGTCAGCAGTGCACGGCTCCTGCTGGTGGTGGTGTAATGGTGTGGGGAAGGTTTTCTTGGCACACTTTTGGCCCCTTAATACCAACTGAGCATCAGTCCAATGCCGCAGCATATCTAAGCATTGCTGCTGACCACGTGCATCCCTTCATGGCCACAGTCTACCCTTTTTCACATGGATGCTTCCAGCAGGATAATGCACCAGGCCTCAAAGCAGGCATTGCCTCAGCCTTGTTCGACGAGCATCAACAGGGATGGCCCTGCGCAATCCAATGGCCCTGCGCAGTCAGTCCCCAGATCTCAGTCCATCAGGGCACCTGGAGCAGGAGGTTTGCAGGACTGAAAAATCTGCAGAACCATGCGATGCTGATGAGTCACCATGGACCAAAATCCCCAAGGAATGTTTCCAGCACCTTGTTGAATCCATGAATTCTGGCTGTTCTGGAGGCAAAATGGCATCCTCCCCAGTACTAGATAGGTGTACCTAATAAAGCGGCCTCTGAGTGTGTATACTGTGTGTGTGTGTGTGTGTGTGTATTTTATATACAGAAAGAACTACTATCCATGAAATGTGTGGAGAGACAGAAAAATGAAAAGGCTTATGGGTGGAAACGATTCTTCAGCACAACAAAAAAGGAACAATCCTCAAATCACAGTCACAATCAGACTCCCATCAGCCCCTGGGCCAGTCTCTCTCTCTCTCTCTCTCCCTTTTTCTCTTTCTCTCTTGATCTCACTCTCTCTATCTCTATCTCTCATCTCAGCACTCCGCTGCCACTGCAGCAGGCATATCTGATAGCCGCCTCTGTCTCTGCTTGGCACGCATTCAGGACCCCCCCCCCCCCCCCAGTCTCTCCGTCACCCAGACTTACATTTTCGGCTGGGCGGGTGGGGGGCCTCCAGGGTCTTGCCGGCGCACACCCGGTGCTGTGGGGGGGGGTTCTGCCTCCTCTGCAGACAGGCCAACATGGTGGGGCGGGGGCGGTCTAGAGCCGGGGGGCGCTACGTCCAACTGGGGGGGGGGAGAGAGAGCGAGAGAGAGAGAGAGAGAGAGAGCGAGAGAGAGAGAGGAGAGAGAGAGACGGGAGAGAGAGAGATGCAGAGAGAGAGGAGAGAGAGAGGGAGGAGAAGAGAGACGGATGAGAGAGGGGGAGAGAGAGAGAGAGAGAGAGAGGCAGAGAGAGACAGGGAGAGAGAGGATGAGAGAGGGGGAGGAGAGAGAGAGAGAGAGAGAGAGAGCAGGTGATCAGAAACGCATCAATCAGCAGTCTGAGGCGAGCTGGGGGACGGCGCGTGTGTCTCAGCGCGAGCGGAACCTCGAGATGAGAGCCGACGGAGGAGGGGGGAGCAGAGAGAGAGAGAGAGAGAGAGAGAGAGCCAGCAACGCCAGCAGTCTGAACGGCGCGGCGAGCTTGGGGACGGCGCGTGTGTCTCAGCGCGAGCGGAACCTCGCCATTCAGCCGCCGCAGGAAGCAGGAAGCAGGAAGCCGGCCCCGCCGCCGCTCTCCGGAGCCTGTGCGCGGAATTACAACGCACACCTGCGCCGAGCCGTCAGGATGAGAAGTCGCCCTCGCTCACATCAAAGCCCCCCTCTCTCTCTTTCACTCTCTCTCTCGCTCATCCTCCCTCTCTTTCTCTCCATCTCTCTCCCTCTCCTCCTCTCTATCACTCCCTCTCTCTCTCTCTCCTCTCTCTCTCCTCCCAGCACAGCAGCACACGGGCTCTGCAGTCTGAAGCGAGACTTCTACTCGCCTGACATTCATTTACAAACCTCCTCACACACACACACACACACACACACACTCATGCACACAGTGCACACACACACACACACACACACACTCATGCACACAGTGCACACACACACACACACACACACTCATGCACACAGTGCACACACACACCCACACACACACACACAGTGCACACACACACACCCCGCCCGCCTCTTTCCGGGGCAGCGGGAGTGCAGTGATTGATGGGCGTATCTATGGAGAGCAAAAAATGGAAATGCCTAAAACAGCAGTCTGTCTGCGGCGACAGGAGCTCGGCACGGCTCGGGGAAACTGACGGCCGGGCCTGGGTGTGTGTGTGTGTGTGCGTGCGTGTGTGTGTGTGTCCGTGTGTGTGCACTGTGTGCATGAGTGTGTGTGTGGTGTGTGTATGCACTGTGTGCATGAGTGTGTGTGTGTGTGTGTGCGCGTGCGTGTGTGTGTGTGTGTGTGTGTCTGCACGTGTGTGTACGCGTCACGTTCGGGGTGGGGGGGGGGTGGGGGGGGGGGGGGGGGTGGGGCCTGGGGGGGGTTAGCGCCACTGCTACATCAGGGCCAGTGACGGCACTAATCAATCTCCCACCGAGCCATAAATCTCGCCTGCGCCCCCCCCCCCCTCCCTTACTGCCCCCCCCCCCCCCCCCACCGCTCCGGAGGAACTACAACACGGCCGAGCCGACAGCCAGCGGAGGAAACGCAGACGCCTTCTCAAAAAAACCCGCGTCACAGCTGGACACGGCTCAGAGACGGGGGGGGGGGGGGGGGGGGCCTGGAAACGCAGTGGACCAGCCGACAGCGCGCGGGGGCGGGGGGGGGGGGGGGGGGGGGGGGTGTTTGGGAGAGAAAATGGGGGCCGACAGTGCTGAGAAAACCTGTTAAAGCAGCCCAGCGTACACACACACACTCACACGCTCACGCACACACACGCTTTCGTGTACAGGGGGCTGAAAATCGCAAACTCAGGGAATGATTCACGTTGGACAGTCTCATGAATAAGCCCCCAAGCAGAAGTTTCTCTATGCTGTTCAGTGTTTCTGGTATGAACAGCCAAAAAAAAACCTTACCCTGGGTTTCCTTTTCTGATATTTCAATTGAACCAGGGAACTTCCCAAAGGCTTTCAGGTCCCTGTGGGCAGCAGTGTAGTATAATGGCTAAGGAGTTGGTCTTGTAACCTAAAGGTCGCAGGTTCGATTCCCCAGTAGCACACTGCCGTTGTACCCTTGAGCAAGGCACTTAACCTGCATTGCTCCAGTATATTTGGGTACAATGTAAGTCTCTCTGGATAAGAGCGTCTGCTAAATGCCTGTATTGTCCCGGATAACGCACAAAATGAACACAGGACAAGAGGGAAAAACTTGCGATAAGTTTTCATTCAAAATGCCCTCAATGCAGTCGTCTCTCCAAAAAAAAAAAAGCTCTAGTCCTTGAGGGGAAAAACACAGTTTGGACATCTCCTGAAAAATAAAGAAGAAAGTCACAATCCCATCCACTGCACACAATGGAGGACTGACAGAAGAAATTAATGTACAAAAAACCACCACAGTGTGTGAGAGAGGGAGGAGAGAGGGAGGGGGAGAGCGAGAGAAGGGAGAGCGAGAGAGAGAGGGGGGAGCGAGAGAGGGAAAGAGGGGGAGAGAGAGAGGAGAAGAGGGGGAGGGAGAGAGAGAGAGAGCCGGAGAGGAGAAGAGTGAGAGAGAGAGGAAGAGGAGGGGAGAGAGAGAGAGAGAGGGGAGAGAGAGGGAGAGGAGAGAGAGGGGAGAGAGGGGGAGGGGCGAGAGAGAGAGAAGGGGGAGAGAGAGAGGGAGAGAGAGGGAGAGAGGGGAGCGGAGAGAGGAGAGGGGGGAGCGAGAGAGAGGAGGAGGAGAGAGAGAGAGAGAGAGAGGAAGAGAGAGAGAGAGAGAGAGAGAGGAGAGCGGGAGAGAGAGAGAGAGGGAGAGAGCGGAGGAGAGAGGAGAGAGAGAGAGGAGCGAGGGATGAGAGAGAGAGAGGAAGAGAGGGAGGGAGAGAGGGGGAGAGAGAGCGAGAGAGAGAGAGGGAGAGAGAAAGAGGGAGGGAGCGAGAGAGAGAGAGGGAGAGAGGAAGAGAGAGGAGAGAGGGAGAGGGAGGAGGTGCTGTGTGTATCTGCGTGTCAGCACGCGCCCCACACCTCTTTGTCAGCGCTCATCAATATCAAACAATATGATTTCCAGCGGCGCCGTCTCCCCCACGTTTAAACAAAAGAGCGGCGTTAAATATTTCATCTGGGCTGTCAGCCGCCGCTGTCTGCAGCCGCCACGTACGGCAGATTATTGAAAAATGATTTTTCACACGCCAGTCAGAGCCTCGCCCCCCCCCCCCCCCCCCCCCCCCCCACCCCCCCCCCCCACACCCCCCCCCCCCCCCCCCCCCCCCCCCCCCCCCCCCCCCCCCCCCCCCCGAGTTATTTATTTTTTTCGGCCGCGAACCACTAAACGAAAATAAAAGTGGCTCCACGCCACCTGCCATCCGTCCGTCCCTCCATCCATCCATCCATCCATTACCGTGCTTTAGCGGATTAGCATTTTAATAACGAAAGAAAAAGCCATCAGAATAATTAGGAGTTCACAGACTGCCCCTAACAAGCTGCCCATACTTGTTTATTTTTTTTGTTGTTGTTTTGTTTTTTTTTTTTGGGGGGGGGGGGGGGGGGGGGGGGCTGTCATCTATTTTTTGTGCCGCATGTGGAAACTCTCGAAATTAAACGTGGCAGGCTCACTTTCCATGACTACCAGCATCTTTCTGCGCCAGAGTGAGTGAGCAGCAGAAAACTGCAGATGAAAACGAAACGAGTGTAAAAACGTGGCGTAGGTGGATCGATCCGACCTTTGACCCCCCTCAACGGATCCCTTTCAAGAAACTACTACCTTTGAGGGCTTCGCTGAAAAAAACCACGCACGGGAACAGAGTTTAAAAACGGGCTCGTGTTTGTAAAAAGACAAAAAGCCATTAACCCCCCCCCCCCCCCCCGAGAATAATTTTATGTGATTCACCGCTTTCGTGCGGCACGACGGAACACGTTCGAGAGAGGTCACAAAATGGCTCCACTTCATCTGGAACACGGCACCAAACAAAAGCACTCATCAGCACAGCTAATGCGGCGGCCGCCCGGGGTATAAAAGGAAATGGAGACCGCAAAAAAAAAAAACTATTTAAAAAAAAAAAAAAAAAATCCCCCACAAATGTAGTTAACAGGTTATCTGCTCACGGTACATGCACACGTGAAAAAAGAAAAAGAAAAAATAACTCTTTTTTTTGCCACATATTTCACAAGGGAACAGGGCAACTGTTAACCTAGCGGAAGCTTCTGGTACCACACCATTTAACTGTGCTGCCACAGATGAAACAATAGACTTGATTCCATCCAGGTGCCCAAAGATATACCCCCCCACACACACACACACACACACATACATATACACACGCCAACCCCCCCCCCCCCACCAACCCCCTCAATTTCCCCTGCGCACACACAGGCGAGCCTCTCCAAACCACACAGCCACTTTCATCTAATTACTGACTATTCAGAAGCTAAAAGCCTCCATCTCCATTTTGTGAGGATACCAATTTCCCCAACCAGCCTTCCGTTTCAGAGCATTTGTTAAGACAGGAGGGAGAGATGGGGGGGGGGGGGGGGGTTGGGAAGGGGGGGGGGGGGGGGGGGTGGGGAAATGGGGGGGGGGGCGGGGGGGGACCTAAAAGACGGGCGAGTCCAACGTTTCGCCTCGTGGGGAATGCCTCCACGTTTTCCCTCCTCAAAATGAAAGACAATTGTGTAACTACCTTCCATTATTCTCCATTTGCT
Organism: Anguilla japonica; assembly: GCA_025169545.1. Lineage (NCBI taxonomy): Eukaryota > Metazoa > Chordata > Actinopteri > Anguilliformes > Anguillidae > Anguilla > Anguilla japonica. The sequence goes on from CM045892.1 coordinate 3,910,025, forward strand.
CCATGGTAAATGTATTCTGAAAGGCATTATCCTCCACTGAAAAGAGATCGCTCGTTTTTTAAAATTCCATTTCAAAACCAATTTTCTCCTATTACAGCCCTTTAAAGCGAGGAGGAAGAGAGGAAGACTTTGACTTGTTTGTCACACCCAACCCCCCCCCCCCCCCCCCCCTCAAAAAAAATCTCTATCTCCATTTCCTACAGTCCTTTGGCAGATGTCTCTCAATGAAAGGAAATGATCCTGAAACCTCAGTCGAAAAAAAAAAAGCAAGTTCCTATACCAGCCAAACCTGCTCCTCTGACATCCAAATATGCGCCATTCAACCAGGTCTTTTGGACGAGCCGCCATTTTGCCTGACTGATGGGGGAAAATGGGTCTCTGTCACTAACGGGTGGCCTGACTGGCAGAGGAAAAGACACTGGTGAAATGCAAGCACCAGCGCTACACACACACACGCACACGCACGCACACACACACACGCAAACGCACGCACACGCACACACACACACACACTCTACACACACAAACACACTTGCGATCCACCCAGCAAATCCTCTTTGCTCCCCTCTCCCCTACCGGGGAGTTACTCAATCCCATCATGCCCTGCTGCTGGCTGCGGCTGTCACTCAAATTTGTTTTGTAAAAAGGGGCAAAAAAAAAAAAAAAATCAATACTCTCAGACGAGAGGCTAAGCTACAAGTGAGCGTGTGTGTGTGTGTGTGTGTGTGTGTGCGTGCGTGTGTGTGTGTGTGTGTGTGTGTGAGGTGTGTGTGTGTGTCCCGTCTGAGTGTGTGTGTGTGTGTGTGTGTGTGTGTTCATCCATGCGAGCGCCACACCTTGCCGTAAGTATCCTACGAGGGGAAGAAACTGTCCACCACAGGAGATTTCTGGTCACGGCGAAGAAGAGACCGTGCGGCATCGCGCGTGCCAACCGCGCACCGCACTCAGGCGTGCCACGGGAACGCAGAACGCCAACCGCGCACGCAGAAATCCGGGCGGTTAACGTCCCTGAACGCTCTCTCCAGGCCGGGTGACAGAAGACAGGAAAGAGAGAGGGACAGAGAGAGAGAGAGAGAGAGAGAGAGAGAGAGAGATGACAGAGAGATGGAGAGAGAGAGAGATGACAGAGAGATGGAGAGAGAGAGAGAGAGAGAGAGAGAGTCTGTTGCCGACTCCGACCGCCCGCTACCTGGTGGCCCGAACCCGAGCACGCCATCCGGTACGTTACCAGGAGCGGCAGCGCCTGGCCCTTAATGCGCCTAAACGGGCTAATCCAATCGGCACGCTCCGACCCCTGCCACCCCTGCGGTTTCTCCAAGGAGACCCCGGAGCCGCGGGCTAATCCCCTCCTGCTGTCCGCCACGCATTCCACCTCCACCACCCACAGATGATTAAGGAGCGGCCCTTCAGACCAGCCTGACAGCCCCACACCACCCACTTCACCCCCCCCACCCCCCACTTCACCCCCCCAACCGCCCACCCCCCAATCCTCACCGCCCACTTCACTTCAACCACCCCCCCCCCCCCACCACACCCACCAGTAACCGCTCAAACACATTGTCTATCCATCTGAGCAAACCACCACCACAATATGTCAGTGGGGAAAAACACACAATGGGAAATGCCTGTGTATACAGAGCCCTGTACACACACACACACACACACACGCACAAGCACACAGAGAGGAGCCTACTGATATGCCCACACACACACACACACACAACACACGCTGATATGCACACACAACCACGCAACACACACAAACTTTCCTCAGACAAGGGCTATTTACAAACAGAACGGAATAAAAAAAAACTAGGCATTGTTAACAGGACTCCGCAGTCCACACAAGAGCAGTGACTCATTAAGCACGGATCGTCACTCACCCCTCCTCACGGTTCCCACAATCGCGGGTCCAGGAGGATAAAGCACGCTATTAATTACAGGGAAAAACAATCACAGCTGTCTCTGAAATAGCACACCGCTTTTTTAATGCATTGTGTCTTTTTTTTTCTTCTGAAAGAGCAGGTCAAACATCTTGATATCTCAAACTCTGCGGAGACTGCGGATCAATTTTTTTTAAAAAAAAATGTTTTTTGTTCCTTTGAAAAGAGAAAAGAAAAAATAAACACCGCACTGTTTTCATTTCGCTTTCCCGTCAATTTTTCAGGCCCAGGCAGATTCAAGATCAGCCCCGCGCAGACAAAGATAATGAAAGATAAAGTCATTTGTTGTACCTGCATAATGGCTCAGACTGTTATCTCAGCCTTAAACTGGCGGCTCAACAGAGTGCTTGAGTTTCTTTTCACACGAAAGTGCAGTTTATTTGATTTGTGCAATTACAAACTCGTACAAAAGTCGAATTGAACAAACAGAGAAGAAATAAAAACTACATTTGGATGCGGAAAAGTAGCTCAACTGCTAGGCTGAGCCATCAGATAAGAGTTAAACAGTGCATGGGCTCAAATTTTAAGTCATATTGGTGGTAGTACTCAGCAGCCACTGGGATAACTGCAGAAAATGCGCGGTGTATTGTGGGGTGCTGGATTTTATTCGAAATCGCATCTGCGCGTCTTAGATTCAAGAAGAAAAAAAAAAGTTCAATCCAAGAATTTTACCAGTGCTGTTTGGATTGATTTGTTAAGAAGATCGCAGGAGTTTATTGTTAAATCTCTGTGACGCCGAAAGACACGCCGAAAAGGCATCCGTAGAGGGTGAACGAGGGAAGGAAAACAGCCAAGTAATCTATCCTTAATGGTTTCTGTAAAAAAAATAATAATAAACGATAACGGTCACATTGAGGTTGAGGGTAATTATTTGGCTGATTCATCGCGCGCCGTTTCAAACCGGTTGCCGTGACTGACTTCCGCGCCAACCTTTCCGGGGGAACTCTGTCAGGGGCTTGGCGCTTACCGCTGGCTGCAGTCGCATTCTCCGTGAGAAATGAAACCGAGGGAGCAACTTGTCAGCTAAACGCAAGGAGGCGAACACATCCGCGGCAATTGCTTTGGTGTAAAATGCGGTTGTTGGTTTTTTTTTCTTTCTTTCTTTCTTCCATCCCAGCTTTATTGCGCCGGCGTTAGCCGTCCTGCGACTCGTGCTGTTTTAAAACTAAATAAATAAATAAATAAATAAATAAACCGCGAGTTCTGCGCTGTTTTCGGTTGAAGCCGCGCGCTGCACGCATCACAGGATGAGCGCGCGGAATAGCTGCAGCTGCTGGGACCTTGACAGATGAGCTCACGTTAAAAGGCAAAAAAACCTTCCACAAGCCAAACTATAAGTAGTTTACTTTGCAGTAGGCCCACGCACATTAAATGGAAACTTGTAAGCGCCCTGGGATTTCAATGTAACATTAATTCTGACAAACGTCAACAAGTGTCTGAAAATGCGCCCCAGGGGGAAAGTCGTCCGCCATATGGCAGCGCTAAAAACACAACTAAGTAAATGGCTTTTTACTCGACGAATTCGCCGAACCATTTGTGCATCCAACCAAAGGCTTTGCCGGCAGTTTATTTTATCGCAGGCCGACGCTTTGCACATCTTGCGGAGAAGACATAAACCGGGGAAACGGCTATTTCGGCGGCGGTATCTTCCCTCCTCGACCCGTCCCGGTGCAGCGAAATGCAATTAGCTGAGCCCTGCTGGGCCACTAGAGCGTTTCGGAGAGACACTCGAAAGCGCGGCTCTCGCGGTCGCTGCAGTCGAACCCGCGGATGGGGAGGGAGCGTGTGGTTTTTGGCGGATATGATCGCTCGCTGGAATTAGCTCGCTCTCAGCCAGTTAAGCAGACTCTGAGCCGGGACCCGACGGGGCCGCGCTGGCCCACTAAAATCTAAAATAATACCTCGCGCTCCTGTCTGACATCTATCTCATCTGTGTCTTCCCGCGTGGGACCAGAGAGCTCAGAGGCTTCAGAGCGTCCCCTGTGGTGGAACTTTAGCCTAAAAAAAAAAAAAAAAACAGAGAGAGAGAGAGAGAGATGCGGGGGACACCCCGTTATCAGGGCCCCTCCACCCCAAAATAGAAACGCCAAAACACCTAGCCTCAAGACAAATCTGTGGAGGTGCCCGGCGAGAGGGTCACGTGCACACACACGCGCACACACACACACACACACACACACACAAAATGACGCAGCTAGCCCCCAGGCTGCGGGATTAGGACACACACACGCGCAACCAAAAAAAACAAAGGTCCATTATTCACTGCCCCCCCCCCCCCTCCTGCCAGGCGGATCGTCTGAACATTCGACCCCCCCCGCAACCCCAACCCCCCAACCCCCCCCTTCTTTTTTCCCTGTGCTGTTTATTGTTTTTTGGTGCCGTCACTTTGCTACTCGCCTCTGCTCTTCAAAAATGCGGGGCTACCGTCGCATTAGGAGACAATTTCACCGAACAAAAGGGGCACTAAGCTCTCTGGCTGCCTGGGTCCATCTCAGCCTCACAATGGATAATAGGAGCAGAATATATTACTCAGCCAAAGCACAAAAAAATAAAAAATAAAAAAAAGTCTTCAAAACTAAACTGTACTGTTTCATGTTATTGTACATTGTCAGCAAGTGCAGTTTCTGAATCATTAAAAATATGTATTCAGCGTTACTACAGTTAATCCGCAATCAATTATCGCCTCTCCGCTCGTTTCTCTGTTACACATTATTTAATCAGAGCGAAAACACTGACTTCATAATTTTTTCCATGCACTGGAAAAACCAAAATGGCTGCCGTTCTGCTTTTCGCGCTGGCGAGGAACTGGGCCGTTTTTTTTGGGGGGGGTTCAGCGTGGCCTGGGCGCTCAACCAACCCCAAATCACCACCGGGGTGCCCTTGAGGCCCCCCTCCTGCCTCCCCACCCCATGTATCTGAACCCCTTCCAAATGGGCCAAATTCAACTTGGACATCCCCCCCCCCCCCCCTCTCCCTCACTGTACCATCTCCACAGTGCACTGGGTTTGGGCGAGCCATCAAAGCCCCCAATTC